>LS497816.1:14761-50789 GCA_900490845.1 Pristionchus japonicus | reverse complement strand
TCGGTGGGACTCGGCTGATGAGAGGGGCGGCATGTAAAGGGAAAGCATGGCCGTAGCCCAAAGACCATAGTGCGAGACCGAGGGCATGCCAGCATCGGGGGTATAGCTCAGTGGTAGAGCACCCGCATACGTATCGGAAGGGCGGGGGTTCGACTCCCTCTGCCTCCAACTGTCTTTTGCGCACTCCTCTGATCTTACAGAGTGTTAGAATTAGGCAAGGAATGCAGCGCCCCTACTCCGGAATTGATTGGAGTTGTTTTACGGATTTTTCTGATTTTCGAAAATGATGAAACATATTCCACCCGGAGCCGCGGAGTGATTCTAAAAATCTGGGATTCTACCAATGATCATCCCTCATGGTGCCGAGTCTATGGCCATAATATCAGAGAAATCTATTTTTTCTCAATGCCAAGATTATTTCGATTTTCTCAGATAGTGTCTCTTAAGGCAGAAGGGCCTGTGCTCCATGTGCGCTCAATGAACACATCCCTTTACGTTTACTTGATCGTTGTTGCCTGCCACGCGTCAAAATCTAGTAATAGCAATAATATTAATAATATGAATAACAAGAATTATTTTAAAACCAAAAACGTGCAGGTACCCGGTGCCGAACATCACGAAGCAGGACTACGCGACGATCTTCAACAAGCCGATCGAGGAGATCGTGCTGGCGGACGAGACGGCGGAGGTTGGCAAATATTTGAATTTTATTCCTTCCCGCCAAAAATTTCATGGAATTCAAGGCGTAATGCGAAAAAGTCGCAGTTTTTATTTTTGGCGCGAATTCAAAAATTTGCAGGCGATGTCGAACGCGGCGCCGCCCGAGGACATCTCGCCCGCGAACATGGCCATATTCGAGATGCTCGAGTACATCGTGAATCAGGTACGGTAAGGGGTGGGTTATCGATTGGTGGGATCAAGCAGAGCGTACGGTAGAAGGAGGACGGGTACGGTTAGAATTATCGATTAGTTAGTAGTGGCTACAATATCAGCAAATGGGCAATGGTCTAATCGCCAACTGACTCCTCTCTTTCAGCCCGCGCCCTCGCTGCCGAAGGACATCTTCTCGGAGGAGCTGTGCAGCTTCGTCGGAAAGTGAGTCCAATGAATACGGTAGGGCTGGATACGGTAGATCGTATGTATCGATTTTGATGATCGCTGATTTTTTTAAGGTCGATGAATTTAATCATTGTTTGCAAATCGAAGTCGACAGCGAATCGAATTGTTCAAGATCCCAGTGCATATGTGGATCACGCGTGTCGCAAACTAACCTGATGCATTGGCGGTAGCACGAAGCAGCATAGGATCACCCAATAAATTTTATTCAATGATCTATCGGTCCATCGATAATCAATAATCACATTCAGATGCATGAAGAAGCTGCCGGGCGAGCGCGCGACACTCAAGACGCTCGCCGGCGAGACTTTCTACACCAAGGTACGGTAGACTTACCGTTTATCGATTCGCCATGAGGTTACGGTACGGTAGTTATTGACTAGGAAAGACTAGTGAAGAATTGTAGATCGAAGTACTGTGGTTAAGTACTTTTGATTATTTCGTAGTGAGAAATTCGAGTTTTTCTTCTTCTTTCGAATAGACAAGTGAGAATGGTGATACAGAGTATCATCAACATTCCAGTGATCTGATACCTGCGATGTTGAGTCCTTTTCGAGTAGAAAAAACTAACAAAAATTTAGATGAAGCCGTTGAGGATGAGTGTAGGTTATGTGAGAATACGGTTAGTGTATTCCGATATCTGTTTATCGATTGATCCTTCCATTACAGTACGCCGAGGTCGACGACAAGGGCGCATTCGCCGAGTTCGTCAAGCAGGTCATCGCGATGCCCGACGCGCCCGCGTCCTGAGCGGAATACCGTATCCCCGCCCCTGTATCGATTGATCGATACCGTAACCTTCCTCCTCATCCAGCAATAGAATAGCACCGCTTCCTCCCTCTGTGATACCCTTCCGCTAAATTGCTTTATGCTGTGTTAGGAGTACGGTACCGCCACCACCACCACACTACACCATACACCACAGAAGTAGCCAGTCCCCACTTCTCCGCTTCATGCTAGATCGATAATACGTATCCTAATCTGGATTGGTGACCTAAGAGCTTTTCTCGACCATTTATTTTCCCCGATAAGCATTGCATATTTTGGATTGCCCTATGTTCTATATTGTCTCTTGCTTGAATTTGGAATGTTTTGCTTGAAGTTTTACTCCCTACTCGCTTGCGTTTTTGTGTTCTGATTTATTTTTCTCATTTCGACCTACTCGATTTACGTGATGCTGTAAATTAGTCCTCTGTACTCTAGAATATTTTTCGATTTTCGCATTCTTTATCGATTACGCCTCCCGGATCTAATAATTATATTACCGTATTTCATTTAATTTTCGTTGGTTCTCTTTTTTTCTCTTACTTACCTAGTCTTTTTCTTGCTAAATTTAGATATGCCCGATTCTTGAATAGGACCCGTTGTCAATTAAGTGTCTATCCTTCTCCAAATCCCATCGTTAACACTCACCAAATCATAATTATAGTTCGGCGAATGTACTCAAAATTAATCGATATCTATAGCGAAAAATTCGACATGTTATTGCGTTCGCTTTCCGAATAATAATAATTTTATCGATGTTATTTTGAAAAAAAGCACAAGGAATGAGAATCAGTGAGCATGACAACTGTGGAGAATATCTGAGTTTGTAAGAAGTTGGAAACTGATCTTTGATCTCTGAAACCTCAATCCTCCTTCCGCAAGAGAGTCTCCAGCTCTTCTTTAGTCGCTGAAACATGATCTGTTTTCTGGGATTCATTTCGAAATTGAATCAGAAACGGAAACCTTCATCCATCTCTGGTTTATCCCCGCCTCCGCTATTCAGATAGATTGTCCCGACCAGAACGATTATTGCAATTATGGGGATGAAAATGTAGATGGCTGAAAATGATCTTTGAACTTTCGAAAAGGGGCGGAGCCTAATTTAAATCGAAATTTACCTTCGACAGCGTCGTAAACGTTGTCCATTGTAGAGGAGTCTGAGGCGATGACAGTGGGTGTGAGTAAGTAGGCCTAGGGACCCTAGGACCCTAAGAGAAGGACCTCAGCTACTGCTCTCTCAATTGTACACACTATCTCGCCTTTGAGTGACGTAACGAGCTCTCCAGCTCTGTAGCACTCTCTAACCGCTCTCTAGCCGTCTGCGCCCTCTCGCTCGCCCACGCTCTCTCGCCGGCAAAGAAGCGCGCGAATCGAACAGAGGGAGACGGATGCCGGCTGCTGCCGGGTGCGGTCTCTCGCTTTTGCACGCTCTCTCGCCTGCCTCTGCCTGTCTGTGCCCTCTCACTTCACCCTTGTCTCTCGCCAGGATTTCGCTCACACACACTAATATTCTCGTGAGTTTCGCAAATCCGCTTATTTTCCCTTGTTTTTGCCGCGGTATTCCGTGTGTTTACGAGAGGAAAATTGGGTGCGATTGTAATATACAAGTAGGCAGTACTGTACGGTTCCTTTTCGATGTGATCTTTGACCTTTTTAGCCCCCGGAAGTGCCCCAATTTGCAATGATAATTAGGAGTTAGTGAAGAAGAAAGTGAAGGAGCTTCCGAGTTTCTGGAATGAGTGAAAACCTCGGTGTTTCACGTATTCTAGCAGTGTTTGCTCAAACGTTGTGGGTGGCTTTCGGGTGGTCTTGACGTGTTCTTTGCCATTTTTTTTTTCATTTCGAAAGAATGGAAGATCATCGTTTCTCTATTTTCATTCCGAAAATGCCACGTAAAGAAATGTCTGGACGATTGTTTCTCTGCTCGGTTGACAAGCGTCCCTTTTCCTCTCTATTCATTGACGCTTTGTGACGTTTTTGGTAGTTTCGGCTAAAAAGACGCTAAATTCCAGAATGGCGACGCGAGGTGGCGCGCTCCAGGCGCCCAGCGCCACCGAGCTGCGGCTGGCGGCGCGTCGCGCCATCACCGCGCTCCGCAAAGCGCCACGCGCGACCGCCGAACGCGCGCTCGCTGATGGAAGGGAGAACGATGAGTGAGTGGAAGTTTTCTTTTGTAAAAACAGAAGACAAAGAACGATTGATAAACGCATTTCCCATAGCGTTAGTACATTACCTGAAACCTACTTCGTACTTACACAAAATGTCAGTGTATTGTCGATTTTTGCCGACTTATCAAATACGGTAGTCGAATCGCAGACTGATCAGTGATCGATGTTACGGTAGAACGCGGAACGAACTTTCTGTTGTTGACGAGGAGAGTTTGGCGGAGAGAATGAGGTCGAAGGTCAAGTTAAGGGGGAGAGAGATGGGAAGTGTTAGCGGACGATTTTCCCATTTATCTTGATGTGTTTGTGAAACTCAACCCTGCTCGGTTTCAGAAATGAGGAAAACACACCGGCACTGGAGCAGCTCGCGCTCTACCATCTACGGCAGATCGGAGTGGATCTAGAGGTGAGCAATCCGGCAAAAGATAGGGCTGAGCCGGGGATTGAACCCGGGACCTCTCGCACCCTAAGCGAGAATCATACCACTAGACCACTCAGCCATGTTGGCAGAGGCTCTGGACCACTCCTTTGGGCAAAACTTGTTCGAAATGAGCGGCTAAATGGAAGCAAAATGTAGGGCTGAGCCGGGGATTGAACCCGGGACCTCTCGCACCCTAAGCGAGAATCATACCACTAGACCACTCAGCCATGTTTCACCGTAGCTCGAGGGTAGGCCAAGTAGGAGGGGAGAAGCTCAAATCTTGTTTCACTCCTTGTTCTTGTTCTTGGACGCGATTCGATCTGCGCTCCGGTCACGGTGTGTGAAAGGGAAAAGATCGTGGAGGCGAGAGAGTAGGGAGAATCGAGAGACGGCGAGAGAGGCAGGCAATGGTCAACGGGAGGGAGAAGAGCTTAGTGACTCACCCACCTCAGGAATTGTTCTTGATTGAGTTGGTTTCTGTGCTTTACTTGGGGGTGTATCATTTTAGAACTCACGTTTTAGAACTGGTCATTTTAGAACTCTCGATGAGTTCTAAAATGTGGGTTATGGACGTGCCTTACCTCTAATTTTCTGGCATGTCATCTCTATTATTCGTGCAACCTTAGTATAAAATTATTGGAAGTTGAGTCAGTCTAGAACCCACATTTTAGAACTCATCGAGAGTTCTAAAATGACCAGTTCTAAAATGTGAGTTCTAAAATGACACACCCTCGCTTTACTTTTGCCAGATTGGCTTCTTATTGTTAGAGAGGAAGTTATCGAGTAGTGTGCTTGAGATCGTATTTTTGGTGCTTTCTTTCTACGTTATGATGCCCAGTTGAATAGTTACGCTGCAAAAGGGCCCTGGTAAAAGGTGGAATGATCCAATTGCTTTGTGGTTTCATGACGGGTACTCGAGTTGGCTGCTTGCATTTGCATTTTATACGGTCGATTTTTCCAATTAAAATTATCTTCTATTGGTAATCTCAGCACTCTGCTACGAAATTAACCCCGATGAGATGTTTCTGTCGGATTGTGGAATGACATAATGTTTCGCGCTTTGCGCTTCACATGCGGCATAATTGACCATTAGATTCCTACAGCTTCAGTTGTTGTTGCACCTGATTTTCGCAAAATAATATTTCCTATTCAGCTGTTAGGTTCCATTTTTATCCAATAGATTCTCTTGATCGGGTCTTTTTCCAACTATGGTGCAATAACCGTAGTGACGCGTACTTTTTCCAGGATGAGGTCCGCGCGTTCCTCTCAACCGGCCGAGTCGCGCCCTCTGGCGTCGTCTCATTTCTGTTGAATGAGGAGAGGGAGAAGAAGGACGGAGGGAGGGAGGAGGCGATCGAGGAGATATTGGAGGGCGAGCGTGAGTTAAGTTTCATGGTACTTACAATGAGATAAGGGTAGAAGCGGTGAAAATGCACGAAAAGTAGTGGAATTGAGTGGTTATTGACCATTAGAAGTGGTTGATAGTCTCGTTTCTGCTGAATGAGGAGAGGGAAGGAAAGGATGGAGGGAGAGAAGAGGCGATCGAGGAGATATTGGAGGGAGAGCGTGAGCCGTTTTTACCGTTTTGTGGAGTGAAAAAGCGCGTAAAACGGTGATTTTGGGGTTAGAAGTGGTTAGTGTAAAAGTTGTCTCGTTCCTGCTGAATGAGGAGAGGGAAGGAAAGGATTGAGGAGATATTAGAGGGAGGAAGTGAGTTCAATTTCGCCCTTTTTGTTTTGGAGAGTGAAAAGCACGCGTAAAACGGATGTTGGGTTAGAAGTGATTAGTTAAGAAGTTGGCGCATTCCTGCTGAATGAGGAGAGGGTAGGGAAGGAGGGAGGGAGGGAAGAGGCGATCGAGGAGATATTGGAGGGAGAGCGTGAGTTAAGTTTCATGGTATTGAAGGGTAGAATAGGTGAAAATGCGCCGAAATGTTGTCTAGAAGTGGCTGACAGTATTAGAGTAGCATCATTGTTACCCGGATTTTTTTTGGAGTTAGAAGTGGTTTCAGTGTGAGTCATTGCGTTGCTGCTCTAAATAAGGAGAAGGGAGGTAATTATGGAGGGAGGGACGAGGCGATTGTGGTATATTGGAGGAAGAGCGTGACTATTATAATTATTTCGATATGTAGGGGATACGGTAAACAGTAATAATGATCTCAGACGAGGTATAGGCAGGGAAGTAATCATATCGGGGCGATCCAGTAATCTCAATGTAGTCGAAAAGGGTTCCGGGATGATTGAATTTTTTGTTACAAATCGAGGTGGCAGATTCCGGTTGTTGCAGATTTGTAAAAGCTCGCGCTTTCATCCACGTTGTTTGACCCTTGCTTCCTCATCTAGAAAAAAAACTTGTCAATGGTTGCTCGCCAGGGCAATTAACGCTATCACGATATCGCAAAGCTGTTTTGTTGCTCGCTTTGTGTTCGGTTGATGGTATTGTATGCAATAAAATAATAATTAATATTCAGGAGTAGCTGCCGAGCAGCGGTCTGGCGCGCTGCGTGCGCTCGAGCAACAGCCGCGGCAGCCGCGACCGCGCGCGTCCGGTGGCGCGGATGCGGTGCCGCCGCGCCTGAACGAGACGTTCGTAGTGGGCGACGACGCGACCGCGCCATCCGCGATCCCGCGGATCGCCGGCTTCGACGGCATCCGAGACTACTCGGAGCAGGTGTCCGCGAGGTGAGAGGAGTGGTCTTTGATCTTTGATCTATGGGCTTGCTAAATTGTCGGAAACAATCGCGATATTTTGTTGCAAATGAAGTAGGTTGAAGCGTGTTATCTCTAATTTGTAAAGTTGCTCATGAAGCGATTGAGTTGGGAAAACGGATGCAAAAAACAAATAAATGAAGCCACACCATCCTGGCCATGTCGCAATTCTAGAGACCGCCACCCGCCTCTCGATGCAGCCGCTGCAGCCGCGGCCGGCAGCCGGCGAGTAGTCATCGTGGAGGAGGAGCCGGATGGAAGGTACTGTGGGTGTATTGATTGGTCGCCACAGAGTTAGATTGAACTCCTGAACTCCCGACGCTACTTTGCATGGGGTCAGTGAAAGCAAGACAGCTCACGCCCATGCAAAGTGAGGCTACCAACTGTCAGCCTGATTTTGCATGCGAGAGGGTAGTCTGGCTCTCGCTGATGCCATGTAAATGGCTAGGCAGTAGAGGCATAGTCGTTGCTGCTGGCTGGTTGCTGTCTATGTAGCTACCGATTGTTTTTCGTTCCACCCATTCTTGAGTTCCGCTGCCTGATTATCGATTGATTGCCTCTGATTACAGTAACCCGTGGACGGTGGAGGAGGAGCTGTGCATCTCGGCTAGGGAAGATGCGATGGACGACGAGCAGGTGGCGCGAGTGGTGCAGGAGGTACGGTACGGGTACGGTAATGGAGCCAGTTATCGATTGTGAGAGGGATTTGATACGGTACGGTTGTTAGCGATTGTGAGAGGCTACGCTGGGATTACGGAAAGGAGTGGTAATTGATTGATTGAATGAATTTGTTTTTCTAATTGTGAGACACACGACGTGTGGTGTGCATTAGTGAGGCGTGTGCTGTCGGCTCTGGAGGGAATCGTGAAACTGGAAGGTGCAACGCGCGATATTTCAAACGAGTTGGGGGTGGAGTCATGAGTGGACTTGATATTGTGTGTTGAATTAGAGCTGTCCGAATAATCAAGAAATGTTTGTGTCGGGGATGCTCTATAGCAGCGCTGTTGCACGAATACTCTATGAGTTACGTCAGTTAGCGATGCGCTACCGTAACGATCTAGTATACTGTACATTATTGATCCCCTTTTCAGCTGCGCAAGGAGCTCGTGGCCGACCGCTCCTTCGTCGCCACCTTCAGGTACGGTGGGAGTTTATTGATTTATGGATCCGGTCGCAGTATCTTTCGCTAGCAACGTGGGAGTAGATTGACTTGGGATAAACACTTGCTAGTTATCGCTAGGTCAGACAGGGGCGAGAGAGCGTGCGAATCGAGGAGAGACAGACGAGAAAATAATAAAACAAAATGTGCAATTGCAGAAGCGGCGACATGTACTCGACGGCGCGCGCCATCGAACGGCGGCTGAGGGAGCGAGGGGAGACGGGTGAGAGAGTGGTGACCCGGTGACTGACCCACCGAACTAGGGGTACGGTAGCGTCATGAATCAGGCCCAGTGAACACAGCAATAGTGGGGAAACTGTGGCTACCTTGTGAGAGATCGAGAAACGAGAGGGTACGGTAACTGTTACCGACTGCGGTGTAGTCTGAAGGAATCTGATGTGAGCATGATGTCCCAAAGGAACCGGCGGTGATTTATTTGTTTTTACATCGGGTTGAATAACCATAGTACATTACGTTCATTTCAAGAATTTATGAAAGCTTGATGAAACATGAAAAAGTTGTGACTTGATTAAACTGGGCTGCCAATTTTCTTTTCAGTGGTGGTAATGATAGGTGCTGTCTACAAGATGCATTGGAAACCCATACTCACCAAAGTTGATGAAGACTAGATGAAACATGGAATGGATGAATGTTTCGCGTTTCGCCTAATTTGCATAGTCCTTAGCGTAGGCGGTCTTCAATGTATGTTTCGTATTCATACTACATCCATGCAAAATCAGAAAGTGTGCTATCGGGAACAATTTGTGCTGTTCCAGGCTTCGATTTCGATATCGGAATGGATAAGGAGGAGGAGGAAGTGGAGAGGGATCAAAGATCACCAAGAGATCAAAGATCAAAGAAGTACCCGGTGCTGCCGCTGCTCGAGTCGACGCCGCTCAAAGCGAGGAAGGGAGGTGAGAGAGACTCTCTCAGTTTCGCGCACTCTCTCGCTCTGTCGGATGGATGAGAGAGCGTGAGGGAGGAGGAGAGACAGCATTCGTTGGGAGAGGGTTCTGACAATGAGGGGTGGGAAGGTGGAGAAAGTAGGAGCTGTCACAAAATCCATGCTCTGTTTCGATTCGGTTTATTTGGTGCTTCACCAATCCTTTATGAACCAATGAAGTTCTCGGGTTGCAATAACTCCCTTCCGTACGCTGTCTCAACAACAATATTGTACAATCTGTTCCTGTTTTAGGTCCTAGGAAGGTTAGATTCCATCTGCTATCTCATTTTGTTGGAGGATCGGAAGATCTGGAACGTCACAGTCCAGATGAGCCAGAGGGCTTAGCGTCATTGGACACAGTTAGCCGGCGAAATATTGGGGAAGATATCGTCATCTGATTTTCTGGGGTATCAAACAAAACGATTTCGAGCGGTTGTGATTCACCGATTCGTCAGAAATCTGTGATGTGGGTTATTTTCAATGATGCCATGAAATCGTATTCAGTACGCAATCTTTGCTCGTTTTGCGGTTAAAAAGTACAACATACTTCAGGCGCCTCTCAACACCCGGCGGCTGGCGCGTCTGCCGCGTCGCGTCGCAGTCTCGCGGAGGATCCGCCCGAGGTACGGTAGTTTGTTGAGGGTTACGGTATCGATCAGGCTAAGTTTTCGGTCTCTATAGATGTACTGTAGAACATAGTTACGGTGTTGTTGCGATACCCAACTATTGATCCCTTCAGCGCGTATCGATCGGCGTCGGAACAAGTGCGAGACGGGACCCACAAGAGTTGGAGGATGGCTACGGTAGCAGGCGGTTATCGATTGGAGTGCAGTGCGAGCTGGAGGTACACTTACTGATTTGGGGAGGGTACCGTATCCATTGATACTCTGCGTGGACGCGGAATTATTTTTAAAAAAATTGAAGAATTGGAAAAGAACGGGCAATTGCGTAATTTACTCATTTGTGCTTCACCTCTCACTTATGAACTGTTGATTGTGGCGCTGTCCAATGGATTTCAATCAATGGATGGGAAAAAATGATTCAGAGACAGTTTTAACTTTAGCGGATATTTTGGACCTGAAAATGGCATTTCTGCAGGAGGAGCTCTCGTCGATCTCGTCGCGTCACTCTCGAGGATGCGTCCCCGTCTCCAGCGAGGAGTCGAGCAGCTTCGGGCAGGTGCCCGACCGACTGCTGCTGCAGTCGCAGCTGCAGCACGTCCGCGTCGTGCAGCAGCCGACGGCTGCAGCGTGCGCCGATGCGTCGCCCGCGCCCTTCCGCGTCCGCGACGCGACCATATCGTCGTCGGCCGACGACGATGTGCGGCTGCCGCCGCTGGCGCCCCCGGCGCCTGCGCCGCGCGCCTCCCTGTCCTCGCCCGACTCGCTGATGCGTCGGCTGCTGCTGCAGGAGGAGGAGAAGGCGGCGCCTCCGGCGCCCGCTCCGCGCCTCTCGCGCATGTACCCGTCGAGTAGCGAAGAGGAGAGACAAGAAGATGAAGAGGCGGAGAACACCCTCGAGAACCTGGAGTCGATCAGGGAAATCGATTGATTGCGAGAGAGGTACGGTAGCGGATTATCGATTGACTGTAAATAGTGTACTATGTGATACCGTATGTTTATATTGACCAGTGATGTATCGATCTTGTTTCATTGTGATCTCGCGATTCTACACATGTCTTGCACTGAATCTGTGATAAAGTTTTCCCCGACTAAATCTGATCGTCTGATTGACACCCATCGGTTGATAAGACCGGCCGAGTGCTATCTCTGACTGATTTGTCATCCAATCTCAACGATTCTAAACTCTGATCCCTTCCAGACTAACCCCCGACTGGGTGCGCTGCGCCTTCCCTCTACCGTCCCCATACCCCCTGATCTACCGTAATCAGCACCCAGGTTACGGTAGCCCTTACTCACTAACAACCCACAAATGACCATGACCACCATGACCCGGACTGATACGGTAGAGGGAAGCAGGGAAGATGATCGATCGGAGAAGGAGAGTCCGGAGCCGGCGAGTATCGCGCGGACCGACTCGTGGGCGAACCTGCCGCCGACGTGGTGAGTCGACGGGTGGGAAACGTCGCTATGTAGGCACACGTACCACACCAGGTTATACACCACTTCTAATTGCAGGTCGTGCTGCATGGGCGCGCGCGCCTGCCCCGGCAAGGCGTACAACCCAACGCCCATCGAGCACGTTGCGAACACCCTGAGCCACGCGGTATGTGGTGTGGTGTAGCCGACGTTTAGTATTCGTCGCCCTGTAGAGAATTCGACTAGAGTGAGGCACACCACGTAGTGGGCGACGTTTCCTAATCGGTAGCGCACTTTAGGTGGGCATCTTCGTCTCGCTGGTCTACATGAACGCGATGCTCGCGACGGCGCATCGCTCGCTGCAGTTCTACATCGCGCTCGTGTACGGCACCTGCACCACGGTGAGGCCGACGTTTGCTAAAAGTCGTCCTGTAGAGATATTGACTAGAGTGTGATATGATGTGGGCGACATTTGCTAGAAGTATCCCTGACGAGAATTTGAGTTGAGTGAGACACACCACGGTCGACATTTACTAATCGTCGCCCCCTATTCCAGCTGCTGTTCCTGATGTCGACCGTGTACCACTACTACGAGATGCTGTACAGGGAAGCGAAGCTGTGAGTGTATTTTCTTTTATTATTATGTGATTTATTTTATTTCGATTCAAACCAAAGCTCAAATTGGATAGGGAATAGTGAGTCATACTTGATGTGTGGTTGAAGCCTATAAGAAACATGTGTTTCAATGTGATTCTGTTTGATACCCCAGCCTTGAAAAGAGAAGTTCTCTATCGGTATAATTTTTTATAGCTAAGATGAATTGGATGGATTATTTTCTGCGATGGGCGCTTGTGATACATGCTCTGTGAAACGCAAACATTTCTGAACTTTTTTATTTCACTGTGAAAACGTATCCGACGTTTGGTAAACGTCGCTCCCGAGTTCACACACTCACCACACACTACTCCACTTTGCAGCCGGCCGACGCTGCGGTACTACCTGCACATTACGGACCGCACGGCGATCTACCTGTTCATCGCCGCCTCGTACACGCCCTGGCTGACGCTGCGGTGAGTGCGCGTGGTGTAGCAAGTGTATTGGAGAGGATGCGACGATTCCGATTCGTCAGCATGTAGAAAATTTGACTAGATCGGGAAGTTGATGCTGATAGCATTTTTGTATGGTGAAAGTCTGGAACGAAACACTGCTACAGCATCCGAAGACTTTTGGGAGGATTTCAAAACACAAACGTAGGAGCTTGTAGGAGCTTTCATGCGTAAATAAAGACTAATCCAATATTGATTGTTAGGAAAGCGATATTTGAAGCATTTTTTGTATGCACATTCAGGCGGACAACGCAATACGTCAAGATCATTTGATGCCTTTTGTGTACACTGTGGAACACGAAAACTATTAGCTGCCCATTCTCAATTTTGAGGATCTTTGCCATTTTTAAGGAATTTGGCGTTCGTTTGCCTGTTATCGATCGATTAGACGATTTGGGATACGGTAGTCAATTATCGATTGATTTCAGGCACTGCGGTCTGCTCGGACTCAACGCGAAGTGGGCGACGTGGACCGCGGCCATCTCCGGCATGCTCTACCAGATCGCCTTCCACGAGAGGTACGGTAGGGTAGTGTGGTGAGGGCGACGTTTAGTATTCGTCGTCTTGTTGAAATTTTGACTAGATCCCCTTCCGAGAGAGGTAAGTAGGTGTGGCGTGGTGTGATGAGGGCGACGTTTAGTAGTCGTCGCCCTGTTAAAATTCAGATTGATGATTATTTTTGTATCCTCTGTTCACTCTAAGTTATCGTTGCTCTGTGCACGCTATGCTTGATATGGGGATAGTGAAGCACGCAGTCTGCGTGACGCAGATCACGGGGCGAAACTTCACCTGTTCGGTGGTCACCTAATCAACACATTTCTCACTTTCTTGAATGACGTTTAAATAGAGAAACTATGCATGCTGTTGCACGGCTCTGCTTTTTTTGCGTGCGAGCTTTGGGTTCTTCGCACATCTCTTCAACCCATTTTCTCGCTTTCATGGATACGTTGTGCACTGACATTGGTAAAAAAAAGCTAATACAATCGGCTGTAGCAGTTCACGCACGAAGCTTGTTGCCTACGGCACGTTGTTACTGAGGGGACGGGATACGATTGGGTTGAGGGCACTGTCGTATATGACTGTCCATTTGCAGGTACAAGCGACTCGAGCTCGCCATCTACATCGTGGTCGCGGCGGCCCCGGCTGCAGCCGTGCTGACGATGGTGAGTGTGGTGTGGTGGGAGAGGATACGGTAGGAGACGTTTACTAATAGTCGCACTGTTGACATTTTGACAGGGTTGACGATGGTGAGTGGAGGGGTGGGAGGGGAGATACGGTAGGAGAGGTTTGCTAATAGTCGATCTGTTCAAATTTTGACAAGGCACGAAATGGTGATATGGTTTGAATTGCGGGAGGTTATTGCCGAAAAACCAAACAATGTTTTTTCCACTGTCGGCGGTCGCTTCACTGATTTACCCTCACCTTTGTGTTCAAATGGACCCCACGGTACTCAAATCGATAAAGTGTGTGTGAATATTCTGCTTGCACTTCGAGCTGCATTCTCGCGAGCCCTGTGTCAGTGCTCAACTATTCGTGATCGCTCATTAGTCTGATCGTGAAACGTCGGATAATATTTTAATATCTTCCCGGAAGTGATCATAATCAACAGTGCTTCACTATTACATCGATTTTTTGAAACACCAATCGGTTTCAACTTTGAGTTATAAATGTGGCTACACTTCGGAGTTTTGTGAACGGGTTAGGACAATGCAACTCTGTTTGAGCTATCATCTTCTAAAAAATATTTCCTTCCTCTGCAGAACGACTGGACAGGCCTCGACTATATGGCCGTCGGCGGGCTGATCTACCTCGTGGGCGTGGTCTTCTTCAAGCTGGACGGCGTCGTCCCCTTCGCCCACGCCATCTGGCATCTGCATGTGCTGGCAGGTACGGTATTGGGGGTTACGGTAGGATTATCGATTGATTGGGTACGGTAGGAGCTAAACCACCTGGCATCTCCACGTCCTGGCAGGTACGGTAGATTACGGTAAAATTGTGAGAATATTGATTGGTTACGGTAGCTGAGGTACCGTGGAGCCCACGCCATCTGGCATCTCCACGTGCTGGCGGGTACGGTAGGGGATACGGTAGAAAGAGAGAAGGTTATGGTAGCTAGCTGGAGTACGGTAGGGTTGGTATCTGGGGTACTGCATGATTTGCCTGTGAGAAAAAAAGTTGGCTTCTCAAAGCACTTGTAGAGTTGAGGTTACAACGGCTGAGTAAGTGGCGTGGTGCTAGAAAGTTGTAGTTCCAGAGAAACATTGGCTGATCTATAATAACCAATAATTATTTATGACGGTAACATGTGGTCTTAGGGCACTGTAGACGACCGACTACGGTAATGGCCTTCCCAAATATTGATTTTGCAGCCGCCGCGGTCCACTTGCACACGGTGCTGACGGTGCTGCTGGGTCCTGACGCGAACAACCCCGTCCCGATTATCGATTGATCGATCGATTGAGATACCGTACCCCTCCTGATTTATCGATTGACCCAACGCCCTCTAGGGCTCACACTAGATTCAAATTGTGATTCGAATTGATTGTTTTACCAAATCTATCCTTGTCCGATAGCTTGTAGCCTAGCATTTCATATTGTCCCATATATTCTTTCTCAGACTTTTACTGATTTTTATGTACTTGTCGAATCCCTTAGAGAGATTGCATAATGCGCCCAGATTAATTAGCACGGTTGCTTCACACTTACACATAATAACATCGCTATTCGTAATACGGGATCAATACTCACACATTGTAGCATACGGTAGTCCCAGAGAATTCAATCGAGACCCTACTTTGCCCTCTTTTATTGATTGGTGCTAACATTCAGTTTATTGATCGGTTCTGTAAAGCAAGCAAACGCTATGCGACAATTAACAAATTATAGATGATAAAGTTTCATACTTGTAATTTGCTCGACGTTATGACACATGAATACGGCAAATGAAATGACGAAATGACAGAGGTAGGTCAAAATCACTGATCTCGAAGAGGAAAATAGGTGATTTATATTTGGGAGAATCGGCAAAAATGAAAGCCCACGGCCGGGATCGAACCGACAATCTTCTGATTAGAAGTCAGACGCCTTATCCATTAGGCCACGCGGGCTTGTGCTGTCTGCTCTGGAAGTTCGCCCTATGTTGCAATGAGACAGTGAGATTGGGGATTTGCTCAGTGGGGATAACAATGAAACGAGGTCAATAACAAATCGATGTTATGCGAGAAATTTCTGAGAACCTGGAATTAACTCAAGATGCCTAGATACAAATTAAACACAATTATGACAGTGAAACGATGCTCCCGATTCAGGGAATTCTACCCACTGTTCAGAATGCCTAGTAACAGATCATAGATTATCGATCGATATGCAGTATCCTGATTCAGGGACTTCAACCCCGGCCAAAGTATGCCTTGAGATACAGTATCCCTGATCCAGGAACCTCTACCCAGCGTACAGTTTCCCTCCGAAGTAGTCCAGCAGTTGTTGGGTGTTCGTTATGTTGCCAGTGAGCATCTGGTACCGCTGAAAGCGAGGCAGGGAGAGCAGTAGACGGTAGGAGGCGATTTCTTCGAGACGGAGCACGCCTGAATGGGAGGATACGGTAAGGATACGGTTGTTGAAGAAACGGAATCGATTATCAGGTGAGCTTTGGAGTATCAAGGGAGGACATCTAGAAGAAAGTCACGCATGGCTTTGGTTGATTTGGTCACGGTATCAGAGTATGACTGGACAATAACAATCTAGAGTCAGAGCACGCCTGAATGTGAGTGGGTTACTGAGAGTGTGGAGTACGATATCTGTCCGTATGGAATCGGAATTCCGCATATTCCGTTTGTTTGCCTTGTTCAATTCAAGGATGATTGACTATCGAAGCTCGGATGCAGATGACACATTTGAAAAAATAGTGAAACTCAAAATTTATTCTCAAGATCTCAATGCAAAAGAGTTCGACGCTGATGCTTCCTTGCTTCTCAAAACATCAATGTTCATCCCTCATTAGTTCGGTGCACACACACCGACTCTACTTCCTCATGCTAATATCTTCTCGAAAACAAATTTGATGGAGATCTTTTCGTAAACACAATCAGGTGATGCCCAATATTTTCGAATATCTTGAGAATGTTTTCCAGGAGATGTGATCACGAGTATGCTATAATGAGGACCGATTCGGTTGTTTCCTGCGCAAGACTAGACGCATGCGCCTCTCGGTCTGTGGTTGGGTTTGATATTGAGATACGGTAGTTCGCCCGGACAAAATTATGTTCACACACCTGACAACGGAGCGATGATGGTGTGATCGGCGTGCGGCGAGTCGATGGGTCGGCGAAGACCTCGTCGACGAGCCAGAGGACCGCCTTTTTCGGTGGAGCAGTAGCTGGAATGAACGAATGATGATTAGTACTGTCACGCCCTTAGACACATGCACATTACAGCAAAATGTCATGAAATCAAATCTGCACCATGTTTAGTCACTTTGCTAACGTAAGACTCTCTCGGTGGAGCAGTAGCTGAACATTTTCTTCTCAAAATTCGACACGGAAATGAATAGGAAAAATCGGCCGTGATGAGGTCTTTTTGAAGAGTGAAAAGAAAACAAATTGAAGTAAGATGAACATTCAGCATTAGAAAGACTAGTGAAACTCATGCGAAATACGTCGAGATGAACATTTCTCTTTCTTTATTTCGATCTCAAAGTTTGAGTTTCACTAATGATTTTAGTTTTCGAACGATTTCAACGAACTGATTCATGTGGGGAGCCGTTTCGAAGAAAAACAATTGCATTCTGTTGGCCTGCACAGACTTTCGCAAACGCTAGGGAATTATTGTGAAAGAAATGCAAAGAAATCTACATACACGAACAGCCGTCCATCGTCAGTGATGGAGTGGCACATGGCGTAGAGTGGACAACGAGGGAGGGAGGGCGAGTGGATCTGGAAAGATCAAAAATCAATGATAACTGTTTATTCCGAGCGATTTTTTTCATCCATAAAAGACCGCAGAAACTCCCGACGGAAGCCCAAGCACAGATTAGAGGAAAATGAACTCACAATCAACCTCCGCACAACCATCGCTTGCAAGTCCATCAACCAGACGTTATCGAGTGTGCGGCGGACCCGAACGATGAGCGATTTGTAGGGTCGGAACTCCTGAAATTGAGGAGTCCGTGTTGACTATGCGAGCGGAAATCGGTCCACAGTTCTCATCTTCTACTTGTTGTTTCAAAATTCTACCATTTATAACTGACTTCCTCAACATGTTTCATAGGCCGATTGTAAAGAAAAATATTCGATACATTTCTGATTTCTTCTCGACTTGGTCATCAATTCGACTCACAGCTCTCAACTCTTCCTGACCAACTTCCCGGAACGGCTCGAACTTCTGATGCGAGCTCCAGAACGTTTTCGGACCCTGATGGTTACAGTAATCCATAATGGGAGTTATCGATGTTATCGATCGCTTTTTCTATCCCTACCGTATTCCTATCGTAACCCACCCGATACTCGCTGGTCTCCACCGCACTCAGCTGATTCGTGCGCGTGTCGAAGGTCTGTTGTTGCAATTTTCCATTCTGCAACCGGGAACTGACTTTATTTCATTCATGTTTTTTAGCTTTCCTCCGATATCAACTGGGAAATAAGCGAACGAGTCTACGAATTGTAAAAGCAAAGTACTGACCTGCGAATTGCATGCTTCCATGCCCAACAATGGCCTGACGATGCGAATTGTGCTTCCATCGAACCAGACTAGGACGGAGTGCCACCTGAATAAGAAATTATCATTGAAATTATCCCACCTGACGATTAGGCGTAGAACTGAAACGCATTCTCGATCTTAGGACTAAAAGTGTGAGGAAAGGAGGTACTTGTTCAGCGTAGCAGTGCATCCTTCGGAGGAGGAGACGTGGTTGTTGGTGGAAGCAGCTGGAGGAAAAGCGTCTGGAAACAGAGGCATGTTTGATAAGTATCGGGTTCATCTTCCCTGAGTTCAGGAGCCAGTTCGAATATGATTCGCAGTCGTATAAAAATTATTTGAGTGAGGAGTGATTCCATTTTTGGATGGAACATTTTATAACAAAAAAAACTCCAACTAGTCCCTCCATGAGAAACTCAATTCCATCTATCAATGTAATACCAAACTGCATTCCACTCATAAATCATGCGATTCGCTAGACTTCACACTAGTGCGATAATTGCGCGTGTTCTAGAGGTACATCCAACGCAAAAATAATACCTCTAGCCAGTCGGCTGCTGCTTTCCGTGAGTGAGCCTTTCCGCGCACGACCGCTTGCTTTTCTAGCTGAAAATCGTGACAACTGTTTACAATTTGACATGCGTTTTCAATTGTGTTTCACAGGTACTACTACCGAATGTGGTTCATTGTTTCTTTGATTGAGCAGATCTTGACGGTCACAAATCTATCAATACGTTAAAAAATTGAAGAGTGTAGAGCTCACAATTCGGAGGGGAGTTCCGTCCACTTCTTCCATTCCCTCTCGCAGAAGAACAAACGAGTGGCTCAGTACTTCTGTCCACCCACACGCGACGAATGCGTCGATCGTTGTAGTGCGCGTCTGCAATTATCGATCGAGTCGAGAGTTTACCGTAACCCTCTACCGAAACCTAGAACACCTTCGCCACAGTACAAGGCAGTAGTTCGATGTCTAGGGTATTTTGGCAAGGTACAGTAACCTCCATCTGCTGAATGCTAGGCGCCAAAGCTGCTTTAGAGCAGATTACTCTACAGAAGCCATGCAAACCAAAGGATATCCGAAACCATCTCGTGAATGGAGACAGGAGATCAAATGATACTGTAGAGATTGAGACGATGGTCACAGTGTATCGATCAGGTAAGTAAATAAAAGAGTGGGGATTGTTCAGTTACCTCTTTCTATTCTGAACACTTCTGAACATCTACTAATTCTTCGGATCGATAAGATGTCATGAAGATCTCATAGATTTAGAACTGAATTACTCACCAATTTTGGTCCTGTAAATAGCAAAGGGTGTGTCTCGAGGCGGTGGTAGGGGCATGGTGGCACCTGTATTTTCGAATAATACATCGATATTTTCAAAAAATTTCAGCGGCTACAACTCAGTTTTCAGTACCAAAAATGTTGATTGCATGATGGTCATTACCTTTCGGTCGGACCTGCTTGACCTCCTGCCCTCCAAAATAGACGAACTTGGAGTCGTGCGCGACCCAGTAGATCTGTAGGATATTGCCAAATACTAGAGTTTGCGGAACTTCTGTACTTTTTGGCCCTGGTTCACTCTTTATGGACCGCCCTGACTTAGGAGTGAGGCGGGGAATGAGCGTGGTAGGGATAAATTCTCTATCGAAAATGGCTGAGCCAAAAGTGCAGAAGTGCCGAGTTTGTAATACGGGGCGGGTGATTCGGATCAAGTATGTTTCTCAGTTGCATCATAGTTGATGAAACGTCTTTGGTGTAGTGTTGTCGACAGGGACGAGTCTTAAAAATCAATAATGCTTACAGCTAAATCGATTTCGTAGATTGTGACGGACGACTGGGCGAAGTAGCGACAGGGCGTGTGCATGAGGGCTATCTGAATCGTCATCAATGAAAGTTTGAAATAACCAGTGATACTGGCCAGACAGCATCGTCACGTCATCGTCGCACGAGCTCGAAGGCACTATGTACCTTACCTTCACATTTTGTGCAAGTTTGTCCAACTATTTTTAGCTGTTTGCTGCGAGATTTAATGATAATTTTCTCAACCTAATTTCGCACATTGATTCAAGTCGGTAGGCAGAGCTTTTTACTGATTATTCTAAAAAAAAAATTCGGATTCTCTACAATCTATTTGAGGATTCGTTTGGCGTCAGTACTAAGCCCACCAAAGAAACCCTAGAAGATGTTTCACTACGCCCTTGCGTTTCTTGGAATCTCTGAAAGTGATCCCAATCCGGCACAAATAGCGGGCTTTCATGATGTGATTTAGAAAAGGGAAGAAAAGAAAAATGAAAAAACTGAAAAAGAAACTAATCTGTTTCACAGTTAAAAATCACGCATATGGCTAAAAACTGAAACCTACCCGAAGAAATTAATCGGTTTCACACGTTCATTGGCATTCTATCTCGCTATCATAGCTGAATCGAAGTGAGCGAGCAATAGTGAGGCTGACAAGTGCCAGAGGAAAATATGGACAATTCAGCACTATTCGAGCAGAAGTTCCGGTCAAACTGTACGAAATAGTACTCACCCTGCCCTCTCCCCGCTTCCAGAACAGCAAATTCTTATCGTCCAGCACGTATGTGAACGCAAAGTCGTAGAAGCTCTGGAATTTAGGCAGTATTTTTTGAACTTCGAAAATAAATATAAAAAATCGATTTTACAAACCCCCAATCCCTTCGTATTGATCGTTGTCAGATAGGCGAGTGTTCCCATCTGGAAGACCTGCAATACGGTAGATTACGGTTACTTGAACAGGATATGATAATTTCTCGCATCGATTTGCTACAAATTTGTTATGTTGTCAAAAAGATGTTTTCAGAAGTTATCTTATCATTTTCACTTGATAACACGTTTCCCCCTCTAAATTTGAGAAAATTGACTCTAATCCGACTCAAAAGCTCTAAATCTTTGACCAAAGGCCGGGAATTATCCGTTCCACTATCACGTTGCTTTTGGCTCGTGCCAGTATCTGGAACCCGAGAGCTGTTTTCATCTTTGGTGGCCCATTTGAGGCGATTTCCCCCAGAATATTTAGATACGTCTGATAGTCGAGCTGGGCGAGATCTTAGGTGCACTCGGTTCACAGCAAGTACGAAAGTCAATCAAAAGATCGAGGCCCGTGTTTTCGTCCGTCTGGGCTTCTCTCAAGTCAAGCCAAACAGGACTACTTTTTGCCGGATGTCTAGCGTTGACGTAGGCTTTCCTCTATGTGCACTCAACATGTCTACATTATTATCGCTCTGATAGATGTGAGAGTGCATTGAAAGAAGATTTTTGATTTTTTTGAGCTGTTCTTTTCAGAAAGAGCATTGATCTCAGAAAATTAGGAAATTTTTACAATCAGATTCATTTCGATCTGAGCAATGTTTCTTCCTCATCAAGACAAATACCACAGGTTTTCGTAACAAACAAACTTATGCTCAAAAATTACGTGCGAATTCGTGCATTTTTCTGCCTTCAAATTGATATGTCTTCTTGCAAATCAGCCGGAGCTGTGCATAAGTGGCGGATAATCAAGATGGTGAGACATGGAAAATAACCTGCATGCCACTGGCCGATCAGATTAAGCGAAAGAGCTTCCCGCGGGCTAAATTGTTGGACAGTAGATCTTGGAATCTAACGCTACCCGGGACATGCGGTACCCGGAAAAAGAGTGAAACACCCGGGATAACGCAAATTGACGTTGCATTCTCCACGGTCCCGGGTAACTCTCACCTCCTACCCGGTCGGGTCAGAATTAATTGTCCCGTACTGCGAGTTCTACTGGACAGACAAGGCGATAGATCACGCGAAATGGTGAGAGTCAGAGCAGAACATATTTGAAATAACTCACATGCCATTTCTCCTCATCGTTACGTTCTGCGACCAAGACTAGTTGACGCCCGGCACTTGCGTGAACGAAGTCTGGCCTCAATTATAATAATTTTATCGAATTTTAAAATTTTAAAAGTTTTAACAGCACATCATGAGTTCACTACATTCGATACTATAGGTCCTGAAGTATTCTCAACTTCTCGGCACAAGATCGGATCCTCGAATCATAACCTACTGGATCCGCACGTACTGAGGGTGAGAGAACAATTGCTATTGATAGACGGAATGTGCAAATGGTGCTCATCCAGTAGGTTATGATCTGAATATGCCCCTAGTGTGTAAATCCTCACCTCCTCAACTCTATCGTGTCCACAATATGGGCCAAAGTGTAGCGCGAGGGACCTGCAAATGCCAGTAAAGCCGTCACACGTAGAGCCGTCATTTGGAAGCCGGCAAGTCCACATATCCGGATTCCGTGCACCCAATAATCCGGCTAATCCCCTCACGTGTTCTCGCAGTTACGGAAAACAGAAGACAGGCAGAAAAAATGAAGCTACTCTCTTGAGTTTTGAGAAGCAATTAGTGCGACAAAACATGTAGAAAACAAGCGAGTTTCAGAGAAATGATGGCAAGAAATCAGGAATGAACCGAGAAGCGTTTTGAACAGGAATAACACCTCATCTTAGTTCGAGAACTACGATCAATAAAGATGAAAAGTGTGAAGTGAATACAGTACCGGGTTCTTGCAGACAGCACGAAATCGGATAAGATACGGTAGGTTTTGGTACATCGTATGTCGCGAGCCGCTGAAATTACTGTCTATTAACGTAATAGAGCAATGACTACCTGAAACTCGTCAGGCGCAGGAACATTCCGAATATTGAGAGGCCTGATGTAGTCAAATGTGAACTCCTTTTTGATTGAGTCTGAGGATAACTGCAAAAAAAGAATCAAACAGGACAAAAATATCCTCCGTTATCTAAGTCAAGCCCACTCTCATGATCAGCCAGAGCATTTGCTCCCTACAGCAGAGCATTCGAGTTCCGGGTTGGTCTTAGGCGGGCTGAGAGGAACCCTCTTCCGGGTTCGGTCGGTCAGACTTCATTGCATAGCGCCCCCTAAGTACTTCCCTGTTCAAAGAGATCGTTCCATGACCAGTAAAATCCCGGCTATTCCTGTCAAAAACGGTAGAAAATATACAGAAAAACTCAGATACTTGTTGGCAATCCTCCAAATGCTTACCCACTATCATTCTATCCCTATCCCTATCATTGTCCCTATCATTCTAAATTTCACCCATTTGCCAATTCGAGCTGTTCTTCTGGACCAAAAATCCAAAAAATGTCAAAAACTTACGCTCAACGTCATGATCTCATCTGGGTGCTTTCCTAATCGCTTTATTTTCCGGATGAGAGTCTCCCTTTTTGACGGCTCAGATGTCCGGGATTCGATGATTTTGGTGGATTTGGAGGTCGAAGGTTGACAGCCGACTGAGTGGTAGACCTCCACTGGCCGGACTTGCTTCTCAAACTGGTGATTACTTAATTATTTAATTTTTAAATTGAATACCTTATTGAAGATGACCTTGCTCTCATAAAGGTATGACGAGGTGTTGTCGCAATATCTGGTCTGAAATTTTTAATTAATTGGAACACTGTCAAGTTTCTTATTTCCGCGTATTTTTCAATGTTTACAACGGTAGGTAGCACTAGGTCGGATGAGAACGTTCGGGTGATGTCCTACTGGCACCTAATGAGGTCGAGAGAACAACTGTTTTGTATAGACAGAATATGCAAATGGTTCTCATCCGAATGTATTATCCGAATGTTCTCATCCAACCTAGTGCCGGTTACGTTTTGAGCAGTGATGTGTTGTAGTGCACCCAACCTTATCCCTGAAGACCATCTTCTCGTAGACTCTCGAGAAGAACGTCGAAATGTAGTTATCCTCATCTTTGAGACTTCTCGACGACGTCGGCGGACTGGTGGTGTGCATCGTGGTGTGCCCGGTGGTGATAAGCACGGCGCCGTTTCCCAAACGTCGCCTCCGACTGCCGGGTCTGTGGGTGGGAGGAGCCCGCGAATGATGTGCTGTGTGTTGCCGTGGTGAGAGAGGGAGGGATGGGAGGGAAGAGAGGAGGAAGAGGGAGGGAGGAAAATAGTTATTACATGAGGGGGAAGAAACTTGAGGCGTGAATGAGAGGAAGACGTGGAGATCTTTGAGGCTGAGAGTGCACGCAAAACATGAGGAAAAGTACGATGAGAAAAATAGCAAAAGATATCACTCGAGTAATCACAGTCACAACAAGCCCGCTCTGTCAAGAATAAGAGCAAATGTTTCCAGAAACAAAGAACGCAAAAACAGTCCATTGAAAGGCAGGAAAATGGGTTATTCCGTATCACCTATTCAAGATATTCAACCATGAATGCATCACGCGATGTAGTATCAACATTGAATACGAGTGATTAGGGTGGTTTCACAAGAATGCGAGATCCGTAACTGCTATGTTTAGGTTGATGCGTAAGGAAACGTGACATCCGCAAGATTAATATGTGAGAGGAATCTCTGACGCGCAGCCTCAAACCCTCAATTTTAACTCAACGTATCATCCATCTGGGATCTCACTCGACACTTTGAAATGAAGTAGCTCGTGGCTCCTCCAGCTAGACATCGAGAACGAAACCCCGAAAGACATCAATAGATCACAGTTTGAAATGTGAACACTAAGCTGGAAAATTTCGAACTCTAATCTGGCTTTAGTCGAGAATCACAGAGCGCGCATTAACGCGACTCAGAGCAACAACAGACGGCGAGATTGCAGGCTTTCTCGCCTCCACGAGAATCAGTCGTGGCCAGTTTTGAGAGGCTTCTCGCAGCCTAATCGCTCGATTGCTGGCACATGAACAACATTGTAGATAAATGACAGTTATCTACCCTCTCGCTGGCCTCTCGTTTCGCTGTCTCCTCATTTCGCACACTCTTTCCGCCTCGAAAATAGCGAGAAGGCGTGTGCAATGAAGAGACAATTTTCGCACTATCACGCACATATTTGAACAACATTATTTATCCACAGAGCGAGAAATAAACCGGCGTGAAAATCAGACTCTTTTGGAATGCGTTGAGCTATTTGGCTACATAGATTGCACGGAATTCGAGTTACGCTTCGTTAGAACGGAATGCTTTTAGACGGGGGATGAGAGAAACATAGTCAACGCTCTTCGCAAAATAGAGAGCTTTTAATGATGAGGATGACAAGAATCGAGAAATGTGAGCATGTGAGCTTATAATGATCCGACTCTCTCCGTTTGCCATGCTATCTCGCTCTGTCTGGACAGCGAGAGAGCATGGCGAATGGAGAGAGCGAGAACTTTGAGAAAATGCGATGGTCTTTGTAGGCGGGAGAGATTTCTGTAGAGCAGAAGAAGCCACACAACAACAAATGAGACGAGAAAGGAAGGCTAGAAACGGTCAAAGATGAGGGAAAGTCTTCGAAAGACGAAGAATTCCGAGCTCTCCGATCTCATTCATCGCGGTTCTTCTCCTCCAGAGGAACGTTGGTGCGGTTGGGATGCGAGAAGAATTCCTGGAATGTTGAAATTAATCTTTGGTCATACATTTTCGTGCACTATTAGATAGGAATGCACTGAGCCATTCCGAGAAGATTTTACTAATTTCCATCCCTAGGGACACTTCAAATGAGCTAATGAGCTAAAAGTGAAAAGAAAATAACAGACGAATTCGGTATCTGATCTTTGATCCCTTACCTTGTCCATCAAGTAATCCCAGGCTCCGATGGTAAGGATGCGGATCCTGCAAGACCGGGAATTAGTGGGACCGGGAAATGCTCAGAACCGGGATTTCACCAGAGCCGTGAAATGCTAGAGCCGGGAAATGCTCAAGACCGGAAGGTAGCTCACCACACGCCCAGGGCGGCGGCCATGAAGGCGAGGATGGAGATGTTGAAGGGCCAGATCGGGCCGAAATCCTCCTCCATTAGATCGACACTGAGAGCAGGAGAGATTAGTACTGTGAAATGTTAATAATTGTCGCTGATGAAGCCTAACGCCATAAGGTCGACACTGAGAATAGGAGAAAGTTGGTTGAGAGAATTTCCAGGAAGACCATTGAGCTTTTTTTCTCATACAATGTCTCGAGTGCACTGAAACAAATGGAATACGAAAAACCTTAGAGGAGGTGGTGAAACTCAAACCGATACAATCCGATACACTTGCTCTCATTTTTTCAGAGAAGCGTTTCTAAATGAGTTTCACCGATTCCTCAGTACGGTTGTATACCATCTAATGCAGTTCTTCTCTTGTTCCTTCACCAAAAAGACATTAAAAGCTCACTTCAACACGCATCATCTTTCGTTCTCTCAAAAACCATTGTCCCCGTATAGGACTGAAAAAAACGAACGATATTGTAAACGAGTAAACTCACTTCAACACGAATCCAAATATATAATTCGTCGCATCCAATCCGATGCACATCGCAACGACGGCGAACGAGGCCAGGCACATGAGGGTGGCGATCTGAAGTTGAACATGCTCTCTGATCTTTGTTAGATCATTAGTGAGAAGCTTCTCATTGTTCTCAGTGCTGAACTTTATTGATGTTCCAATGTTGTTCAACTCAAATGGACTCAATTGGACTGTGCGTACTTTGAGCCCTCGAGTGCCTCTATTTCGATAATGGTCAGACTTGCCTGATTTAGATGCTTGCGTAGTTTCACGTGGGGGCGTTATACGGATTACTTGATAAGGGTTGATACTATTTTGAGATTCTCCTGATCTATCCAATCTCTAGACATACGCCTACGCTCATGGGTGATAGACGCATGACTACTTGATAAGTGTCCTCAGTTGTCCGAACTATTTCGGGGCTTGTCTGATTGGCTAAATTCATTCTATCCTCCAGACAGTGGGCGTGAGGCGCATATTTTTAGCTTCTTACGTCTTGAAATCGAAACAGTGCTCCAAGATATTCCGAGCAAGTCTGATTGACCTCCTGAGGTTTTTCGAAAGTTTTACGCACATCAGAAGCCGTACAAAAACATGGAAACTGATGTAATTCGAGCTCTCAAAATGGCTTCATAATAACTTGCGGGGGAGCGCCCGACTCGTGCCAATTAGCGATTTTTCCTTCCTTTCATTCTCCCAGCCTCTTCTCATTTCACACACTCTCTCGGCTCTCTGGTCTGTGAGAGAGAAGAAAGATCGCAGAGTTCACTCTCTCCATTTTACCTTATCTCTCGCCTACCAAGCATCACTAGAGAAAAATTTCGATGAAGCCTATTCTTGAGGTCTCGAACGAGCTAGTGAAAAAAAGAGTTAGATCTAAATCTAAGACCACGGTAGGCCTCTCAATTTAGCACACTATCTCGCCTTTCTGACCAAGAAGAAATCTGTTAGATCCCTTTCCATAATCAGAAATCATAACATCCGCGACTAGAGATCGCAGGGTTCCCAAGATTACGGGACCTGGAGGGAAGAGATGCTCTCTCAATTTTGAATGATCTCTCGTTTCCGCTATAATCTACGATGTATACGAGAGAGGATTCCGATGCGCAGGCATCACGTGAAAGGCCGAAGGCCTCACGTTGAAAATATATCTTCGAGAGTGAAAATGACAGGGATCTGGACACACACGGCAAGACTACCCACGAACAATGGACTTCATATTTAAGCTCTATGAAACAGAAAAGCGTGTCACATGACATTCAGCGCTTAATTATGAGCGGAATATTTCGATCAAATGTCATGCGAAATGAGGAAGTGGACAAGGGCAAATTGTACGATGTCAAACCTCTGGCCAGCATCAAAAATTGACTAAAACTAAGAATACGCCTAGTAGCAGAAAACTCTGGGGGGGGGGGGGGGGTTGAATTCCGACCAAAAGAAAAGAAAGAATGAAGGGATACCTCAATCTCCTGGATGACGATCTTCGGCTTGATGAGGGAGGGATTCTCCGTGGCGAGGCCGACGATCTGAATGAAGAACGTGTTACATGAGTTAACTGTAAGTGATCATAGGTGGTATATTCTATTGCCCAGAAATGCGTCTATTCAATTTGGAGGTTATCAAATCAGCACTAGGTTGGATCGAGAATCAATTCCGGTGCGAAGCAATTCAGAAGAATGCATTTCTCATCCAAATTAGGGCTGCTAAATCTGAAATTACTCGCATACCATCAGCACACTCATTGCCGTTGACATAGCGAAGAACACAGCCATCGACCAGACGACAAAGTACTCGAGTGACTCGAGGGAGGAGTAGAGGTCTGAAAGACAATAACAATAATAATAAAAACAACAATATGGTTTGCTGTTGTTGTTTTGCTATTTGTTATTGTTTCATTGATCTGGAAGAGCGTATTCCTGTTGTCGACGACATACAGGAGAAAAGCAAGCACGAATTTATTGCGAATTGCAGGCACTCACAATAGGCGATGAACGTCCCTGAGCCCATCAGGAGGAACTCGAAAGGAGAAGCACTAACGGAGCAACAAATATGTTTGGATAATATTACACCAAGTAATGGATCAAAAATGACTCTTCAAACACAAATATTAGGTGAAACTCACAATATGCGATGAACGTTCCTGAGCCCATGAGCAAGAACTCGATAGCCGCGCCGAGTACTGCGGCTGATCTGAATATAACATAAGAATCAGGAGAGAATGTATGAAAAACAGCCCCATCCGGAACTAGATTTTTCAAACCCATTTGAAATCGACCATATTATCGTGGATACATACCCTGGGGACAAGGATTCGAACTATCCGGTCAACGAGTCCCACAACCGGCTTTTAGGGATTCCCCGGTTCTGGACCCGGTTATTGTGTATCTCATGACCCAGTTAAGCTAGAAACTTGTGCTACGGCTCAAAATACGCGCAAAAATGTGAGAAACAAGAATCTTTTTAGAAATCGAATTTTCGATTTTTTTCGACAAAGTTATGATTTTATAACCGAAATTATTTTTGAAAAATATAAATTCCTAACTTCCAATGGGGTGATTCCCGAAAATTTTATTAATGATTATGGAAGAGGGACTCCATAGGCGTAAGATAAAACAATAAAAAGTGGGGATTGTAGGGGAGTGAAATTCGCTATTTTAATTCAAAGGTCGGAAAATGCTGATTTTTCAGGATTACTCGACGTTTCAACATACGTCCTATGATATTTCTTGAACAAACCACTCAGGTAGTATTTCTACACCCTCATGTGAACAATGATCACCATTAGAATCGATTCCGCCACAGTCTTTTTTGGACCAAAACCATGAACCCGGGGTCATGGTCCCAAATCGACGTCAAAAGTCATGATGGAGAATCTTCAATTACTATGTGCCAATGTAGAGTACTGTACCCCAGTATTGTACAGTAACCCATAGTACCGTATTCCGGTTATTGCAAAGTGATTTTTTCGAAATAATATTTAAAAAGTCAGTTATCGATTCCATAAACGGCAGATTACGATACTATGGGTTACTGTATAATACTGGGGTACAGTACTCTACATTGGCACATAGTAATTGAAGATTCTCCATCATGACTTTTGATGTCGATTTGGGACCATGACCCCGGGTTCATGGTTTTGGTCCAAAAAAGACTGTGGCGGAATCGATTCTAATGGTGATCATTGTTCACATGAGGGTGTAGAAATACTACCTGAGTGGTTTGTTCAAGAAATATCATAGGACGTATGTTGAGACGTCGAGTAATCCTGAAAAATCAGCATTTTCCGACCTTTGAATTAAAATAGCGCATTTCACTCCCCTCCAATCCCCACTTTTTATTGTTTTATCTTACGCCTATGGAGTCCCTCTTCCATAATCAACAATAAAATTTTCGGGAATCACCCCATTGGAAGTTAGGAATTTATATTTTTCAAAAATAATTTCGGTTATAAAATCATAACTTTGTCGAAAAAAATCAAAAATTCGATTTCTAAAAAGATTCTTGTTTCTCACATTTTTGCGCGTATTTTGAGCCGTAAAACAAGTTTCTAGCTTAACTGGGTCATGAAATACACAATAGCCGGGTCCAGAACCGGGGAATCCCTAAAAGCCGGCTGTGGGACTCGTTGACCGGATAGTTCGAATCCTTGTCCCCAGGGTATGTATCCACCATAATATGGTCGATTTCAAATGGATTTGAAAAATCTAGTTCCCGGGCTCATACATTTTCTCCTGATTCCTGTGATAAGGCTTAGTTCTCGCATTATTCATACTTCGTCATACGACTTTCTCGTCGTATTCTCGTCATACGACTGTAAAATCGCCTTGATTGTGGTTGCAACTTTACTTTACCTTTACTCGCATTATTTGTGCTGAATCAGTGCACTAGTCTCAACCACGTATTCACAAGTTGCTTGATCATGCCAGTACAGCACAGGTTCTTGAACGCACCGGACAAGTATGACTCAGTATCGTCCGCTAAGCGATCATAGAGATGAGTCTCGTTTTAAAGCATCACTTTTTGTCGTTCCTTGGTCACAACACGTTGCTTAGCTTAGTGAAAGTGAAATCCATGACTCACAACCAAATCCCGTTTCTAACCAGCACTTTCCCTGAAACGGAACCTTCTTCTAGGGTTTCGGCAAAGCTACTATTCGCATCGATAATCATTGAAATTTGGAACATTTGTTTGCCATGATTAATATCACGCTCCTAACATTTTAGGGATTCGATAAAATTCCAATGAGTGCCTACACAAATCAGTGTTCTAAACTCACCGATAGTGCAGGAACTCGCATGTCGCAGGGCTGTAGTAGACAATCTAGCCTCCTACTAGTTTGCCACCAATTCAGAAATTTGTCAGGGATTCAAAGCCAAATCATGAAGAAGCATCTGAAAACTTCTCACCGATAGTGCAGGAACTCGCACGTTGCCGGGCCGTAGTAGAACTTGTCATCAGGTGAGTAGACGAAGTTGGGAGGAAGATACTCCGTCTTCATGGGAGAGGAATCGTGACCCATTCTGACTAAATTATAGGTTCGCTGATAGAAAATGATGCAAAATGATCGACTGGAGAGACAATTATGGAGTAAAGCAAGTAAACGATAGCCCATTCAAGGAATTAGAAATGGGAGTAAGATACTCGGTCTGCATGGGAGAGGAATCGTGACCCGTTCTGACTGAAAATGTGAACTATTGATGCCAATCTGGCTCCAATGAGCCATGCTAATGGTGAATGGAAAAACAACTGTGAAGAAGTGTATTCCGCCTTCACGGGCGAAGAAAAATGAGTAATAGAGTGAAGATAGCTAATAGTAGCTTTTGAGGGTCAGGAATGGGAGGAAAGACCTAGGACTGCTTGGTAGAGAAATTCGGAAATTATGCATTCCACGCAAGGTGGGTCTGCTACCTCCAAATCAGTTTGCATACACTTTACAGCAATTCCGATAACAATTTGATCTAACTGGCAGTATTGGCGCAAATTGTCAGATTCAATTTTTTTTCGATAAATTTGTTTCCTTGGATAAAGTAAAGGAGGAAGATCAAATAACAAATCGCGCGTAACAGATAAAAGGCGAGTGAAACTCAAGCAAAACCGATCGAAGAAAATTTATGAGAACGAAGCAATTCTGATGCGGTTATGTTTCGAACTCTACGAAAAAAGGGGGAAAGAAAGGGAACAATCCTGACGGTCAGTTCATTCCAATCAATGCGCCCATTCATTCCTTCCCTTCTCTCTCGGATCTCAGAGCTATCCCGGGAAAAGAGAAAAGAGTGACGGACTCTCACTATTTCTCTTCTTTCTTGACAGATAGAGAGAGCGAGAGAGCGGGCGAAACGGAGAGGACCAGGAGATTGTTCGCTCTAGAGAGAAGAGCCAAGAGCGACCGGTTATGGAGTCGAGTAACCACTGGTCAGAGAGACGAGAGAGCATGGGAAACGGAGAGACAGAGCCCATCCTAGCCCCGGCAAGGGGAAAGTAAGGAGAGTCGACCCACTAAAGGGCGATCGCGAATAGTGAAAGTAGCCTGGGATAAGATGTGTTCGATAGATTGGGGGGGGGGGGTGATATGATAGGATGCACTCTAGTTGGGATTGGGGAAATGGTAATGGAGATTAAAGAGAGCATGATCAGCCTATGAACCGCTAACTAGATGAGTCGCCGGTGAAACTCGTACAAAAAGAAAAGAACCATTTGCTGACAGGTTGATAAAGATTGGAATGGTTCATTTCAATTAGAGACGGATTAGGTCGGAACCTCAATGATTAGGAGTGATAGTAGATGAATGCAAGGTTACACAACAAGGAAACTGTTACGTGGCGAAACTACGTTCGTTTGGACTTTTCATTGCGGAAGTTGATATCGACGGTCACACGTTTGGGATATTTTTGGCAACCATCAATTGAGGACAACAGCCTATTCGGCCAATGCTTTTGACGATTGTATATTCAGTAAACGCCATGTGCTCGACATGAAAATGCATTCTCACCTCATCAATTGACAGAGATCGTCTGGAATAAGCGCACACTGCTAAATTGATTGATACGTTGAAGGATTCGGCGACTTTTCTGAACACCAATTCCCCTCAAGTATCATTGCATTCTCACGTTCGATAAATCGTAAACAAGCAAATTTGCATCTTCATGCAACACAATTCAATTACCGATCAACCGCCATTCAATACAGCCCACGTTCTTTTTCGAAATGTTGTTCTTCCCTCATTTTCGTACTCGCCCCTCGAAGCGACCGGTCGCCGCGATGAAAAAGGTGAGGAATTTGTTCATTTTTTTCTCATATTTTGGCATCTCATGGTCTAATTGAACTTTCACAGCATCGCCACTATAATTTTCCTCCTTCTTCCTACTGAGAACAGAGATGACCACCTACGTCTTTTCTATTATCTTTCGAATATTCTCTCTGTTTTCTTCAGGCCCTTCAGGCTCTTCGCGGGTCTTCGTCGAAGAGCGCCGGAAAGAGCGCAAAGAAGGAGGTGAGGGACATTTCAAACCGTGCTCTAGCTCACAATCGTGGAAGCGTTAACTTGCCTACGTTAGGGCTAACAAAGATCTCAAAGAAGCCTTGACTTATGCAGGTTAGGAAGAACTTAACGACTACAAGCTTAATGATGACCTTAAGACTAAGACAGTGTGGAATAGAATTCAAGGGAAAAAGAGGAGACGGCGATTCGTATTTCAAACTCTACTTACAGACAAAGAAGGCCGGATCTGCGAAGCCGCAGTCGCCGGCGGCCGACAAAAGCGCCCAGAAAAGCACCCAGGGAAGCGCGAAGAAGAAGAAACCGCGAAGAAGAGTGACGCCACCCGATGAACCGGAATACGTACGGCTATTTAGTACTTCTTTATCAGCCAAATTCGGAGTAGAATGGGTTAGGGTTAGGGTAGATTGACTGTTCCTATACCCGCGGTAGAGTGTAGTGCTTTTGCCTCGTTTCGATGCACTGCCTTATTATAACCACGATAAGGTCTGTATTCGAAAAAACTGTTCAAATCATTTTTAGTACGAGAAGGATAAGAACATTCGGATGATATCCTACTGGATGAGCACCATTCGCATATTCCGTCAATTATGATACACTGCAGTTGTTCTCTCGCCCTTGTTAGGTGCTTATCCACTAGATTGTCATCGGAATGTTCTCATCCCACCTAGTGCAACATTTTTAGTACGAGGAAGATGTAAGCCCCGATTTGAGCACTTGGAAGGAGGATCAGCCGAAGAGCGTGGAGGATTTCATCAAGCGTTATACAGAGATGGGTGAGCCTCCTAACCTTAGCCTTAACCTTAATCATACCCATCACCTTAACCGTAACCGTTACTTTAACGTTAACATTGATTTCAAGCCCAGTTTTCAGGAATCGACGGAATCAAGGCGGAATTCAAGCGAGAGATCGAGGGATACAAGAGTCCGAACTACGGCGACACCGCGTTCAAGGCCAACCCCACCAAGAACCAGGACAATGTAAGTGACCTAAAGTTGTATATGGAGGAGGTAAGACAACCGAAGGCTACCTAAGGCGACTTAAGGCGACTTAAGGTGGCCTAAGGTGGGCTAAGGCTCAGAGTACGACTTAAGGACCTGATGGCGTGTCTGGACTCGTCGATCGTCGAAATGGCCGACAAGCGATACATCAACGCGTCGTGGTGCTACGATGCGAGCTGCGCCGATCAGAAATACGTCCTGACTCAGGTACCGTAATCTTGCTGTAGACTTAAAGGGAGTCGGCAGGTAAAAAGTGATGATGGCTCAAATGACGTGTTCCCTGTTGCTAATCGTAATGCCAAAATAGTAAATTTTATAATTAACTAATTAAAGAGTTATTAATATTTAAATGCGTTGATTACGGTAACAATAGCATAGTCAGTTGTCGATTGCGATAGCCGTCGTTTTTCATACTGTAGTTGAAAACGACGGACATCGACTGTTTAATCGCAAACTTTGTTCGTTTGAGCCCCGTTTCAGTCATGTTTTCGCTGTTTTCAAGCTATTTTCGGTGTTAGTGGTCACGGAGCGTCAAAATGCACATTTTTGATTAATCAGATCAACCAGTGTCGTCTCTCGTGGTGGTTCCGCTTCGCCGATTCAGTTTACGCTCGGTTTACACGATGTTCCGCTTAGTAAAATGATACAATCGTCTTGGAACTATCGCCGATGATGTATTTCGATTCGAAACTGGCCATTATCTCTTGTAACAAATAGTTATTCAAAGATGGCAAAGCGCTGCACTGTTTGCTTAGGCACGGGCGTCTATGGGCCCTTCACGGGAAACTCTTACCCGCTCAAGCGGAATATATGGGTGGGTTACCCACCGTAGGCTCAGTATGCTGCCCGAGGAAGCCGATCGATTGCCCGGCAGTGGAGGGAGAAACTTGATAAGAAAGCGAGGGTTTGCTGTTGCGGCAATCACTTCAACGGCCGCCAACCAGACTCCATCGACGTTGTTTGCCAAGGTTATTTTGGGAGTTTTTCAAGGGGAAGGGAAATGCAAATCAAAGAGAACGAAACATAAGTGACATTCAACTGTCAGAAGTTCGTGTTGCCGATGCGAATAACAATGCCCTCATCCTCATCGCGCAATCTTTCTGTGACTTTCTCATCCTCTTTCAGGGATCCATCAAGTGTTGATCAGCATGGACATATTAAAATTTAAAACATTTTATACAGATATCGTTACTCCCAGCGTCACAACAAAGCGTTCTCACAATGAACACGAAACGAAACAGAAAGATCGTAAGCCTAGGGCATCAGGAACAACGACAGTGCCTCATAGCAAAATACGTAAAAGATCTTCTAGGAACAGGGTTACATTGGTAATACGATTGAAACTAACAATAATTAAGGGGGAAATCACTGCTACTGGTTGGGAATGGGCGTATCCAGGCCCTTAGCGACGTAGTAGTCAACCAGCGTCTTCACGCTCATCTTGAAGTTGTCCAAGTGCTCCTGGAAAGTGCCTAGTTGAAGTAATTCAACAAGCGTTGATTAATTAATTAATTATTAATTGTAACGAGATCATAACAATGATCAACGTATAACTATTCTTGTGCAACGTGTAAATTAGGGTACTGCTATGAACGAACATCGAAAGAGTATGAGGAAACCAGTAGGGACGGCAACGGGGAATTTTTGAGTACGAATATTTGAGTACACCCTTCGACGCTTTCCATTTCAAACTACCGTAATCGTCGTCAAATTTCTTTCATATTTTTGTTTATTTATTTTAGCACGTTTTGCCGCATATTCAAATCTTTTTTATAATTGAGAATAATAATTAAGCATCATAGAAATATATTTATGATGACAATATGAGCAGAATCTCGAATACAAGCCCACACGAAGCCATAAAAAAAAAACATGTGAATTCAAAGTTTCGAGTTGAGGCTTGATTCTCTTGGGTTTTATAGATTATGAGGCGTAGTTAATGATTATCAACATAGAAAAATAAATAAAACGAAAACCTTCGAGATTGACGCCGTCAAAGTTGAGCATTTCACCGTTACGAAAGAATCTTTTATCAATTTCTGCAAAACCGCGAATAGTATTTTCGAGATTTTTTTATATGTTATTCGAAATCGCATTCTACGCAGCATATAAAAAAACTAGAAATATACCATTCGCGGAT
>LS497809.1:0-13438 GCA_900490845.1 Pristionchus japonicus | reverse complement strand
CATCCTTGATTGCGAGAAGGACGATGGGAGAGATCATTGCAACTCGAATGGAAGAGAGAACACGGAGGGCTGATGCACTGAAGGAGAGAGGGGATAGAGGGAGGAGAGGGGGAGGGACTGACCGAATGAGTTGATTCGGATCCTTGAGTCCTCTCTGGAAGGTCGAGATGGAGAGAAGTGCTAGATCCTGCTCCTCTTCTGCGTATCTACCAATGCACTATTCATTCTCTGCCTCAATCTCCTTCCTTCCATACCTCTCGAGATAGACATAGACGAGTTTCTTCAGTTCCAGATTCTTGGCGGCGACATTCTTGACAATATTGGGGAAGAGGGCGGACATATCCTTCCCTCTCGCTACTGACTGAAAGGAGTAAGATAGGGATACTGTATGATGGATACGGTAGATAAGAGACTGACATTGATGATTCTCTTCATAGCATCCACCTTCACATTGTCTTTATTCCCATCGAGCATCTCTCGAAGATCTCCGAATCTGAAGGGGGGGGGGGATACTCATGGAAGGATGGAGGAGGGAGAAGGAGATGGGGGGAGGGGGAACTCACTTGTCTCCTCGCTTATCGGATACGAGTCCTCCTTCGATACTCATCACATCCGGAGAAGAGATCACCTCCGGATACATTCCCTTCATCTACAGAGATCACGTCGGTTACGGTATCTAGTTAGAATGCGCCAATACAGGTAGGTCACTGCGAAATAAACGCATTGTTACGAGAAATATACATCATCCAAAATAATATTTTATACACGATATCATATATCGTCAAGATAGATATTCTGTAAAGACAATTTTCGAATAAAAACTAACATGTATTGAAGGAGTGAAAGCGAGGCGGGAGGTAACCATTGATTTGATATGAGAACGTGAATACTACAAGCGAAAATGACCTATTCAACAAATTTAACATCGATTTTGATAACATGATAAATTTTAACGAAAATAATTGAAGTATTAGTTATGGCAGAGGAATGGCAGAGAGTAGAGACAGAGGAGGGAGAAGGATGGAATCACTGATCGAATGATCCCACTCCGAGGAGAAGATTCCGTCGAGTGAAATGGAGACCCACGACGGGCGAATCTTTCGTTGCGAAGACGTGAGTCTCGAAGTTGGGAATGTCCAATCTGAAAAGATTGATTGATGCTAAAAAAAAGTTGACCGGATGGAATAAATATCGATCTTCTCTTCTCCTGCCCACTATTACAAGCTTCGAAATCAAATGAATCGAGGGAATGGGGAAGATGGATGGACTCACTTCGCATCGTATGTATTGGCGTCCATGTTATTAGATGCAGCCATTATGAGATTGTCGAGTGAATAGAGAGACATCTCCGATCCTCCTCTGAAAACACCTTTCATTGTTATACAATATCGAAGAACCCGTTTGCCATTATTCTTCGTTATTCCGTAAAATCTACGAATAAATGATATCACGCCTGTCACGAGAGAATCGAGCTGACCATGGGAATGGCGCGAAAATTGTTAAATGAGTTAGCACCATTTTTGGACACCTCTAGGCATGCCCTAGTCGCCCCCAAAGTCTCATTGTGCTGGGATCATTCTGGGGCTCCATGCACCGGGTTGTTTCCATGGATCCCCAACTTTAAACGCGAATATCTTCGTTTTGGTGCATTTTTGAGAGAAATTGTCGTAAGTACGACCCCCGCTTATTTCCCGAGCTCTATCGATCTAAACAAACTAGAAGTCAAAAAAAGTGAATCTAATCGGTGCAACACTTCAGGGCGCATAACTCAAAAATTTAGGAAAAGGAGGTGTTCTTCTTTTAGTATGTAGTGTATCTCGCTGAGACCTTTCGAATGAATGGCTAACGAAAAAAATACGTTAATGCGTTCATGTGGTTCACCCCTTCAGAAGAATGTCGATTATTTGAAGTCATTTCACTTCATTCTTCCACACCGCGCTGCTCAGGACGCGCGAAGTGGAATGAAACATATCGAAATATATTGACGAGAGGACAAAGAATGAGAGTGCGGTGTGGAATGGGATGAAGTGAAATGACTTCAAATAATCGAAATTCTTTTGAAGAGGTGAACCACATGAACGCATTAACGTATTTTTTTCGTTAGCCACTCATTCGAAAGAGCTCGGATAATACAACAACATAGAGAAAGAAGAGCACCTCCTTTTCCTAAATATTTGAGTTATAGCAAAAGTGTAGCACCGTTCATAGTCACTTTTTTTGACTTCTAGTTTGTTTAGATCGATAGAGCTCGGGAAATAAGCGGCGGTCGTACTTACGACAATTTCTCTCAAAAATGCACCAAAACGAAGATATTCGCGTTTAAAGTTGGGGATCAATGGAAACAACCCGGTGCATGGAGCTCCAGAATGACCCCAGCACAATGGGACTTTGGGGACAGATAGGGCATGCCTAGAGGTGTCCAAAATGGTGCTAGCTCATTTGATCATTTTCGCTCCATTCCCAAGAATTGTCATTTCAGCTCGATTCTCCCGTGACAGGCGTGATATTCTCCTTACCTCGAAATGGCGAAGGTTCCTCCATCTCTACTCCAGGAGAGGGAAGGAATGCGAGTGGGGAATGATCTCGTATCTCCTCCCATCAATCTCTGACTGGCTAGATCCCATACCAGAGTGACTCCATCTCCATCCACTGAGACGACGTATCGACCACACGGAGAGAACTGCAATGGAATCCAACCTCTCCCTGCCTTCCTCCCTCGTCCTCTCTCCCCCTCTCTCGCTCTCACCTTGGTGCATCTAACGGGAGCTCGATGGCCAGTGAATGTCCTCACACACGCTCCACTCAATACATCCCACACTCGCACGTATCGATCGTCGCTCCCTCCCACTATGTAGTTGCAGTTGGCATGGAAGTCCACTGATGACACCTGCAATCCATCCTTCACTCCGTTGATTACATATTGATCCAGTGACCGTACACAGAAGGATCTCTCTAATCTCAATATCTCGCAACTACTCACGTGTGAGAGAGGGTCGGCGAATATCCTCAATGGATGCATTCTATCGGTTGTCCAGACTGCGGCAGTGTGATTGGACGACGCCGTCGCATAGTAGTATCCACGTTGACAGAAGGCTAGCTGAGAGAAGAGGATGGGATAGACAGGAGCCATGATTAGATACGATAGCAGCGATGGATAAGATACCCCCTCCCTTCCCTCCCTCCCTTCCTCTCTCTCCAATCCCACTGGTACCTGCCAGATGGGAGCGGCAACTCGAATGACGACTGCGTTCGTCTGAGTCTGCATGCTCCATAATCGGATCGTGTTGTCGCCAGAAGTTGATGCCAAGATTCGCTGATATGAAAGAATTACTCACGAGAACATTTGACAGCCTTTCTAACGCAAAAGATTTCACATTGAAAGAAAGTGTAACCTTATCAGGGGAGAAATTGATGGAGTAAATGGGAGCAGAGTGTCCATTGAAAGTGACCACTCCTGCTGATTCGCTCTCTACCATCTCCTCCAAGATATCGTCTGACTCCGTATCCAACTGAAGAGATAGAGTATACGTTTGATAGAGATCTTCTCGATCGAAAACAAGTGAAATAATGAATCCGACTCACTTTGTCCAGATCATCAGCACCCTTCATTTTTCTCATTTTCTTGTCCTCGTTCAGAGCAAACACTGATATTCCAGAGTCACCGAATCTGTAGTATTATGATTAAACTGCGGAAGTTTTAAATTCAAATTTCAAATGAATGCGCTTAACTGACTAACCCTAGTGCGAGATAGGATGAATCTTCAGAGATATCACAGCTACTCACTCCCCCATGACCATTCAGAGTTGTGTAGAAGCAGACACTCAAATACAGATTGATTAACATACATACAAATAACTTCATTATCAGAAGGCAAATTGAAGAAATAGGAAAACGAATAGAAACGTATTCTCCCGTACCTCGGTGGTTGATCTTGTCCGATGACACACATCTTGTGAGAGTCCTTCATAGCTCTCAATCTCTCTTGTCGCAGATTCTCAGAGAGAGGAGGAAGAGGAATTCGATCGACTACGGGAGCATTCCCCTCTCGTCTCTTCGCATCCTACAATAACTCGTCTTTTCTTTCCCGTACTCTAAATTTCACTCGAAAATATGTGGTCCAGCATAAGAGAAGCTCCTATCATCATGTGTTAGTACATTGTGCTACAAAATAGAAAGATATCTGACCTCTCTCTGCCTCGATCTCATTCTATCGAGAGCATATATGCATTCCTCCTTCATCATCCCATGGTACATCTGAATAAAATGATACAATCAGTGGAAAGAAGGCGATAGCTGGATGGAAATTTCAACGCTTCATGAATATAAGTAATCAACAATCCAACTGAACCTTGTGTTTCCCCCTTCCAATCTGTCCAATAATCGCTCCCATCTGCCACTCAACGGTACTTCTTTCTTTCGAAGTAATTTCGAGTTCTGAAACAATTTGATTGGTTGAGTAATAACGAAGTCTAAATCTAGTTACTTACGTTCGATGTCAACTCTCTCCTTGAGAATACTCGAGATAGTGGGAAGTCGATTAAGAAGAGGCTCCAATTGCTTGAACGAAGATTTGCAGATCTTCACTTGATATTTCCGCTTCCTGGAATAAATTTGTAATTGACATACACAAATTAAGAGAGTGGAGCGATTCCGGTTGAAAAAAAGTTAGATCCTAAACTAATTCTGTAGAAATAGCCAAGCCCTTTCTTCGGATAACGAGAGTTAGGGGGAGATGTGACAGAGGGGATACGGCCTAACAATAAGGCGAATTTGTGATCAACTCATGTGGAATTCTCCTACTCTTTTGCAACATCGATCGTTCATGCATTCAAATAGTTTGTAATAAAACCTTTTACATTAAGATGTAAAAGGCAGTTATCGAAGAGCGTGAGAAGAAGATTAACATACATAAGGTTCTGAACGGTGGGATGGGCGAGTGCCTGATTAGGAGTAGTGAGAGAAGCGAGTGTCTTCACTTCTTCTTCGTACGCAGATGGCACTCGGAGACCATACTTCTCCAGGAAGGTGAAGGCTTAAATACGAACTATCAGCATTGATTCACTCATTGCAGACTAGCCACGTATGAGAACTCTTAGAAAGCATAGATACTCCAATTGTCTCATCAATTCACACTACCCCATATACTCACCCAGATTCGGTTGTCCATCCAGCAGAAGTTTGAGATAGGAGTGAGCGAAGACAGGGAATATGAGCAGAGAGAACTCTGCTTGGTAAAAATCGAAAGAGGCGTCGACATGAGTGAGAAGAGTGGCAAACTCGACAGCAACCGCCTCACTACAGTATTATTAGATTAATGATCAGATATCACAGAAATAAAGACTAGAAAAGAAAAAAAAGAACGTCAAGAGCAACACACTTGGAAGGAAGAAGATTGGAAGAAGCAGGTCCACTCGATCTTATAGCTGACTCCCTTGCTAAAGTCTCTTCCGTGTCCTAGAAATCAATAAATAAAGAATCCCCGAAACGAATGGCATATGAACTCACAGTGTATCCATATTTCCTCAGAAATCCGAGCATGCTATGAAGGATGTCGGGTGGAACAACTTGTGATGTTTGAACAGGAATGGGGCCACTGTTAGGCCCATCTCCAGGTGGACCGACATCCATCTGAAGATAACAAATTGATATGATGATAATGAGAACGCAATGTAGAGCACAAAAAGAGCTCGTGGAATGAGCTCGTGGAATGGAGTTGAAATTAAATTTGAAGGCTATGATTTCTCTGCGCTCTCTCTTCTCTCGTCATGTCTATTGCAAACTGACTGTTCATTAAAATATTTTTATTTGAGATAATATTAATTCCAAATATATCGAGCTGCGTTTAATTTAATAGACATCTTCGATATTAGAAATATGACACTGTGGTTGTATAACCGGAAATAATGTACGAAATAAATGCATGAAATGTAGCAATCATTTATTCATCTCGTAATTACATTTATAATTTTAGTCTCAACAAATCAACTACTATTAGAGTGTCTCTGCCGAAAATGTATAACTGAGAGAAGCGAATATGTGAGGTTAGTGAAAGAATACTGGGAGAGATAGTTCAAAAGAACCCGTATTTACAGTTGAGTGTTATTAGGAGATAAATGGCATGGAAAAGGAAGGCACAATTGACTAATCCCGTAATGAATTATGACTATGACTATGCGGTTCTGATTTAAGAAGTTTGCTGAATGGAGTCCATAGGAATGAAGCACACATTCGACAGACTTCTCCCATCGAATAGGCTCTATGACCACCATTGAGATAGAGGACGAACGTCAATCCATTCCCGTATCCATCCTTCAGACGATAGTAGTTACTGCAATCGAAACAATCGAGACGGAAGATTGCAACTACACTTTCTTCCTATTTGCACTCGATAAATAAGAGATTTCGATCGGTAAAATATATCCCTGACATTGAAAATGTATCACTTACAGTAACGTTTCGAACTGTTCGAATCCGTGTCTTCTGTAGAATGAAATGGCAGAGTGATTAGTAGAAAGAACATGCAGAAATACTGCTTTTGGCAGTTGATTATGACGGAACTGAAATGGAGTGAATGAGTCATTGAATGGTAGATGATCTCCCTTACCCCATTCTCAATGGAATAACTCTGGATGAGATATCGAATGAGTTTCGTTGCGAGCCCTTGTCTACGGTAATCATTCGACACTGCCAGAGACAGAATATACACAACGGGAGACAATTCATCCGGCAGAATTCCTCTATCCTGCATTGAATCGAGATGAAGAGTGGAAGGGGAGAAAGGAGGAAGAAGAAAGGGATGAACTCACCTCTAGATTGCAATTGTGCACCATTTTGTACTCGGAGACAATGAGGGCAACGATGATATCATTGTGGAAGATTCCCAATGAGTTGAGGACTCCAGAAACTACGTCGTCGTACCTACAACAGAGATATTAAATCAGAGTAGTAATAAGAGATGAAGTATGACTGACCATGTTTCAGGGTATTGTATGGGGAAGGAGGCAAGACAGAGACTCTGGACGGCGTGTCGATCCCTCGATTGAATGGGTCGAGTGATATAGAGGGGAGAAGTCATGATTCGTCACTCTCGGACAACCATTGTAGACACTTCCTGAGATGGAGATGGAAAGTGAAACGAGAGTGGAGAGGGGAGAGAGAGGGAGGGAGAGGGAAAGGGAGAGAGAGGGAAGGGTCACTCTCCCTTCCTCACACACTCTATTGATTGAGGGAATGAGAAGCACGCTTGAGGGACAGAAGAGCACGAGGAAAATAGAAGAGAGAAGGGAGAGGAGAGAGGGGGAGAGAGGAGAGGGAAGAGAACGACAGGAAGAGATGCAAGGAGAGAGAGAGGTATGCAGAAGAAGATGTAAACTTCTCACTTGAAATATTATTACAACCTCGCTACAGCAATATTCTTTATGCGATTTCAACAACTTGTAGTCTAACAGCGAATAGAGATAACAGATAGAATAAAGCAGCAATCTATAATCCTATGGAGATCGAAGGGTCGACGTGAGATATTCAACGGGAGAAGATGCACTTTGACCTGCAATCAATGACATATTTGATTTGAATAACAATTTTGAATTTACCTTTTTGAATGACGTTTGCGAGTCTCGTTCTGAGGGAATCATCGTCCTCATCGATTACATACGGTACTCTCCTACAAAGAGAGGAGATTACGGTAGGATGATGAGAGGAGGAATACCGTAGGAAGAGATGGAATAGGAGTTGATCTCTATTGAGAGTGGGCACATCCAGACGTCCATCGATGTTATGAGTGAGAAGATATCTTCAATCGATGCATTCCCATTTACAGTACTCTTCTATTCTCTCTCCTTCTCACCTCTCATTCAACTTCTTCGCACTCCAAGGGAGAAATCCTCCATACAGTTTGGAGAGTTGGGCCTTCAATTACTAACTGATTCTCACTCCACTCAATCGTGATCAACCTTCTGCATTTCAGTCAATTCCTCGATCTTCGAAGGAAGATTCGTGCTAGTAAGAGACTTGGCTGATTCCACACTTTTCTTGATATCAGCGAGAAAGAATTCTTGTCGTTGACCAATAGTCCAAAAATGTCGGGTAAGAACCAGACGAGGGAAGAAGATTCTGGAATTGAGTAGATGAATCGATATGGACAGACTACAGTAGGACTGACACAGCCATTCCGATGACGTATAAGGTGAGAGGAAGAGGGAGCATGATTATGATTGCTGTTACTTTCGGAATCTCGCATCGAACCTGTGATCGATTGATGAACACACGACTAACTACTACTATCTAACTACTTCAGTGTATGGTCCCTCGTCCTCTCACCTTCCCTATTCAATGGAAGGAGTGGAAAGGGAGACTCACAGAAGGAGAATAAGAATATCTCCTGGACCAGGAATGTTCAGAACAGTGATGAGAGAGATCATTTTGACGACTTCTCGTGGACTCTGAGTGAAAATGAGGAGAGAGAGAAGCCAATGATTCACAGAAGCAACATATGGAAAGGAAGATCAAGCGAATAAGGGAGAAAAGGGAAGGTGAGAGTGACGGTAGTGCGACCAATAACCATTGTGATGAAGCATCCACTGAATCTCCTCTAGACAATCTCATCTAGAGGAGAAACCGTGGATCGAAGTAAGAGTGATTACCTGAATGAGTGTCTCCAATTGGGGAATAGTCAGTTTGTCCAGTTCACCCTTCTTCTGGATATCCACAGATCGAAGTGCCCATAACTGCTTCACATCCATCACACACCAACGGGAACCTGCGGATGGAAGATCTCTCTCTCTCTCTCTCTCTTCTACTCGAACTGACCATTGACGACTCGTGCATGGAGTGCTTGCATCACTGGATACTTCGCAAGGAACGTATCATATTTATGGGAGAATGAACCGGGGGCGGGAGGGGGAGAAGGAGGAGGACCGAGGGATGTCCATCGGCATATCTGATACACTACTCGACGCCCACCCAGCATCTAAGTTGATACTGTAACGACGAGAGATTTCATCGATTGATAGTGGAATTGAGATACCTCCTTGGTGAAAGACCAATGCATTACATTATATCTACAATGTACAGAAAATGAAAACTTGTTTATCATTATTATGTATGAAGCATTCTTTATATGACACAATGAATGGAAAGTGAGAAATCAGTAACTTATTATGAATGTAAGTGAATTATTATGGCAAGAGTCTCGAGACTGAAATCATCGGGAATATTGTGAGTTAGCTCGTATTCTCGAATGAAAGAGAGAAGAGAAAGATGGTTAGTCTAGTGAAGGGAAAGGCTACAATCGGGTGATTTGTGGAATTAGAGATGAAGGGGATACTATACTATCGATTCGATCTATTTTAGTCAATAAGATTCCTCTTGAGACTCTAGCTGGAGATGGTGAGGATGAGAGAGATATTGATGAATTCCGAAGTCGATTACGGTATCGAGCGAGAAGAGCTTCCTCTTCTCCTGTTATCTATAATACACAGATCAAAGTCATGTGATCGATCTCAGATCTCAACGTCCACAATAAGAGAAAGCGGGATAATGATTGAATTGACGTTAGATACCTTTAGTAATTCCTGTTCCGCTTGTTTCAGTCTCGCTCTCAACAGGAATATCCTTGAATGGAGATCAATAACTCTGGAATGTTCTCTTGCGAGAACAACAATTCTAGCTTCGATTGTCGATGCGAGGAGAGATCGAAGAGAAGAGTGGGAGAGACTCATCACATCTGCACCATTCACCGCTACCTAAGCACTCTTTTTTGAAAAATTATCTTTAAATTATAAATAAGAACGGAAAGAAGCTCACAAGAATATCTCCACTCCTCATTCCACTCTTATATGCGATTCCTCCACTCTCAACGCTGTCTAGATACGTATATCGTTTAAGGCTCCCATCGATTGTCTAAATATATCTATTATAGATTATTCTCTGAACTTCTAAGATAATTTTTTTACATGATAATTGCACCCCCTTATCTACTTACCTGAATGACATCAGATTGTAATACCATTCCGAATGGTTCATACTGATTGTTCCTTGTGATAACAATGGTTCTTCTTCCATTATCCACTTTAGGGAGAACTGATCGATCTACATTGAATTGATCTGATTCCTGCAAGAGATTCGATGGAAGTGAGACAGAAGATAGATAGACTGACCTTCATGGGGAGAGTGCAGGTGATAGGTGACCCATTTAGTTCGTTCATTCTCTATCTCTTCCTTCTCTCATTTGATCACTCTCGGACAATCATTCTCATCCCTTCGATCGCCAATCAATTCACTCACTTTCTCATCCAATCCATTCACCATTTCATGTATCAAGTACAGCCTCCAACTGGATTATCCATTTACTATTCGATAGGCACAAGTTCGCTATCTTTATTAATTGATACAATCATTAATTAACCTCGTCTGTCTAATAAAGTGAATATCACAATGTCGTAAATACTCTTATGAATACATTTGATATAATGTAAGTGTACATAGTAAGTAGAAAGTGGATGGCCGCTTCTCTCTTCTCTTCTATTCTCTCCTTACTTCGCAGCCATAAAAGCCTCAATCTCTTCGACTGTTCTCGGCACTTGAGACATGTTCTCATTTCCCTTCGCCCTGATATTATCCATTCATCCTCCTTCCCTTCTCTTCCCACTCACCAAATGATAACATCATCCTCGATTCTGACTCCTCCTTGTCCTCTGAACTCATTCACTTTCTCTGCCACTAGGAACTTCTTCAGATTATCATCAGCAAGCGCCTTTCAATTACTTTGCTTTCCCTCTCCTCTTCTTCCTTACTCTCACCTTATCCAGAAGAGTATCAATGAAGTAGCATCCAGGTTCGATTGTGATGCACATTCTCTCTCTGAAAAGAGGATAGATCACTCAAGACACACTAACTCTCACTTACTGTAGTGTCCTCGTAGTTCTGAGACTCTTGAGTCCGGGAAGGGTCGATCTAGGGAGGGCATCTCCTAGATATCCTCCCACATCATGCACATCCAATCCGAGGAAGTGACCCAATCCATGAGGCATGAACACTGCTCCAAGACGAGCCTGATATCCAATCGATAATAACGTAATCTACCTCTCTTCTACCGTACCTTGACCATTTCACTAACATCTCCGACTACGAGTCCTCCCTCCTTCAATCCTTCGAGAACCACTTTCTCTGCCAGTTCATGCATATCATTCCATCTCACTCCTGCAATGATTTTCTTCTTTCCATCCCTCTCCCCCCCCCCCCTTTCCCTCACCTGGCTTCGCTGCTTCGAGCACTGCTCTATTCGCTTTGAGCACTGCATTGTACACCAACTTCTGCCGATCGGTGAACTTTCCATTCACAGGGAAGGATGTCGTGACATCGGAGGCTAAAGAAGAAGATCTTTAATCATCGATCACTCGATAACAATTACCGTAGCAGTTATACTCCGGTCCCATATCGAACAGTGCCATATCACCATCCTTAATCTGGCGTGCATTGGGTGCATTCGCATGACCATAATGGAGGATTGATCCGTTGCATCCACTTAAATAATCACAAACATCATCATAACGCTCAAATGCCTCCTTCGTGGCTCACCCCAACCCTGTGAATACAGTTTTTTTTAAGTGAACGTACGTGGCAGCGATGCAAGTGTATGCGAGATGTCGACATCCTCCATGATAGTACGAAGTGTGACGGAAGAGACTAACAAGATGGGAAAGTTAGGGAGAGAAACGAGAATTATCCAGCCAACCTCTCTAGTTGATATTCGTACATTCCTGGTTGGATGTGCTTCATGGCTGCTTTGTGTGCATCAGAAGCAATCTTGGAGGCATATCTCAGCACTTCGATTTCTTCGTCCGTCTTGAAGACTCGCAATTCAGCAATGACTGGATAGAGAGCCTTGTCGTCGCATGAGAACCTGCCAGTGATTGTAGATAGATAGATAGCTCAAAGTGCATATTGGAGATGAATATAACGATGTAATAAGAACCAACTTGTCGATTCCATCAAAGTTAGCGGGGATGAGCGTGTTTCCACTGTCAGTGTTCTCGGCTTTCTGTGATTATAAATATGCAATGAATAAATGAAGACGAAAACAGACCAGAAGAAGTAGATTTGAGGCACCGAGTGAAGCGAGAACATCGTGGATTTTGTTTGCATCGTTGAAGTGAACTTCTTCTACTGCATACTTCTCCTTGAACCATTCCTCTCCATTGATCCTGATAAACAAACGATTACATTGCAATTTGAGGTGAACTACAACATACTTTCCCTCCCAGATGGCGAAATCAGGATGGAGTCGAGGAGGAAAGAGGATCGACTTGCCAGAATCGATGTCGATTGCTCCATAACACTCACTTTCATGAGCACCGAATGCCCAGAAGAAGTAAGACTCCTGAAAGTGAGTGTAATAAGCTGTCAATAGAGGAGGAGTCACCTGTCTGAATGGGAGATCCTCAGCATCAGTGTTGTATCTACACTTCTCACGTCCTCCTTGCAAGATGACAGCCGACTTGGAGGGAACCTTTCCACGGAGTGCGTCCACTAGTCGACGACGATTCTTCACGAACAAATCAGCTTTGATGTGAAGAGTGTTTGCGCCTCGATTGAACGACATCCTGAAAATAGATGGATGAACAGGACAGTGATAATCGATAGGGCTGTGAAAGACAATGAGAATATAAAGTGATAAGCTGTTATCAAGCAAGGATGACCAGAAGACAGAAAAGACTGATAAGCGAGAGCGGGTTGAGAATGAAAGGCGGATTTCAAATGTACAAGATGTGAACATGTCTAGGAGCATCAGAGCATCATAATTGATATAAAAAATCGATAATTACAAAAATAACCTCGTTTTCCTACAGTAGTAATCACTAGAGATAGGTCAGTCGATGACGTCATATTTAATAAGTTCAATCAATATAAAACCACTGAAAGTTGAATTAATCTGCAAGAATTTTGTTTTATTATTGACTGACAAGTCCGTAGTTTCTCGACATGTATTGATATAGTAATTAAATGACATAAAATATAATGTTGAAGATTTATTAGTCTGACAAGAGGCTAAATGGCAGTTCGCTAGAGCGACTGTGGTGTCAACCTTTTCTTCCCGCTCGTTGTCGAATTGAATTCCTTTTTTTTGCCATTTCAATAGTGTATTTGTTGTAGGTCAATGTTCTTGTGATACTTCATGGGGAGACATGTAACGTCTTTCTTTGTTCCTAGTGTTTAAACTAAAATCATTGAATTCGTCTGCGTTTCTTTGAAGTTTGTTGCGAAACACGTGCACTCATTATTTGTTCTCTCGGTCGATACTTTGAAGCTACTGTTCACTTCGCAGAAAGCCCGATGCTGAAAGTAGAAAGCGTAGGAGATTCTCTTCCGAGGCTACAGGCATCAGGCAACTCTTCTAACCAGTTGCTCGATAAAGGAAAGGACGAGGAGAAAATCTGG
>LS494344.1:105085-126918 GCA_900490845.1 Pristionchus japonicus | reverse complement strand
CCAAAGTTTCACCCTCACCAACTTTCTAGAAATATTCCGACGAGAAATTGTTAGAACGAATGTCGTTCTGAGATTGATCGCAATAAGATGAGAAACCCTGTGATTTTGCTAATATAATTAGTAACAGTTGAGTCAGAGGTCAGAGACCAGACTACGAGAAAGTATAAATGGTCATCAGTGATCATTGAATTTTTATGACAAGTGTGCTGATTATTAGTTTGTAGCCTATTAGCCTACAAACACGACTATCATTTGCTTTACGACTTCGAGACTTGCGCCGATAATTATTCCGAGAATGGAAGCGGAGAATGTTGCGATAAGGTCAATGTGGCGATCGGGGTATCATCACTCTGACGAAACATTCAGGGTATATAAACCGAGCCATTCCACAATCAGTACCTCACTCCTCATTCTCCTGCCTCATTCACCTGGACTGATAGCAATTGAGAACGCCTAAGAAACTCGACACCTATTTTGGATAGTTATTGTTCTGTGTCTACCTTTCTCGTAGATAGATTTAGACCGCTTACTACTCTGTCAAAGGTGCAAAGGTGCCCCTTAGGTAATCTCGCGAAGGTTACTGGTTCTCAGGTGAAAGCATCTTTCCCAATCTCTCATCCCGCGTTCGATCATTTTCGAACGCTCCTCTCATATTCACAGTAACATCTATCAGAAACAGACTGATAAGTACAACAGTTCTTCTTCGGAAGACGGCAATCGTACATCAGTCCATATCGTTCATAGCAACCCACAGAAGAAACAAGTTTATTCCCTATCCAACGAGTCTTTACCAATTGATAACAGCCTGCAGCTAGCAACCTTCATTAATAACAGCTCTTGAACGAGAGAAATCGGAGAATTATCAACCTCTTTCTACAGCAACAAAGCTTTCTGGAATCTAAACTCACCTCTAGAAACGAGAATCTTGCTTAACTATAAACACACCGTCAAAACTGAATCAAAGAGTAACTTTCTCAGATTCGGTTGCTTCCAATCGGATCACATTACCCAGTGGATCTAAACTTTCGAATCCAAAGTTGAGATCTTCAAAACTCTCTTCATTGAAACTAACTGGTAACTCTGCTCCTATTTCTACTATTAACACTGTTTTTGTAGAATCAGATTACACTTGTAATCCTTCAACTCCTACAAATTCATTCTCGTTGCCAACTCTCTCTTTGAGAACGGCAGTATCAAATTTTAGAAAAAGAAGAGCTAAGACAGTTATTGAGAAACATCGTCAGAAACAAGAAACAGCCCATTCTTCGTCTTCTTCCGATTCTGATAGCACCTTATCTCCATATCGAGTGCAAGTAAAAGCACCTGATCAGAAACAGTTTACCAATATGACTGGAGTAGTTACTCCTGCTATTGTTAACTGTTTCCCCATATTCGATGGTGAGTACGAAACAGTGGATGAATATGTTGAGAAATTCAACAGAATTCTAAACGCATTTAATTTAAATAAAGTGAAAGCTCTGCAAATCTTTCCACTTCGACTGAAAGGTCGAGCTGAAAGAGCTTACAGAAATGCGAAACGTGCTGGTGAAGTTCATGATTATCAGTCATTAGTTAACGCTATGGATAAACAATTGACTACGGAAGGCTCTAAGATCAAAGCAAAGTACGGCCTCGCTCTTCAAAAGAAGGACAGCGAATCCATGCCGATTTTTCAGAGAGAATTCGTAGAAACATTCTTCAATCATATCCAAATTTCGCAGAAACACATCAGGAATCACTGATGGCTGATATGTTTGTGATGAATTTGCCTAGAAACATCAGAGAGAAATTAATGAACCGCACTTATCCAACGTTATCAGAGGCTCTCGAACGAGCGGAGCAGCAAGAGATTCATTACGAAATAACTCGTTCTGAAGTACTCGAGAAGAAAATCGACGAATTAAGCCTCGCTTTAACGAAGGCCAGCACGAAAGAGCCGGCTAGAGTCAACTTTGTCGATAGATACGACGATCACTCTTATCAGTATGATGATGAAGGAGACTCGTACAACGATGACTTTCCTGATGAATATTACGAGAGTGGCTTTGATAACCGAAACAATGACCAAATGCAATCACGAGATAACTACGAACCTCGGGATCATTCAGAATCGAGAAACTGGAGTTCTTACGGGTCGAACAATAATTATTATAGAAACAATTCACACAGTGGAGGAAGTAGCCATTTCAGAAGTGATTATAGGAGAAACAATGACTTTGAAAGAGGGCATCGATCACCATATCGAGAGCCCTATTCAAATCGCCGAGGATTCAACTTCTGAGATGGAGTCAACATTCCCCAAGTGAGCCCGAGGATTCAACTTCTGAGATGGAGTCAACATTCCCCAAGTGAGCTCACTTCCCGTATGCCATTCCCCAGTTCCCGTTCCCCAGAAGTCTCTAAGTTGCCTGTGAGGAAATTTACGACGGTTTGAAAAAATAGCAAATACTTATGTCCGGTAGAGAATACTAGCTTTTGAAATAAATTGATTACAGTCGTATCCTGGAGAGGACGGAGAGGAACCTTACAATATTGAGGAGGAGGAGATGGAACAGCAGGAGCGCCGCCTCGTTCATTCCAATGATTGTTAGTTACGGATTTATGAATCTTCACATAAGTCGAATTAGCTATGTATGGTGGAAAGATGGTAACCGTAACAAACAAACAATGCGAAAACGAAACGACACAATTATGCGTGGGTGAAGACTACAAACTGGGGATATCGTGTTTTAGCGGAATAGAACAAAAAAGGATGACAATAGATGTGATAAAGGTAGGGGAAGGGAAAGAAAAACGAGCAAGAAATGAGGAAGGACTGGGAGGAGACAAGGGAAGATACGGGAGTGATCGATAGGAAGGGAGAGGGGGAGAGGTCGAGAGATCAATGATCTATCGAGAGGAGGGAGAGGAGACTTAGGGAAGGAAGAACGGGAATTTATTGTGAGAATGAAACAGGTTCGAGTCTCCTCAATGCAGAACATAATTTCCCCTGTCTTTATCATTAAACATAATCAAGAAACAGAGACGGGCCAACTTTCCAATTCAAAGTTGTCTCTCAATCAGAAATAAATAGATAGAAGTCCCTCTCCCTCTTGTAACTTTCCCATCCCCCGTGATGTTTATATACTACAAGTGGGAAATCAAATTAATTATTTATCTACAAGCACCAGAATATGGTGAAGGGATCCATATTGATTAAACGAGGAGAGGGAGGAAGGTGCGAATGGTTCGCAGGGCCACTTGATCGCGACCCGTATCCTGGAATGTTTTTGATTAGACAAAGTAATCTACAGAGAGAATGAAATAATGTGATAAACAACGAACCCCCGAGGGCGTGCTCGTGTGGTAGAGACGGACGGCGTCCCTGAGAACCTGGTAGTTGTAGTGATCGCGACGGGAGAATTCCGCAATGCCGACGAGCAGATAGGTTCGGGCTATCTGGAGGTCGACCAGCAGCTGTGCAGCGCGAACGTCGTCAGCAGACATGCTGAAATGATAAAAGTTAGGTCAATAAGCACGAAAATAGAGAGAATATTGGGTCAAAGGCGTGCGAAAAGAGGAGAGAAAGAGCGAGAGAACCGCTCACCTCGAGTGAAGAAGTGGAGAATGGCGGGTGTTTGTCACTCTCCCTCCTCGTCAACAAAATGTTAATTGAGGGATGAGACAGACTAATTGATTGGATTATGTAAAGAGTGTGTGCGCACGTGCGTTTTAGAATTTCTTTTGTAGAAACACTCCCCCTGAAGCAAATAAGATGATTCCACGTATTGTTGGACCGCGCGTACCGTATCCCTACTCTTACGGAGTTGCAATATTCCTCCCAATTCATTGTTACCGTACACTATTTGATCTTCCAATGCACTTGGTAACCGAAGAACTAGCAAGAAGTATTTGTGAGAAGAGACGTTTCTCAATATCGAATTCAACCTTTTCGCAGCTTTCTTTCAACAATATTACAACTTACAACACGACACTTTATTCATCATCTTAGAATAAACAGTGCAAATGAGAGCATTGAGTACGATTGGGAAAATAAATAGATGAGTGAACGAAGACTAGGAGGATACTGAAAGTCTGAAAGACAGTGAGACAGATTGGGATTTAGCGTCAATACAAAACAAGGAGCAAAACTGAAAAGTGAACAAGTGCCTATTGGAGAGTGCTTGTAACGAGAGAAATTGGGATGAAATCACAATACAAATTAGATGCCTAACTGAATATCGAGCAAGTGACTACTGGGGATTAAGGGGAGGGGATTGCCGGCGTCCGTCTTCTCCTGACGCTTCTCAGCGATGGCGTCGAGGATAACAGTGAGAACGTACGTATGTGAAAGAAAAGGGGAATCGATGGATTGGCAAACTAAGCTCAACTACAATATCCCAGATGGGGTGCATTGAAGCACTCCTCCGCTCCTACTTTGACACCCTGTGATATCTAAAGAAATCGATCTCGAGTACGTTCCGACGTCGTCTACGAGGCCGGGCTCTGAAAACACGACCCCAATACAGCACGGGAGAACGGTCTCGGTGTATTTATATAGGAATGTGGGGGTGCGAACCCTCCACTACCTTCGACGACTCATCTATGATCGCGTACAGTTAAGAAAAACGTGCTCATAACACCCAACTTCAGAGGCCGCTAACTTTGGCCAAAACTGAAAGCGGACTATACAGTGCAAGGACAATGATCCAGGCATCACAAGGAATGTGTTATTGCAGTCCCCCACTTCCCTACTCTTAGTTTGCGCCCGGAGCAGAATGAACAAATCGATCTCGAGCACTTTCTGACGTCATCTACAAGACCGGATTCTGAGTGTACGGTATCCAAAACACCACAGGACAGTGGCCATGGTGTATGTCTCGAGCCATGTAGGCTTTTGAGGAACTGTGGGGAAGAGGAGGGGGAGCTATTCCAGTTCAAAGTCCCTATCTCGTTACCACTCCAAACTTCACAATTACCGAGAACTTTCAACGAAGCACATCCTTTTGCAAACATGGGCACAAATGGAAAAACGCAATTATTTCAGGGTAAAGCCGTGAAAACACGTACCTGTGCTTCGTTAGGCTGTTAGCTATTTGAAAACACCCAGCGCAAAAATGATTGCTTTCGAAAACACCGCTTAATTTATTGACCGCATCCCAGTGAACACCATCCGTAATCAGGAAAATGGTCTTTGCCCGCTGTTCATCTCCGCGCCATCTCACCGAACAAAGGCCGGACATGGAATGCTGGCAGAGGGATGGAATAGAGGCGCGATCGTAAAAACTGACTCACATAACTGAAGACAACAATTCGATAGGAATCCGCAAGTGCCTCCTGAATCTTGTCCAAATCCTCATACTTTGTCCATTCGAGACTGATTCCATGAGCGTTGCCAAACGTAGTGACGTGATATCGATATCGTGTATTGGTTGCCTGGAAAAAGCACGGGATGAGAAGAGGGGAATGCAGTCAGGTAAGATTACATTTCGAATCTGTCTCTCCCTCTCCAAGAATGCCTCCAATATTTCCGGATCAGCAATCATCTCTCTAGCATTGGTACAGTAGCGCCGGAAAGTCACCGGACACTTTTTAAACCTTTTGTAACTTTTTAGTCAGAATAGCAAAATTTCTGAGAATGCTAGGGATGTTAGCAAATCTATCTGGGCTTCAGACCATGTGAGTGGGATTTCGCAATAACCTCTCGTCTTGCATAGTGATGACGCAATCTCAATGCATACTTTTTCGAAAAATCATTATTCTGTGGTGGATTGTTTCCCAGTCACCAAACTTTTTGTACATAGAGACCAGCCCGAGGGCTTCCTAGAAATAAAGTTTCAAGTTACTACGACCACCCTCCAAGGCTTTAGAAATTCAGCAAAATGAAACTCGAAAATTCACAACTCAGCCGCTAGCGGTGCGAGAGCCTTGTTCTTAGGCTCAAAATGTTTCTAATAATGAGTGTTGATTACCCAGCGAGTGTGGTAACATTCGCCCTTCATTTAGTTTTGGGGACCCGGAGAGTCACTTTTTCACTTGACCCTATTTTGAGGTCTCACAATTCCAAGGGTGATTTTTGAAAATTCATGGTTTCGGTGCAGGAGTGTTCTACTACTACTCAATTACCAAAGCTCAACTTTTTAGATCATTTGGATAACTCTCCGACCTGTGCCGAATTGATTACGGAGGCATATGTAATTATTCCGCAGAACAACTCTTCGTCCAATACTATTTATCGCACATGGAATGTGGAAGAATGCTCAGGGAGAGAAGGGCTCTCTCCCTTTTATACACGTTATGAATCACCATCGTACAGTTGGGAACAGAGGGGAAAGAGGATCTTAGTGTACACGTGTATTACGAATTGGTTCAATATCGTGAGAATCACGACAGCATACTTTACCTAAAAATGCTCGCCTCTCCCATATTCGATTTTTTCAAAGATATCTGATCGAGCTCAAACTTCGTAAACCATACGCACATGCTATCCTTATTAACAATGTGAAGTTTCAGAGCTTCAGCTCTGCTACATAGATTGATATGAATATTAACTTGGGATAAATATGGGATAAGCTAGTATTTTTATGGAAAGTGTGCCTCCGTAATCAATTCGGCACAGGTCGGAGGGTTATCCAAATGATCTAAAAAGTTGAGCATCGGTAATTGAGAAGTAGTAGAACATTCCCGCACCGAAACCATGAATTTTCAAAAATCACCCTTGGAACTGTGAGACCTCAAAATAGGGTCAAGTGAAAAAGTGACTCTCCGGGTTCCCAAAACTAAATGAAGGGCTAATGTTACCATACTCGCTGAGTAATCAACACTCATTATTAGAAACATTTTGAGCCTTAGAACAAGGCTCTAGCGCCGCTAGCGGCTGAGTTGTGAATTTTCGAGTTTCATTTTGCTGAATTTCTAAAGCCTTGGAGGGTGGTCGTAGTAACTTGAAACTTTTTTTCTCGGTAGCCCTCGGGCTGGTCTCTATGTACAAAAAGTTTGGTGACTCGGAAACAATCCACCAAAGAATAATGATTTTTCGAAAAAGTATGCATTGAGATTGCGTCATCACTATGCAAGACGAGAGGTTATTGCGAAATCCCACTCACATGGTCTGAAGCCCAGATAGATTTGCTAACATCCCTAGCAATCTCAGAAATTTTGCTCTTCTGATTAAAAAGTTACAGAAGGTTGAAAAAGTGTCCGGTGACTTTCCGGCGCTACTGTAGTAGTTAATCCCGGAAAGCCGGCTCTAACGAAATTCCTGTCAGCAACCAGAGAACCGACGAACAGACAGTGAAGCATAACCATCGGATCATCCTGCGAGAGCAAGAGGAACGGAATGGGAAAGTTGGGTACCTGCTTGATAGCAGGGAATCCTTTGATTCCCCTGAATCGTTGTTGTACTCCCATACGAGTTAGCAATCAGAAGAGAGAAAATGAAGAGGTTCGACGAAGACGGTGTCTGAGAATCAAAGTGAGAGGGGCTGAGATTGGTTCCTTTCTGTCCTTCCCTCCCTGACTCCTCCTCCTCCCTCCCCGCCTGTCCGCTCCATACCGTTTTCTTTGGGGGCGAGGAGAGACCATCACCTGTCGGAATACCGGGGAGTGAACGGTCGAGTGTCCTCTTACTCCCTTTTCCCCTTCTTTTTCTTTGTTTTACTATGTTTCGTCGACTGTTTTTTTCTGTTTTTCTTCAAATAAGATTTATGCTTTAGGCAATGCAGCCCAACGCTCCCGTTCGCCCCGTGGCCAAGCGCCGCGGAACGCTGAAGGCCAATGAGGGCCCTACCCCGCACCGTCCGGTGCGCCTGGTCCCGAGGTGAGGATAGACTTATTTGTTTTAAGTATCCATCACCTATTTCCCCTGCCCTACTTGACAGTGCTACTTTCCAGGGACACCCCCAACGCACCGGTGCGTGCGCACCAGGCCCAAGCTCGCAAGAGCCTCGTCCACACTCCCCGCAGGGTGATGACCCCCAAGAAGCGCCCGCCGCTTCAAAAGTCAGTTTTCTTTCTATTGTATCTTTGCTTAAAAAGAAAAACTGAAACATTTTGCACTTTGCACTACTCATTCTATCGATTGAAACAAGAATCACTCTAGGGTACCCGCCGCACCACGCAAGCAACCTCTCCCGGCGGCGGAGAAGCAAAAGAGAAGAGAGGGAAAGAAAGAGTAACCACCCTCACCCCATCTGACTCCCTAAAGGATGAGTATTTCATGTAATTTTTCTTGTAAAGTAAAGAACAATGATAAATGTAATGTTTTTTTATGGAACCAAACGATTGTACTAGGGGGTAAAAAAACTCAAAGGCTTTGCGAAAACAACAAATTGAACTCAAAACTCTGGGATCAACTTTTCGTATTTCCCCGGGGCAACCATAAGTAAATCATGGCTATTGTGTCCTCTGCCTTCGGGGGATTCTTCTATCTTCTGGATCCGACGGCGCCGCAGGTAAAAGCCGCAAACGACGAGAAGGACGGCCAAGAGCCCGGAGAGGACGATAACGACGAGAAACCATCCTGAAATATTGATCTTTGATCTTTGGGTAGTAGACTCTTTTGCTCTTTGAGGGGTATACGGTAGATTGCCGGCTCCCGTAAATCCTCATATCACTCTCGCCTCCCACCAACGTGTTGACAAATGGTGCCTTACACCCTACCGTAGAACGTGAGAGAGCGAGCCGAAAGAGGAGAGCACTCACCTCTCCTCGATCACAATCTATCAACCGGTCGCCCACCTAGATCCCCGTCAATTAATCGCACCATCCTCCCCTCTCCAACTGTCACAACAATCCCGTGCCTTTTGCTCTTTGATCTCTCTTCGGGTCGGTTATTAGGAAGAAGAAAGGTAAGTACCGAGTCCGGCTCCGGAAGCCTCTGGCTTGACTGTGGAGGAGAAGAGGGAGGAGGACGAGGCCGACGGAGACGCCTGGCCCAGTTTAGCACGGAGCCACTCTACTGAAAAGCGCAAAGTCGGTTAGAAAAGATCAAAGATCAAAGAGAGATGGAGAGAAGATGGGGAAAAAAGAGTAGAGGTACGAACCCGGGACACATTTGAAGGAGACGACTCCATCAGAGCCCGCTGCTCGCACGCAAGCAAAAGACTCTTCGCAGACGCTTTCGGCCATCCTTTCTTGAATAGACCGCATAACAGACGACTAGACGAACGAAATGATCTCCCTCCCTCTCATCCTATTCTCCCCTTCCCTCATTTGAATTGAACAACGAGTGAGACAGAATGCAAAGTGATCCATTGTTTATTGTGCATTAAAAATCGGAGTGAAACTACAATAGAGTGGTGGCGCAGAGTACGTATGATGAAAGGGGGGATTAGATTGGGACTGGCAATCGATCGGTAGGAGAACCAAGGGGACAAATCGGGAGCCGGCACAGATCAGTCGAAAGAAACAGAGGGGACATGGAGGACCCTAAACCTCTCAAGGCTGGGGAAGGGGCCTAACGGGCGGAGGCACATTCTCTTTTTTAGATTCATCATCGGGTTGGGGAATCGGGATTGCCCCGTCGTTCTCAGCATCTCCATCAGAGTCCGAACCACCATCATCCTTGGCAGCGGCGGGCTTGTACTTTGTTCCATCCGCACGACGAGCGAATGAGTAGATTTTGGGCTGCTGAAATGATTAGAAATCAGTTAAGTGCACACTAAGGACGGAAAAAACAGCACTTCTACTCTGTAGATTGATCAAATAGGTTCTAGCTACGAAGGAAAAAGAGAAGAACAGATTTAGAGAGCAGTCCTTAGCAGTCGGATGGGCACTGTTGTTGACAGCCAGAACCCTCAGCAGACGTTTCCCGCATTTTCTGAAAAGAGGAAGAGATTAATTGAAGAAGAAGGAAAAAGGGAGCAGATCATGGGAAGGAATCAGACTAAAGAAGAAGAGGGGACTAGGAGCGAGGGAAGACGACTCACCCACGACCGTGCATGACTCCCTTTCGAGGGGCTCTTCCCTGGGAAGGCTGAGACTTGAAGGTACCGAGGTACACTCATAGGTAAAATGCGTTTTCCGCGGGCTTTTTGCCGATGTGCTAAAAAAAAATTGCCGACGTGGTCTATTTTTCATTTTTGCGGTTTTCACATGAAAAAATGAAATTTTACGCTTTAAAAGTGCATATTTTTCTATATATACCTTTCTTTTGCGAATTTCAATTGACTTTTTCTATAGGTAGCTTTATCACGTGTAACTAAGGAGATGAATTCATAAGGAAAAGGTCGAATACAACGGGGAGGGGAACTCGAGTCTTGAAATCAGCCCCTCCAGACATTTCGTGTAAAGAGGTGGAGGCAGTCTCTGACGAGTCTAGGCAGCAATAAGTGGAGGGGTTACTGAGCCCTTAGGAGACTCGCCACAAAACATCTGGAATCTCGAAGGCTTCTCTTTCAACAAGAGTTGTACAATTGAAGGGGTGCTACTATAGTGAACAACTAATTATAAAACGAAGATCTCAAGGCAGGTATGTTGAGATACTTTTTGCGTCTTTCGATGTGCTCTCGGAAAAGGCGTTCTTCATCGGTTTCTGTCTTCTTGCCCGGTCCTCGAGTCAGTCGTGGGTCGTCTGGAGATGCATGATTGGCGATCCACACTCTTGCGGCCATTGCAGGATCGTAGTCGGCAGAATCGGGACCATTCATGATTCTGCAAACGATACAATTGGAAGATATGCATTTCTCATGTGGTACCTGAGGCGGTTCTCCAAGGTGTTTGCACTCGAACGAGCTCTTCGCTCTCCACGGATGTGGAAGAGAGAAGAAAATAGGCGCTCAACTTCTGCAGTTGAAAGAGGAACTGTAAGCAAGAATCGAATTACCCTAGCGATCTCATCACCGAGCTGAAGAGACTCTCTTTTTAACAGCATAGTGAAAAATAGATCGGGCGATTGTATCTCTAACTTCAATTCATCATCCTCATCTAGCGAGTCAACCATTCGAACAACCTTGAGAAACTCACTCTCTGCAATCAGTGGATTTACATTGACGTGCTCGAATATTTTTGTCCTATTTTCAATCATGTCGGCATCGAGAGCTAGAGCCTCATTACAAATTACCTTAGGAGCAAAACCACGAATGAAGTACATAAGGGTGTCAGGTTTGACTTCGATTCTCATTCTCAAAGCAGCTATCATAGAGTCGATCAAGATTGCGCGGTTCAGAGTGTTCATGTGATCTAGATTCATCAATTTCATTATCTGTTTCATCTCTCGCAGATGAGTAATCTCCTCATCTGTAAGATGATTCAGTCTCTTTTCCATTTCCGTTGTCGCTCGTGCTGCATCTTTCATTCGTAGCCTGTCTCGAAGCATCACTGTTGAGGGAATAGAAGAATAGAATTCAATTCCATCCTGTAGATGGAAGTAGAATTTGAAATTTTCGTAGCCCTTTTCCGGCTTACCCTCAAAAACGACATGAGCACACTTTTTAGTATCACCTGCTGTACCTGCCCCTGTATCGCTCTCACCTCTACACTTCATTTTCTCCATAAAAAACAGGGCGGCTTCTAAGTCGAGAGGATCATTTTTCAAAGATTCGAGCTTCTTCACAAGTTCTATCAGATGTTCTTCTGCATCGAAAACAGAAGATGTGTGAAACTGCATTTTTTTCGAATGTCCGGCCAATATCAAGAGAGCTTGATACTCGTAAACGAGGTAGCCATAAAATCGAATGTCTCCTAAGATCTGAGTTAGTACAGCTGCCTTAGCTCCTGCCATATTTTCCGGAGTTGTTTTGCCTAATGGATCCCATGCTTTCGCAATATTCTCAAGCACTTTGAGAATGTAAGGGTACATTCTCAGGAAGGTTTCGATTGCTTCTACTTCGGTAGCTGCCCACCGGATTTCAAAAATAGATTTCAACTGTAGGAAGGAGTCTTTCTCGTGCTTGGATTTTCCCTTATTGTACTCATCAACGGCTTCTTTCAGAGCCTTGATCCTAGTCGAGGCAGTCGATCCGAAAAAACTACAAATTTGATTTATAATCATAGTCGCGAATTTTCGATATCCGAATACGGGGACGTTGTTAGTAGCAGCCCATTTTCCAGACATCCCATCCTTTATTGCGAGTTCAAGTTTGTGTGAGATACAATGATTGAAAAAAATCGGATCGTTGGTATGAGGACGAAATGGTTTCAGATAAGTAAGGAAGCGCCCGTGCAAGCCAGCATTCGCAGATTGCATGTTGGCCGCTCCGTCGGTAGCAAGACCGTTCATTCTTTGTTGTAGCGCATGCACCATCCCGTTCTCCTCGAAGAAGTTCAGAATTTCATTGAAATTGTTCTCGCCTGTATCTCTCTTCTTTAGCTCATTCAGGAATAATAGCTCAGTCCAACTGACACTCTGCTGCACAGTACGCACTAGTACAGCGAGAAAACTACGGCCAGACTTATCAGTTGATGTATCTGCTAACAGCGAGAAGGGTATATCTGAATCCCTCAATAGTGAGAGCAAATCCGACTTGAGGCAAGAGCCAATAACATCGATACCTTGAGATACGGACGTACCAGTTCTAAATTTGCTCCCTATCTGCATACCATTCGCTTCCATGTGTTGAAATAATTCACCTACTCTAAAAGATCCTAAATTCAATTTCACAGCTAGATAGACTGTCGATATGAATCTTTCCGTCACGGCGAGGTTTGATCTATCAGCGAGTTCCGCAATTGCATACTTCTTTTTCATTGAACCATGGATCTCGTTAATTAGACTAGAGACAGTTAATGAATGACCGTCAAAGTGGCTTTTTATACATTCGAACAAATTTTTAGAGTCCCTCATTTTATTTTTCGAACTTTTCAGGTCGATTTCTTTACCCTTCCTTCCATACTTACCACTGTGAAAATGTACACAAGCGAGGCATCTTATATAGGTTTTTCCATTTTCGATGTGAATAGAAGCGTACGGAAAATGTTTTACTTTACTCGCATACTTTTCTGCCATCCCATGATCTACCAAAAGAGTATACCCTTCACTTCCTATGCCTCCCTTCGAAAATCGCAATCTCAATTCGTCATCGGCCGCATTAGCTGCGTATAGTTCCGTCACCTCTTTTCGACTCATCTTATTAATACCAGCCGACTGAGCAAGTGCAAGTCCTAATGTTTCCTGCTGTTGTATAATTGATTGCAGCATTGGAGGAAATTTGGAAAACTCCTCCGAAAGTAAATCAAGTCTTTCCAACAAGAGATTATGATCTTTACTTCCCACAACCATAGACTCCTTTGGCTGAGTAAGAACCTTCCTCAACGCTGGGCACTGACCTTGATCCAGTTTCTTGTGAGCCGGTTCTCCTGCTGCGGGGTCGACGGCTTTTCGTTTTTCTCCTTGCCTTGTTTCTCCTTCATCCTGTAGTTGTTTTATTAATAATTGACTCCAATTTTATATCTCCTATAAGTTAGAATGTTTTACCTCCTCGTCGAAAGAATAGTTGAGAGGAGAGCTGAATCCAATGGCAGGACTGTCATCGAACGGATTGTTGGCAATAGAATCAACTATGGATATCCGATCATTTTTGCACAATGGAGGTTGTGCAACCTGGAAGTGGCTTCCACTAAAGTGGAGGAAGATGGATCGGTCAAATCGTTCAAAAGTAGTTTTTCTCCTTGTCCATTGTTTTTTAATGTCAGAAGCATCATATATGAGAATAGAAACTTCTAAAATTTCTTCCATCGCATGAATCGAGGCGATCGTGTTCCATGTACGGTCCATAGATAGATATCGAAGGTGTTCATCTAACGAAGAGGTTTCGACGTTTACAAAAGTATTCTGAACGGAATCGAAGATGGTAATGTGAGTTCGAGAATCATATTCAAACGTTTCCGGATTTTCACGAATATAATCGACTACTGCCCGTCTCAAAATCGAGTGATGCAAAAATCGAGTGATATTCTGATTTTTCCCTCCAGATCCTAGAGTGATTATCTCAGCCACTGATCTGAAGAAACAGTTGCCGTCACCAACGACGTTGAACAACTGAGAAGGTGGTTCGTATATATCGAGAACATACTCTTGATTGAACGATCCATAGGGATTAACATGACTCTCGACTATAACTAGCCCAAAAAAGACGTGCTGTACTCTACGTGCCAATCCTTTTCTGGAGATTTAGTTTCTATGAATTCAGTTTTTACATCGTACAAATGTTCTGGGGAAAATGAACGTTGTTTGGTGTTGGCTACATTGGAGCTTAAGATTTCGATTTCTGGTTGAATTTTATCCGACCTACTCGAACTGAATTCACTCTCGCCCAACTGAATCTCTCCACCATTATTTCCATCTCCTAAATCAGGTTCGTCATCAACGCACTGTGGTTGAGAGAAGCTCTCCTCATCGATATGCAAATCTAACTGAGGCATTAATAATATCTGGTCTACAGTCATGTTTTCGTAGGGATCCGTAGACGTGAGTTGGTCATCGGGAGAACTTTCAGTTTTTTTGAAAAATTCTAAAGTGGGCTGACGATCATTGCACAAATTCTCCTCACGAGGTGTAGGAGAGGAAAGTTTCCATGACTTCCCGCACCATGAAACTGAGTACCCTTCGGGGATCATAGTTTCACCTTCAACGGTCGGAAGTTTGAGCACGCTAATAGAATGATCCCATTTCTCGGAAAGAAATTTCAGAATTGGTAGTCCTGTTAAGACAGAGTTGTTCCGAGCGAGAGCTACCACATCAACGATATGAGTGAAAATGGACACTTTGTTTCCGCTCCCATCTTCATATGTTGAGGCATCCCCGATCAGACTTCTATCACCATCTTTCAAACTCATAATAGAAATACCGTCTTTAGGAATTATCATTTTTCTTCTGTCAGTATCTACATTTCCGAAAAGTTTGAAATATTTGTCTCTAACAATTCCCTGCAACCGAGCATTAGGTATGTTCAGTTTTACTAGAATCAATACAACTGGAAAGCTATCCGGGCTTTCAGAACCTAGAAGACCTTTCGAAAGTTTATATTGGCTATTAGTAAGAAAGTTCCACGATTTGGTCATTGTAGTTGTAGGCAATATTAACTTATCAAAGTCATGGTCGTTTGACTTAGCGTCTTTCGAACTGCCGAAGGCGTAGAAACGCGAGTTCGGCGTAGTAGTGATGTCCGACGGGATGTTGTCTGCCCGATGAAGCAGTCCAGACGAATCTCTCTGAGTAGAAACAATGGATTATTGCGATATACATTCCATTACCTGTGAGACCTTACTCTGGTGAAACGACGAATAGAATAGCGATGCTGGTTGGGCAGGTGGCAACAATCTGATTGGAAATATATTATCGCGGAAGTTAAGCATGCTAATACCCAGTGTGAATTTGAAGGAAGATTATATTGTTGTCAAACGAGATTCCATGTTGACTCCGCAACTCCACGAATGAGTCGCCTTTGTTCTTAGAGAGGAAAGGCTGGTTTAGAAACGTTCCTTGGATCTCGTTGATCCGAATGGATAACGAGAGATGGATGAACATGAGTAGAAGGAACAGTTGTCGATGAGTGATCGCATTCATTGATCTGACAGAGAACAATTGTAACGAGAATATTTCAACGAGAAAACCACAAAAAAATATGAAGTTGAGAGTGAGAAGAAAGAAAGCTCATCGCTATCTCTTATCAAGTGACGTGTCAAGCGACGGGGTACATGAAAGCGGCTTAAAGCAAACAAAGCAATGGAAATATAGAGAACAAAGAGCCAGAGAATAGTGAGATAGAAATGAGGTGATTGCGTTGGGAATTAACCACCTTTGTTTGATCAAGCGAAGTCGAAGTGTGCAACCGCAATGTTGCGGATTCGTTCAGAATGGATATGAATGAAGTTTGTATATACATCGTATAAAACAAATATAAATCAGAGCGAGAAAAAACAAATCAAAATGTTTCAAAAAGTATTTAGAATATTTTGGGGTACGGTAGTGACCATTTTTCGTTGCCCCAGATCTGCGAGTGGTCCGCAATCAATCAAATCACTTTAGTCGTACTCTAATCTATCTATTGCCATAAAATCAGACCTCTCGCACACCTGCGAGTTGATGAATATCGATATAATATTGATTAGGAAGTGATGATTGTTGATGGCCCTTACTTGGCACATTCATTCTTGAAATTTTGGTTTGCGAATGGTCCACAACTTTTTCGACCTTTTTCACCACATTTTTATCTATAAATAGTAGACAAATCAGACCTCTCGCACACCTGTGAGCTGAGAAACCTCAATTTACAGGGATACGATAACCATGGTTTTGTTGCCCATGTTTGAAGCTCGAGTTCGCAATTTTCAGGTCTGCGAGAGGTCCGCAACCAAAAGCATCTTTTTTGCCGTACTTCGATTAGTATATAGCCAAAAAATTAGACCTCTCGCAAATCTGTATGCTGAGAACCATCGGATTGAAGTTGCGAAGGAATTCGAATAACCATGGTTTTGTTGCCCATGTTTGAAGCTCGAGTTCGCAATTTTCAGGTCTGCGAGAGGTCCGCAACCAAAAGCATCTTTTTTGCCGTACTTCGATTAGTATATAGCCAAAAAATTAGACCTCTCGCAAATCTGTATGCTGAGAACCATCGGATTGAAGTTGCGAAGGAATTCTCGAAAAATGATTTCTCGCGAAAGTTTGGGCACATCACATTTCTGTATAAAGCAATTTCATGACTGCGAGTGGTTGGCAAATGGGGCAACTTTGGTTGCTTTACAATCCTCAAAAAAGAAATTGGAAAAAAACCCAAAACTCACAGAGATATAAAGGTTTAAAGTTGCGAAGAGCAAAAATCAAGATTTTCCAAGTCCGTTAATATCGGAATTACGTTGTTTAGTGGATAAAATTGCTTGTAGAAATTATTTATGTGTAAATTTTTAATTTTGTGAATTTCGGTTTTTCACAAAAAGTGACGATTTTGTCAATTTTGCTGACATGGTTCCGGAGTTTTTGCCGACATGGTTACTTCGCAAGCGAAGACTTATTTCACCTATGGGTACACTACATCATTGTCCGGAACCTCCTCCTCCTTGGGCTTGCTGACGCACTCGTTAGCGCACGGAGTCTTTCCCAGGCAGACCATTGTTCTCCTGAAAAGACAAAGATGAAGCCGGAGTACAGAGTGGAGGGAACACTAGCACAAGAGCGAGAGAAAAAGAGAGAAAGGAAAAGAGACCGCTCTGGAACGGCGGAAAAGGTTAAACTGGAACAGGGACTGCAGCCCTCAGGGGTGGAACCAAAAGGCTCCGCCCACCCACTCCTCCCCTCTCATTTGCCCCTCCCCTTGAAGCCCCGCCCACACACTTTTACTCTTTGAACTACTGCACAGAAAAGGACATTTTCCATTTTTCCCTTCTACTCAGCAACAACACTACCTACAAGTAATGAACGAGGAGAGATTCAACTCTCTGCCTGTTCACTTTGAAAATGGTGAGTATTACTTTTCCTCTCTTGCTACACGATTCTTTTTTCTGGAAAAGAACTAAAATAGGAAAATGCAGATAACTTCTCGATGAGAGATGTCAAGTATCAAAGGATGCCGCATGGAGTGCAAGTCGTCTCATGCTACTTCAAGATCAAGCACGAAGACCCGATTCAGGGTGATTTCACTGGAAGTGCCAACAGCACAATAGTTCGTTTGTTGGAGTTTATCATAGGGAAACCCTCACGATATGACCTGAAGGCGGAACACGAACAGTTACGCTACAATGGCCACTCCTTCTACATCAAGTTCTCTCCAGGAGACACTAACATAGGATATGCCCTCTTCTCTTACTTGTTCAACATTCATCAGAGCAGTAGAACAGTGTTCATGAACGAACCCATTGCCCTTACTATTATCGCAACTCCTTGATATGCCCATCCAACAAAAAAACGTACTCTCCACTCACACTACTGCCACTTTTTACTACTTGAAATGATGATAGTATGCTCCAACTTTGTTACTCGACGAGTTTCACGAGAACCACAGGAAGAGGGAGAGTGAGACGGGAGGAGCAGGAGGGAGAGGGGGTAAGGGAACAGTGGAGGAGAAAGAGCGGCAGCTGTCCGGGTGGTGCGATCGAGAGGGCGAGAGACTTTTGGTAATCGTCGATCTCTTCATGTCTGCATGTGTGTGTTACCGTACCCTCGACAAATTCTGATTCACATCTTCCCGCCATTTCCTGAATCATGGAAAGGGGGTGGGGCTTAGCGAGAGGCGGAGGAGGAGGAAGGGGGCGGAGCTTGCGAACTCGTCATTCTCTCACCTGCAGACACCTTGGGTGGTGACGTGCTGTCGCGCTCTCTCCCGTTTCTATTTATTCGCTATTTATCACTTATTTTCCGATTGGTCCCCCGAATTTGTGCACCCCCATTCTTTATCCTCCTCCCTCCCTTTCCCCTCCCTTCCCTCTCCCCTCCCTCCCCACCCGCCAGCTGTTTTTTTGTGTTTCGCGCACTCGCGTTCCTCTTTGCTCCTCTTCATTTCGCCCGAACTCTTACTTACTGTAACCGGTGAGAGAGTGTGTGAAATGGAGAGATTATTGATTGATCTACCCTTGACCTACCAATCGATATTTTCCTGACTCAGACCATTTACTCTTGCCTGCACTGTGTAATAATCGATAATTGGTCCAATCGATAAATAATGATTATCGATTTATTGATTGGATCAAATTATCGATTATTACACAGCGCAGGCGGAGGAAATGGTCTGAGTCAGGTTCTCACTACTATCCTTCAATTAAAAGTCAGAAACAATAACTGAAAGACTTTCTTTTTTTAATGCCTGAGCAAAACCAAGAAACTCTATCAACACTTTTCGAACAGTTGACAAAAAGGTAGTGGCTTAAATTTGTTATCAGTGATTATCACGATGTGAGGCTATCACCAATAAATTTCCCGTCTAGGATAACCTGCTAAAGACCGTATTACTCCCATTTAAAACGCTAATATTGATTAATTAGTTAATTAATCAAGTTCTTCAGTCCTCTCTACAGAAACGTCGTGATCGATCTCGAGTCGGATAGAGAAGCGATTAAAGAAAGCTGTCCACTGGTTCCCTTTGTCGAACATCTTCCCTTGAGCTTGTACGCCTCTGTACCTAACGAATTGTAAACATCGCTACTCTTGTGTTCTTGATGTGGTTCAATCGATTGATCTTTAGGAATAACAAAATGTGCGTTATGTGCATACAAACATATTTCGGAAACTTCATTATGCTATTCAGTCATGGCAATTCGACGCGCGAGGGGGAGACCCAATATTGTTGACGGACAGTGAGGATGAGGAGGAGGGAGGACAGGGACAGGTTGGCGATTCAATCGTTATATAGAACGGAAGAGTAGAGTTCACCGGAAGAGCGCCTATCCACCATCCATTCTCATTAGATTAGACTCTCTGGCGCTCCTGCACTTTCCCGGACAATAGGGTGAAAATTAAATGAGTTTCAACCTCTTCCTAAATAGAATCGTTTCCCGCAGGGTTGGTGGCCGGGGATGGAGGAGGTTATGGGGATCTTTTAGATTGTCCGGGAAAGTGCAGAAGTGCCGACTCTCTTAGTTATTGTCACGCGTGTTTTTGTGTGTTTTTGCAATCTAGTGCCCTCTCATTACAGAATGGTGGCGCGCCGATCCAGCCCAACTTCGGCCCGGTGCAGTTCTACCCCATTCATGCTCGGCCCGTTCCGACCTATCTGGTGTTAGTTTGATCTTATCTGAATTTCCTAGTCTTTCTTCATGCCTTATGACCGATAGTTACCAGTGATATAGTAACAGATCAATTTTCAGTCAGACACTCGTGCACTTTCCCGCTCACTGGAGCCAGGCCCCTCGCCTCGTCCACCATGACGCGTCTGTGCCGGTGCTCAATGTTATCCACGACGCCATCGCTGAGAAGCGTCAGGAGATGACGGATGCAGGCAATGATTAGAAACCGTCAAAAATAAATTGATTTGCAGCAAGCTGTGCAAAGGAAACGCGTGCTACTAAGGATCATCGCAAAACTGAAAGATTAACACACCCAGATCTTCTGTGACGCTCAGATTCATCGGTTAGTGGCCATCTTTCAGGCGAAGATTGGAGCATTTTGAGTGGCTTTTAGAGTAGAAAGGAGAGTCTTTCTGGACTTGAGTCTGACTCACTCTTGAAAAATCACAGTCAGACTAACTGAATAACGGGGTCAAAGAGCCCTGCAGCTTCTTTTTATCTCATTACGATCCTCTCGTTCGAGCAACATTGGTGTGATTTACTGTTTGCGGAGGTCTTTGACGAGTCAGCCAAAGTGTTTATAACGCTGGAATAACGTCAGCTGTCTAGTCGCACAGTAAGACTGGCAGAATAACGGGACCAAACGGTATTGCGACACGTAGTTTCCTCTATAGCTGTCTCACAATCGTGTTCTTTGTCGTGCAAAATCGGTGCGTTTGCCGTTTTGTGAGAGCTATCGTGATTCATACAGGGATTTTATGAAGTTGGGAGATGATTACCCATCCAGTTTCACAGTAAAACTGGCTGATTTCAGTAACCACATGCTCGTGACCTTGATTGTTGATCGCGGATGAGCGATATTCAGAGCAAACTTCATCGAGAGACCAAGAAGAGATTGCCGAATCAAATCCCCTTTCCCTTGATCCCTTTGTCATGTAACCCCTGTGATGTGAAACGAACACAAAGATAAGGAGCTACTTTATTACTTTAGGAACTACTCAGTCAGACGAGCGTTCTGTCGGCTGATGAAGCCGAGCCAGTCGTTGAGGATTCTGTAGGAGGCCTCATTCACGACGTCAAACTGAAAGGATTCGAATTATAAAAGACACAATTGAGGAAGAAAACAAATGAATAAGTTGCAAATATCGTACCTCCGTAGGTTGATAATGAGCGATGAGGCGCTCCACTTCGTTCACAGCCGAATCGCTGTGACCGTCCAGCAGCTTATAGACTTCGAGGGCGACTTCCAGAGCGTATTTCACCTCCGCGAGGTCAGCCAGCGAAAACGACAGACGATCCATGTTCAGATCTGAACAAAAGTTATAATAGGGAACGAAAGAGCGAAAAATAGAAACGTTTTCAGGAAAATTTAAATGAGATCGTGGGGTACCCAGAATGGGGGGAGGTACCCTAAGGGTGGCGAGAGAGATCCTGGGGTACCCTCGCAGTACCCAAGGATCCCTTCAGATGGGAGGGGAGGGAGGGGAGACCACGAACCTTTCGACTAGGAGGGAGAGAGGCGAAGGGTGGAAGGAGCGAGCGAATGGAGAAACGAGGGAGGAGAGGGACTTATATAGGGGAGAGGACAAAGGGATCAGGATTGCACGGAATATGCAATGAGTAGATAAGTGAGGCGAGAGGGAGAGAGAGTGGAGGGGGATTAGGTTAATGGGAGATTATGAACATGTGAGGTCTCCTGGACCTCGGGAAAGATAACAAGGACCAGTTGCATGATTCATATGATGGCATGCTGATACGATATCACTAATTAGTGATTATTCCTAAGTGATAACAACAAATGTAAGCTGAACTTATCGTGGAGAGGTGATTGAGGTGTCAAACGACGCGGGATCGATCACAGAGCATGGTGACTGATATAAGAGGACTGATTAGTGATAAGCTATCAGTGATAAGAGTCATAAGCTCCATATTTATGTGGAGAGGTGATTGAGGTGTCAAACGACGCGGGATCGATCACAGAGCATGGTGACTGATATGAGAGGACTGATTAGTGATAAGCTATCAGTGATAAGAGTTATATGCTTCATATTTATCGTAGAGAGGTGAGAGAGGTGTCAAACGACGCGGGATCGTTCACAGAGCATGGTAGGAGAAGATTGATTAGTGATAAGATATCAGTGATAAGAGTTATAAGCTTCCTATTTATCGTAGAGAGGTGAGAGAGGTGTCAAACGACGCGG
>LS494344.1:51164-62579 GCA_900490845.1 Pristionchus japonicus | reverse complement strand
TGCAGAAGGAATTTTGATTTTAGCTTGTTCCGTTGAAAAGTTTTGAATTTCCGAAACTTTTCCATGTGTGCGCACCTGGCGCGCCGCTTTGCGCAACATGGCCGGTTTCATTATCATATTGGTAAACAAGGTCAAAGGCCCCTCAGGCCCTGTGAGTATGAAGGCCCGATTCAAAAGTCCTGGCCCAATGTCCGGGGGAGAAATCTATTTTCCCAGAGCCGGTCTCTTAAGCTGAGTTCAAAATCGGAATTATTTTTCAAAGAATATTTTCTGAACGGCGCACGCATTTTTTAAATTCAAATAAAGCGACCTCATTCCAAGGCCAGCTGAGGTAGATGGTTCCTCCTATTTTTTTCTTCAAAGAACAACTATTGGCTTATGCGATAGCATCTTTCTTTCGCAGATCAAGGCTAATTCAACTTCAGGATAAATTGTCATTCTTCGATTTTGCATAAATTTTTCAAAAATACGCTATCTGGAGACAGCGTTCTCTCTGATCCCTTGACCAAACTTAGACATCCAAAAAACGTAGTTTGACTAGGAAGTATAATATACAAGTTTTTAGGACTGTGGCTGCATGAAGTTAACGATCCTGTAATGAACGTTGCATTCACTTCTTAGAAAAATTCGACTCACTCATTCTGTGCTAGTTTAGCGTCAAAAAGGCAGTTTGTAATTTTTTCCACCAGAACGCGAGATAATATCCATGTCTTTGTCGATAAATAGCTGGAATTGTTTAAATCACATTGATTCGTCAACTCAGTTATAGTAGATGGTTGAAAAACTCACATTGAACATTCTGAGCTCAGAGAATGAGAAGATTTCGCAATGCTGCTCAATTATGTCATAAATATTCGCGGGGGCCTTACGAATTGAGATCGTAGGCATCTGAAAACAAGGTTAAACAAGTCTAAATGACTACTTATTGCAAGATCTCCGTTCCTATAACCGAATCGTTGTTTTTTCCTTTTATATTACGCAAAAAAGAAACGGAAATTGTGTGAGCATACCTGTTCCAGACAGACATGCAATCCTCTGCTTATCATTTTATTTTCCACATTATTGTTAAGTGTATAGCTCAACATTGAATAATCATTAAATGACCGACTGAGGGCTTCTGAGTGGAGATACACTCCGAATCCATTTGAATCCTGAAAGAATATGACAGTTTACTCTTACAAACTTTCCCGCAGGAAAGAGATTAGTGAATCGAAGGGAAAACAACGTTCAAACTCTCGAAACTAACCTGTGCGATAGTGAGGTCGTGCGCCTTCTTTTGGGAGTCTTTGTCGCGCTAGAAAGGGCCCGCATTTTCTGGCTTGCATTTCTCATTACTTTGAATGTGTGCCTGAAATCGAATGAGCATTTTAAAGAGATGAATTTCTTCTTAATGATTCACATTTTACTGTTTTGATAAGACCGTAAATATTGGCCTACCAATCAAGACGGTTGAAGACGGAGAATAGACAGTCGTCAGAAAGCGACGAGAAGTTGTCCTGAGAATCAATGTATGGAATATGGACTGAAATATGGAGAACGTTCTGCAAAAAGTAGCTTACTTCGCCAGCGATTACAGCAGGTTGTTCGGTATCCCGAGCGATTTTAGCTGCGGGAGCGTCGGTTTCTGTACGGCTTCTCAGTCTCATCTGAAAGTGGAAATTTGAAAATTGTGAAAAACACGAATGAAAATTCCAACAGTAGATAGGTTTCAAGCAAGTTTCGGCACATACTTCAAATTTTGTTGATTAATATAAAGCATAGGAAAAGTGAGAGGTGCTGAATAACATTTGAGTAAAGGAAGAGTGAGGTGTAAATTACGGAATGGTCAGGACAAATATGCGAAAACAAGAATAATAAATACATATAAATAAAGGAAGAGAAGGGAGGGGACGGAGCAAGGGCACGAGGCGAGAAGAGAATGAATGAATGGAGAGAGAAGTGCGCGTCTATTAGATCGGAAGTCGCCGATGAAATCGGAGGCGTCCAGTCTGAGAGAGATCAAAGGATCAGAAGATAGAGAGATCACTATATACCTTCTGGCAATGCTCAGTCAACGACAATAGACGATTACTCGGGCTTCCAACCATCGTGTTTATGCATTGTATCTAATTACCTTCGTTCAGCAAACGACTGGAGGAAAACCTAGAAATAGATACTATTCTCGACACACATATTTGTGTGGAACTGGAGGAGTGAGTTTTTTTCGCGAGCTAACGCATAAACACAGCAATTACCATAATCTGAGATATTGTCATAGCAAGACAGCGCCAAGAAGAGAATCTCCTTCTGAACTTCTGTTTCACTTCAGGGAGATAGCGGAGGGCCCTTGGTAATGAAGACTGAGAACGGCCAGTGGTTCCAGGTGAAATGTCATGAGTTGACCGCAATTCAGCTTTACTAAATTGTCCAGGTCGGCATTACGTCATTCGGAAATACGACTGATGAAGGACTCATTCCGCGAGACCTTTTGCTTGGTATTACATTTGTTATTTGACGAGTGGAAATGAGTAGGAAAGGGAGGGGAATGAGGGAGCAGGAGATCAATTTAAAATCGGGGGATCACCCCTCTTCTCGTTTTTTCTCCTCTCCTGTAAAGGGATTTTACGGTATCATGTGGGTACCCAAGGATCTCTCTCGGGGATCCTAGGGTGCTCCTCCCTGAGATACCCCAGGATCTCTCAATTGAAGAGCATATTTTTTTAAAAACTGTTGAAAAATTAATCTCTCGCTCTCGCTTGGGGGAGGAAATGCAGTACTGGTGGCACAACTTCGATGACCTCTTCAGGGAGTGAATCATATTAGCACGCTTCTAGTTTTCTATCAATTTGTTATTTATACTTAGAAAACTTTAAAAAAGTGCTAGCTGTACAGAGAATCGTGACAAGGAAAGCACGTCTAAATGGGTGAGGAGAGGGCGAGAGGAGGGGCGAGGGAAGGGAAGAGGTCAGACTAGAGAGCGCGGGCGAGTGAGAGAGCGCACGCCACGCATGATCGCGCGCGTTGCGGTGGGTCAGACCAATGATCAGCGTAGCACAAATATATTTTGATACATTTTCTACACGACCATAAAACTTTTTTATTTGAATGGAAAAATTTCAATTTTTTAGTAAAGTATTCCTGACAGTAGCAGCCTGTTCTCTTTCTCATTGATACTCCGGTTCTCTTCCTGCCATCGTACTTCACCTCATCTACCTACAGTTAACTTGCTTCCATCAATTCCGTTTCTCTTCCATTTATACGGCACCCCTCCCTACTTTTCCTTCCCTGTATCTTACTCTCCTCTATTCTTTCCAAACGAAACAATGCCCCTTCCTCCAGCTACCAAATATTCGCCGATATCTCAACACTGCCTTGTGAGTACTTGGATTGTGAATTACAAATGCATTGGGAACGTCAACTTATGCTTATCTCAAAATTGTAAACCTGATTTTTCTGATTTCGATCCCGATTCGGCTCAAATTCATGTGGAAGGTGTCTCACTACTCACACATCATACCTGCAAAATTTGGGCATAATTGGTCGACTGGTACAAAAGTTAAAGCGGAAATACGGAAAATCGAGCTGGTTGCTCGAAACTGAAACGAAAAACAAACGGATCAATGGCGCAATGTACTCGTACATGGATGTACTTCCACCGCTGAGTTTGGGCGCACCCGAGAAATTCCGGTCAATAAATTGGAAAATCTGAAAATACCACTAATTGGGCGAAATTAGTTCATAATTAGATGCTGGAATCAGCCAAAGTTCTCCATATCTTGGCTATGTGGAGAGATAGATTGCCTACGAAATGCAGATAACCAGAAGTCTCTAAGTTGCATGTGAGGAAAGCAACGACGGATTGAAAAAATCGCAAATACTTTTGTCCGGTAGTGTACGTCATAACGTGGAATTCGCAAACTTATGCAGCTAACTCTAGACTTTTGCTATTGAAATTTGAATTGCCAAATTCAGAGCACCAAAGGTGGTTCATGATCTATGTTTGCAAAAGGAATATGAAACTTCAGTTACTGAGCTCATGAGAAGTGAAAAAAAAAACAATTAAAGCACAAGGCGCACTACGAAAATCAATAATAACAATCATCGAGTGCAGTTGTGTGTAAGCCGTATATGAAATCACACTAAGATTTTTCCCCGGCTAATCAAATCGCTGTGGGGAGAGAGAACCGCTCACCTCGAGGGAAGAAAAAGAGAATGGCTGGTGTTTGTCACTCTCCCTCCTCGTCAACATCAAGTAAATTGAGGGATGAGACAGACTAATTGATTGGAATATGTGAAGAGTGAGTGCACATGTGCATTTTCGATTTTATTCTGTAGATACTCTTCCCCTGAAGCAACCAAGAGCATTCCACGTCCTTTCAGACTGTACATACCGTATTCCTCCCCACACAGAGCTACAGTAAGGCTTCTTATCCATTGCTACCATACCCTTATCCGTCAGTTCCCTACAGTTTCTCTTCTTCTCCACTTCTACGGTGCCTTACTCTTAGAGGAGCGGGAATGACGAAGTTCACGCCGGCGTTGCAATGGATCAGTAATGATTGGATTATCAACGAGTATTATTTGTTGAGGATGAGAATGAAAAAGATATTCTTTTATATTCGACAACGGAGAGAAAAGTGAAGTAAAACCAGATCTGATTGATTTCTGTGGTGCAACTAGAGTCTGAATTTAATAAAGAATTACTGACTTGAGGACAGTCCAATGGCTTTAAGGATGACTCACGAACGCACGTAAAGTCGATGATCTTTTCCTATCGTATCACTTTCTCATCGAAATGTGTTTTGAAAATATTATTCACAATTGCGATAAGACATTGGATTAAACTCAGGATGAAAACACAAATTGTTTCGATAACAATTCTTTATCGTAAACATAACAATTTACAACTAAATTTGAGCTCAAGAAATAATGAATGTGCACCGACCGTCTTCTTTATTTCTCTGATTACCAATACACTCGTTGATTGCATCAATTAGGTTAATCCCTGGGTATTTTGCTGTAAGTTCTTGAAGCTTCATAGTCATGATAAAGTTGACGATCCTGTGAAGAAAGTGGCATTTTCTTGTTGATGAAAGTTCTACTCTCTCATTCTGTGCTAGTTCAGCGTCAAAAACCCAGTTTGTATTCTGCATGCTCTTGAGATTTTCACCAATACGCACGAAAATATCCATGAAATCTTTGTCGACAAATAGCTGGAATTGTCTGAACCTCATATACTTCAAGCGTAGTCGCATTTTAAGAAGAAGATTAAAATGTATTATAGAAATCCATAGGGAAAAGTAAAAATCTCATGAGAAACTGACATGAGATTGGCCAGCGGAGCTGGAATAGGGTGGAACTGCACAGAGCCCGCGTTTCCTTGGCACAGCTTGCTGCAAATCAATTTATTTTTGACGGTTTCTAATCATTGCAGTAATTTGCGACCTTAACGATTGCATTTTTCTAATAATCAAGAAACGGAAACGGACCAACTTTCCAGTTGTCTCTCAATCAGAAAAAAGATGGAAGCCCCTCTCCCTCCTGTCCCTTTCCCATCCCCTGTAATGCTGGCAAAGTACAAATTGTATTGTAAGAAACTCATTTATCGACATAGTTCAGATAAACAATTATGGAGATGAGATCGATCCTGAATTACATAAGGAGTCGGATGAAGTTCCTGGCGTTTCGTAGAGCCAGTTCGTCGTGAATCGCGTTCTGGAAAGTAATTGATTAGAAAAAATTTAATCTAAAAAAATGTGCTGAATATCGAACCCCCGTGGGTGTGCTCCTGTAGTAGAAGCGTACTGCAGCACCGAGAAGCTGCTCATTCACGTTGCCTCGACTAGAGTGGTCGGCGATGGCAATAAGGAGGTAGGTTCGCGCCATCTGAAGGTCGACGTTGAGCTGAAGGGCGGGAAGTTCAGCGGCCATGCTGAAATGATAAAAGTTAGGTAAATAAGCACGAAAATAGAAAGAATATTGGGTCAAAAGCGTGCGAAAAGAGGAGAGAAAGAGCGAGAGAACCGCTCACCTCGAGTGAAGAAGTGGAGAATGGCGGGTGTTTGTCACTCTCCCTCCTCGTCAACAAAATGTAAATTGAGGGATGAGACAGACTAATTGATTGGATTATGTAAAGAGTGCGTGCGCACGTGCATTTTAGCATTTTCTTTGTAGAAACACTTCCCCTGAAGCAAATAAGATGATTCCACGTCCAATCGGACTGTGCATACCGTATCCATTTACTTACAGAGCTAGAGTAAACCTTCCAATTCATTTTTTCCGTACTCTATTTGTTCTTCCAATACACTTGGTGACCGAAACCATAGTAAAAACCATGTGAGAGAAGACCTAATTCAACTTTTCGCTGCGTTCCTTCAACAATATTGCAATTTAGAACACTACACTTTACTGAACAAAAACACTAAAGAGAACGAATCGGTGATGCAACTGATTTCATAGAGAAAGATTGGGAATAATTGGATAGATCATACAACGAAAACTGCTAGGAATGTGACAAAAGATTGGAATTGATTGACAATTCAAATTAGGCGCACAATTGAATAGATAACAATCGACTATTGGGGAAGGGTGGAGGGGGATTGCCTGCATCCGTCATCTCCTGACTCTTCTCAGCGATGGCGTCGTGGACAACATTGAGCACCGGACCAGACGCGTCATGGTGGACGAGGGCCGGGCTCCAGTGAGCGGGAAAGTGCACGAGTGTCTGACTGAAAATTGATCTGTTACTATATCACTGGTAACTATCGGTCATAAGGCATGAAGAAAGACTAGGAAATTCAGATAAGATCAAACTAACACCAGATAGGTCGGAACGGGCCGAGCATGAATGGGGTAGAACTGCACCGGGCCAAAGTTGGGCTGGATCGGCGCGCCACCATTCTGTAGATCACGAGATTGCCAACGGTTTGGAAATGCCGAATGGAAGATTGTCATCATTCAAATACATTTTCGCATTTCTAAAATAGCAAAGAGGCGAATCTTCTCTAGATTTATGGTGCATAGGCACACTTCCAGAGAAATCTTCAAGTGTATTGAACGGCTGAATCACCAACCTGAGCCTCACTGCATACTGAAATACTCGATAGAGGCAATCTAATCGTTGGTGATAGTGATTCCAGAAATCTACGAAAGAGTCTACGATTACATGCGTATATTTATGAGACGAATCGCGATAGAATCACCTATTTTCCAGTCTCCGCGGTGATATCCCAAAAGTTGTTCCTACGGGTCCCCAAATGCACTATGAATAGCCTGAGAGATGCTCTTTTCAAATCTGTCTTGAACATTTTTTTTAAAATTTCGTTCCCGAGTTACAGCTGGTGAAAGGCGGTCGCTTACTTGATTTTTCACAAAACTGGCCTCACAAGAAAAATCATAACTCCGCTCAAAATGAAGATTTTCACTAGCTCTCGACAACAAAGAAGAAACCTCGAGCTACTTTCAAAAAATTGCAAACTCGTTTCCGGCCCTTGCGCTGGTTCGATGGGGATACCGATTTGGCGGACAACTTTTTATGTTTTTTTCAATTATTGTTTTTGACATTTTTCACTAATAATAAGCTTAATAGAGTGTAATTGGACCGTTGAAAGTAATTGTTTCCATGCTGCATCCTTGACTCAAAATACGAAAGTGAGCCCCGTTTTTTCCCAGTCCCAGAATACTTAGCTTTTTGGTGCCATTTGAGGTGAACCTGGATGCTTCAAAACCATCATAGAGATTCCTGGGCCAAACGGTATTGCAAGAGTTAGGCCAACTTGATGGACGCCCGACAGCTCCCAACCGGCACAAGGACCAGGAATGAGTTTATAATTTTTTTTAAAGTTGCTCGAGGTCTTCTCTTTCGATTGCAAGCAAGAACGAGAGAAAACCCTTAATTTTGAACGGATTTTTCTTGTGAGGCGAGTTTTGTGAAAAATCACTGAAGCGACCGCCTTTGACCAGCTGTAGCTCAGTGATCGGGGTAAAGAGGTAGAATGATTAGATAGAAGAGAACAAGTAAATGAGTATCTGAGATCAGCCCCAATGCTGGTCACAGATACTTGTGAAGGTAGAGAGTGTTACCGACCCCAATGCCAGTAGTCAACCCCAGTGTCGATATATGAGGCCGTTCGCTTAAGGTTCAACAAGAGTCGACGGGGTTCTGGAACAGGCCAAAAACCAAAAGTGCTCAAAACGTGCTCCCATGGGTTGTTATCGATGCTGAACAGCCTAGTAAGTTCAAATTTGCATAATGTCCCCTTTTCGCTCCAGCACGCCACCCCCTCATTTATGGCTTTAATCGCGATTTTCGATGGTTTTTCGTCAGAAAATGGTCAAAATGGCCCGAAATCTTGCACCACCGACCAGAATCGAGCGCTCTTTCGATTAAAACTATTTTCATATTTTTCACATTTTTCGTTGGTCAGAAAAAGTGAAATTTTGACACGATGCTTATCAAGAGCGAACCCGTTAAGAGCAGTTCGGGGACACTGTCGTGATCATTTTGAGCACTTGGGCATGTTATTTGACTTTTGCGGACGGGTTTAACATCGATTTTTGTGAATGACCGAAATTTCAAACTCTCTGTAAACCCAGTTTATGGTGCTCATTTTGTAGAGCCGAAGTAGCCGATCATTTTTTGGTAACATACTATGCCCTTAAAACCTCACACTAAGAAGTTATGGGTGCTCAAAAAGTCATTAAAATGAGTAGCGTTAAAATGGCAAGTTTGCCCGATTGTAACTTCTTACTGAGAGGTTTTAAGGGCATAGTGTGTTACCAAAAAATGATCGGCTACTTCGGCTCTACAAAATGAGCACCATAAACTGAGTTTACAGAGAGTTTGAAATTTCGGTCATTCACAAAAATCGATGTTAAACCCGTCCGCAAAAGTCAAATAACATGCCCAAGTGCTCAAAATGATCACGACAGTGTCCCCGAACTGTTCTTAACGAGTTCGCTCTTGATAAGCATCGTGTCAAAATTTCACTTTTTCTGACCAACGAAAAATGTGAAAAATATGAAAATAGTTTTAATCGAAAGAGCGCTCGATTCTGGTCGGGGGTGCATCATTTCGGGCCATTTTGGCCACTTTCTGACGAAAAATCATCGAAAATCGCGATTCAAGCGATAAATGAGGGGGTGGCGTGCTGGAGCGAAAAGGAGACATTATGCAAATTTGAACACTTAATAGGCTGTTCAGCATCGATAACTACCCATGGGAGCACGTTTTGAGCACTTTTGGTTTTTGGCCTGTTCCAGAGTGTTGTTGAACCTAACACAGACGGTATCATATGTAGTGTACTCGATAGATTAGAGGAGAAGTTAAGAGAAGAGATTCATTCCATGTCAGTGTTCAGTGTATGTGTGTAGAATGATAGAGGGATCGCCAGCGAGAGGGGGGACAGGGGGCGGGGCCTATGACTAATGTGGTGTTAGATTTCCGGAAAAAAATCAGGAAAAATGAAAAATGGTGTTAGTTTTGTGTTTGAAAAAATCTCGGAAAAAGCTCCATTTTTGAATTCCCGCCATTATCAATTTTCGGCTATGACTCATTTCTTCATGAATAAGTTATCACTAAAATTGGGTATATGTTTTTCTGACACGGGATCTGCATCGTGACACATTTGTATATCGATTGGTTCAAGGGAAAGACGATTTCACCGAAAATTGATAATGGCGGGAATTCAAAAATGGAGCGTTTTCCGAGATTTTTCCAAACACAAAACTTACACCATTTTTCCTTTTTCCTGACTTTTTTCCAGAAAACTAACACCGCATAACCTAAACCGTGCCGACACACTCAGGAATGGAAATTTATAAAAATATTTCCAAATGGCTTTTGAAAAGAGCATCCTTCAGGCTATTCATAGTGCATTTCGGGTACCTGTTGTATCAACTTTTGGCATACCGCCGCGGGGTGGGTAGTCCTATCGCGATTCGTCTCTTATGATGAAAACACAAATTGTTTCAATAACAATTCTTTATCGTAAAGATTGTAATTTTGTAATCTGCACATTCCTGATATTAGGTTGTTCGGAAAGTTTCTTTCTTTTTTCTTTCCTTATGTTTCATATCTCATCCTTTCTCTGGATAGAAAACTTCTGTCGCATATTTTAGGTCAATGTTGTGAGATTATATTCCAACTTTGATAATGGCCCGCCATCTGCTAGGAAGAGAGAAATAAATTTCGAAAACTGATTACTTACGCAGACTAGCGCTACCACAATACTCAATTAGTCACTATTCGGGCAACCAATGAGCAGGGATAACGCTAAGAGTGCTGAGAGGTGTGATGAAAGTGTGGTTGAGTTGTGATGCGAAAGGAAAGGAGTAAATATAATAATTTATTATAATAACGGGGCAAGGTGGAACTAAGCGGGGAAGGGAGTGATGATAGTAAACTACTGGAGAACAGTAATTTCTAGATGGAAACGAGGTGGAACTATATGGAATGAGCTCTTGGGCTCAAAATAAACTGAGTGAAAAGGCACTCGGGCCCGTAGCTGCAACTGGGTGGAACTCGACGAGGGTATTCGACCCTTTGACGTCGTCGACTCGCAATTTAGCGAGGAAACCTTGACAACGTCCTGTGGCGGGTGATCGGTGAAGGAATGATTACAAATCGAGCGAGGGGAGGAACGCAACGCGCGTGAGACGCGACGCGAGCGGGAGAGGTCAGAGAGAGAGAGAGTACTGTAGGAGAAAGTGAGGAAATCACGTACGCGATTGATCGCGAACTGATTTTAATAAATAATGGTTTGATGAAATTATTGATTGATTGAATGGATCGATTATTGATTACTTGTGGATGGAAAAGGGAAGAAAGTGTAGTGCTTTCTAGGAAAGTCGCTACACTCCCGCCTGGAGGAAGAAGACGTGGAATGGAATGAAGTTGGGAAGTAATTAAGAGACTGGATCGGTAAAAATCGAGTATCCTCCGGACACGTTCCTCTCGGAACGGGGCCAGCCAGCCCATACTCTAGTGTTAGGAGGGTCTTGTGCTCACATTGCTCATAGTACCCCTTGTTTGGGGTTTCCACCTCTACGGCGCTAGAAAATTCGAATTATGTGTGAAATGTTCGAAAAATCATAAACTACAAAGTTGGAGAGTTAGACTCAAATGTGCACGTGCATCACGTTAGAGGTGCCCAGAGCCTCCTACACGATAGTTCAGATTGAGTTCTGCCTCATTCAGGATCTTCATTCTGCTCTCAACTTTTAATTTTTTCAAGAAAGTAGGCTCTTTTTGAAGAGAGATCTAAGGGTAACCTAGGTGTACGTTGTAGCCCACTGGCATGGGTATCTGAAAATCACAAAAGTGGACCACCCTCGTATGGCCCGTCAGAGAATTGCTTGTGGAAAGGTCCATGACCCAAATTCTGAATTCGGATTTCTTTAGATTTCGATATCCATATCGGTAAATCTTAGAAAGTG
>LS494344.1:19924-31050 GCA_900490845.1 Pristionchus japonicus | reverse complement strand
GCAGCCTTCGGCTGCGTGTCTTCACGGTTCGCCTTTTTTTTAGAAGAAGAGCCGAGAGTGGTGTACAGTATATCATGAGCGACGGTGGCTTTCTGTTGTCCTAGCTGGTTGAGTTCACCCGTTATGATCCTACCATCGAGGAGCTGTCCGATCTAGAGCCTAATGATATCATGGAGCCTGATGACGATGATATTGATGATAGTAGTGATAACGATGATGAGTAAAGCACGAATGTCAATAATTGTGTGTACTATTTGAATGAATAAATAATTAATCTAAACAAAGCAGTGATAAAGCAAGTACAGGTGAAAAAAGAAAAAAAAATCAGAAAAAAATATAATGGTCCATGAAAAATGTGATATTCGGACCATTATAATGGTAATGGTCCGAAAACCGGACCAATATATTTTTCGGACCACCATAATTTGAGCGGACCACTATATTCCCTATTGTGGCTTGAAACCCACTTTAACCTAAAATTCATTGCGTGGAATACAATAAGCGAAATGGAATGCGCTATGGAAATAGTGATAATGATGAGTGATATGGTAATATGATAGAACTCGTGTCGAGCTTGCAGTTGCAGAAGCGAGTACTAAACAAAAACCCAAAAATCAGACAAATCGAACAGATAATTAAAAGACAGATTTATGGACGTGGGATCGATAAACATTTCAGTGAATAAGAGCAATTCAGTGAGCAATGAGTTGAAAGTACGAGCTTTCAAAAAATGAGTACGAAGGGAGATACGATTTTGGCACTTCAGTACATATGAGGCCGTTCACTTAAGGTTCAACAAGAGTCGACGGGGTTCTGGAACAGGCCACACTAAGAAGTTATGGGTGCTCAAAAAGTCATTAAAATGAGTAGCGTTAAAATGGCAAGTTTGCCCGATTGTAACTTCTTACTGAGAGGTTTTAAGGGCATAGTGTGTTACCAAAAAATGATCAGCTACTTCGGCTCTACAAAATGAGCACCATAAACTGGGTTTACAGAGAGTTTGAAATTTCGGTCATTCACAAAAATCGATGTTAAATCCGTCCGCAAAAGTCAAATAACATGCCCAAGTGCTCAAAATGATCACGACAGTGTCCCCGAACTGTTCTTAACGAGTTCGCTCTTGATAAGCATCGTGTCAAAATTTCACTTTTTCTGACCAACGAAAAATGTGAAAAATATGAAAATAGTTTTAATCGAAAGAGCGCTCGATTCTGGTCGGGAGGTGCATCATTTCGGGCCATTTTGACCACTTTCTGACGAAAAATCATCGAAAATCGCGATTCAAGCGATAAATGAGGGGGTGGCGTGCTGGAGCGAAAAGGGGACATTATGCAAATTTGAACTTAATAGGCTGTTCAGCATCGATAACTACCCATGGGAGCACGTTTTGAGCACTTTTGGTTTTTGGCCTGTTCCAGAGTGTTGTTGAACCTAACACAGACGGTATCATATTAAAAAAAAGGATGAGCGGAAAAAATGGAGTCGATCATGGTACGGTTCCCTAACTCAGCTTTTGTGGTTGGGGAAGCATTCGTTTCCTAGGAAGGAGAGAGATTGACATCTACTGAACAATAGAAAAGACTGAGTAACTTCGGGTGGATCACTATTACACTGGTCTGATCAGGTGAGAATAATAAAAATTGAGGGGGGAGTATTCGAAGGTCGTAGTTGCATTTGGAATGTTCGTCCATCTGTAATAAAAAAATGCTTCCTGAATTTCATTAAACACAAACTGGGCTGTTTCTGCATCAAGGTTAATGGCTTTCAACATGAAGCTCTCACTTTGAAATTTCGCATTCATCTTCACTCATATATTCATAGCTCTGTTGCTAAATTGGGAATATTTGGTGAAAGGTAAATGAATATTTCAATAATTGGATATCATCACTTCACTCAGTCATGATATCTTCTAGATTTGAGGCTAATAGCTCAATTGAGACAGGACTTTTTGAATTTGAAAGAGTTTTATGTGGTGTCTTCGATCTCAAGTCAATAGTCTAAGTTAAGTACACTTGTACCATATGCGTCGTTCCTCTATGTATGGTTGTTAAACTATCGATCGCTTCACCTTGAAGAAAGTTGTGATAACCCGGATTTTTTTCCAAATTGTAGATGCAAAGATCCATCCTTGACAAGCGCTTGATTCTAAAATATTAATAAAAGAATTGTGCTAACAAATTTATCAGGCTCTTTTTCAATACCACGGAACTGAAGGATTCAACTGAAAAAAATTGATGTACCTAGTGTGGTAATCTCCTTTTTTCAATATTTCGCATTTGTAAAAGTTAGCATCCAATTAGAGAGATTACCTTCTCTTGTGTCAGATCAAGAATCGAATCTTTTTGCATTTCCACAATTGGACTAAGCCCTATAACGCGCTAAGATGGGATATTTTGATAAACGTTCGCTACAGAAAGCTAAAGATAAAATTGCAAAATTTTCGCTGTTTTTATCACTTTTAACATTTTTCTCTACCGTCTTCTGGACTTTTCGAGTCTTCGCCTAGTTCGACTGCGATATATCCACAACATCCTCCAAAATTACCATTCTTCATCCGATGAGTCGTACTCGGGCTCTGTGTCAATATTGGGATGTTGTAGACGCGCGTATCTCATCTCAGTTTCCAGATTCCACGCTTGGGCGAGTGGACGACTAGGAAAGATCTTAAAAGAAATATTTCAAAATAAATTATTTTAAATGCAGATAAGTCATTTCACTATGCAGGGGAGTTGCCTGCTAAAGACCGATCAAGTCAATCCTATGCGGGCGCAACACGGTCATGATTAACTGCTTCAAATATGAAAGCAAATACCTACCCCCACTTTACTCTATATTCATAAGACGCCGCATTTCTTTCAGTATCACTCTTCTTCTCTCCAGCTTGCGAAGTTCCTCTTGGATGTCGCGCATGAACTCCTCGTTGTGATGCTTCTTGATTAATTTATTCTCCTCGGCTCTCACCAACTTGATTGTTCTCCTGTAAAAGGCATATTAAGTTGAGACACTGGAAGTATCATTGTGAATAATAAAAAGTGCGCACCGAGAAATCGAATTCTGCAAAATATGAAAAATTAAATAAAGCAAACACACTTCGTCTTCTCGCGAGAGCTCTTCATTACTTTGTATTGATGAAATGTGACGCCCCTACTTCCTTTGAATCGATGCTCAGTTGCGTCGACCACAAAACCCAAGGTCGGCTGAAACAAAAAAAGTAAGTTAAATGTAAATTAGAAAAATTGAGGTACCTGCTGGTGCATGCCGAATGCTTCTATTCTCGAGATCTTCGTCTTTCCATGACTCATAAATCCGAACGGTCTTCTGCAGAGGGGGCACGACTGGCCGGATTTGTCCTAAAAATATCGATAAGTAAGAAAAAGTGAAAATAATTGGCAACTATTATAACTTTACTTTAACTTTAGCTTTAAGAAATTATTAGAGTTAGATGAAATCACTTTCAGAAAGAAGGAATCAAAAGCGAAGATAAACATAAATTCCGTACCACTCTTGTTTCCAACCAGTTAAGGATGCATGCTCGATGGAATCGATGTGCACATGCGATTTGAGTTTCGCGCTGAAATTTATTTGATCGAGAGAAAAACATGTTTAAAAAAACCTTATCCGACAGTGCATCCAGGCAAATTGAGCAATTGGGCTGCTCCTCCTTCTTCTGGGTTTTCTCTTTTTGAGAGAGTCGGGTAACAGGAGGCATCGGGAAAGAGCAAGACCGGAAATGGTACACATTGGATTAATTTATGTAACAAAAAGGGAGAATAACGCGTAAAGTGATAGAAGACATGCGAGCTCCCTCACCGCGTAATATCCTCCAATTGTTACAAAAACCCAACTATTTATCTAAATCTACAAGTCTCCTCTAAAAGGCAAGGTAATGGAAGCTACAAATGAGGAAAAAGAACGGGAAGGGAGGGGGGAAGGTCGAAAAAACGCCTCGCTTGATAGACAGCAGTGGGGGAAAGGAGAGCGATCGTGTGAGGGAATGATGAGGGATAGTCCCTTTATGGCAGAGGGGCGGGGTTTGTAGGAACGGCAGTAAGCAAAGCGGTCGCGTTGCGGTAGTCAGGTAAGTGGGCCAATAGACGAGAAGGAACAGGAGCGAGCAATAAATGTGCCTTTAATGAGATCAAAGAATGACAAGGAAACAAAAAATAAATTGCAAGGACTATCGTAAAACATAAGATGCATACATCAAACAATAATCTTAGATAAAAAATACATAAAAACTAAAAATAGGGTAAATTATTAGGCCATATAGCAAATTACTCAATGAAAAGAGGAAGGGGACCTAAAAACTCAGATTTCTTCTACATTCTGATATATTATTTTCGTAAAGCATAGATATCGAGTGAAAAGGTAGATCACTCGGTCAGCATACAATTCATCACAGTCTCGAGCTCAACCTGGAATAACTCAAGTAGGCAGTACTGGTTAGGAACTTTTTTCAAGAATTTTAAATGATATTGAAGATGATTAACTAGAAGTTTCACTAACATCCTCGCAGTTCGCAGTTTTCGAAGAGTGGAGTATGGGTGAAAGAAGCCGACTCTCCACCTTACAGTCGGACTTGTTTCCTAAAACGTTATTCAGTATTGTTCCTCGTTTTAGATAATGTATGCACCGAACGCCCTAGTGAATTTTTGACAATTCTTACTGATATCGATCCCCACAGGTATTAGTATAGGGGGAACGAAAGCAACCCCACCACTATACATGGTGGATCCTAACTGTTTTTGAAAATTACTTGCCCAATACTGCTTGAGCCATAATTCCGACTAACAGCGAAGCGGCAACACTAACAAACGAGTAGTACTGGTAGGAGAGGCGGAGATATTCCAGACCCCACCAGCCACTGAAATGTGCAACATCATATGAATAAATTTTAATTATATTGAAGACTGACTGAATTTCAGAAACGGAATTCAGCAATGCAATATCGTTGATCTTGTACGAGAAAGAAGTGGTATTATCACATTGAGTATTGAGAGGAAGAGGGATTGCTGAAATCTGGATATATTGAAAATAGAGGTAATACATTTCTTTCACATTCTTGGTAAATGGTTATGAATGCTACATTATTAATCGTAATGCATAGAATAGCCAAATCATAGGAGAAAAGATGCAACTAGTTCGAAAGGGGCGAACTATTACCATGAAGTGCAGGATATTTATTGAATCTAATAAAGAAGAAAATGCATTTAAAGGTATTAAATATCAAACTTTATTGGAAAAGGCAGCGATAGCTGTTCCAAACGAGATGACTGTTGCTGTGATGACAGCGATCGTCGCTGCACGCCCCTTGACGTATGGCACGAGAATACCAAGGATGAAGAGACCGAGGACTGGCCCTCCCACTTCGCCGAAGATTGAGAAGGCGAGCTGCATTAGCTAGATAATTTCTTGCAAAATCATTGCCTTGCAGTACTCTGCGTTTTTCTAGCATACTCAATGTTCCTAACATTCTGGTATTATTTCCACTGTATGTACACATATATGTGGGGTTAAAGTGTCCAGAATTTTTTTCACACATTTTTTTTACGATACACACCTGCAGAATCAGCGAGTCCATAATGGAGCATCCAAGAGTGAGACCGATTGCGAGAAAGACGAGAACTATCGCTAAATTTAATACGTGTTTTCAAGTCGAACCAGAATGCGTTTCAACATATGTTAATTTTTCTTACGGAAGATTCGCATGATGAGTTTTTGTATTTTTCGCTCATCTTTGGCCTGTTGAAGACCAAAATCGAATATCAAAACATGTGCAACTATTTAGAATTTTCGTACTTCGAGGAGAGGGGTAATGATATCCTCAATAATGACTGCGTTTCCAGATGAGAAAGTTGCTGAGAGAGTGCTGAAAATAGTAATTGAATCAAATCGCATCCATCCATTCCGAAACCTGATCGCTGCTGAATAGATTGCTACTGCAAACATTCCAGTGAAGCCAGGAATATCAGACATTCGATCCAAAACATAGTGGGGCAGTAACTATAATATCGATTTGTTTATCTCGAATTGTTCTCTGAAATGTTCCTTTGAATACGTAGTGGAGATGTGCATGAATACAACAACAAACAAAGGTTTAGAGGTTCAAGGGGGTTCACTTTTTTATATTCAGCATCGGTACACAATCATGATAGATACCGAAAATGATCAACCCTATGATTACGTAGATAATCAGAATAAAGAGGTTGCATGGGACGTTGAGAAGAACCACCCTGAATGTTCCGAATATTTGAATCACTATTTTGTTCTAGAATTTCAAGGCATTATTTATTTTGATCTACTCAAATCTCGTATCTCCCGTCGGATGTCAAAAGCAAATTCGAGTGAGTTGTTAGACCATTCAAACTTACCTCTGAGCCATTTTCAGACTGGGCATACTCATGTACTTCTGGAGAGACATCTGATTGGCTGCGAAGAGCGCTAGTATCGTTCCAGTTCCACCGAAGATAAGATAGATTGCAGAGTGACGAATGCGAGGGTCCGGTCGGAATCTGTACAAAAATCATTCGTGAAAAGCCATTCGGAAAAGTTAATCGTTCTTGTAAAAAAATTAATGAATTGTTTAATTAGCCGAGGAAAATATGGAACCTACTAATTATGCAAATCTATAAATCAGATAGATGCACTCACTCAAGAAGTCTCGCTCTATTTCCATCGATCACATTTTCTATAACTTTGCCTAAATCTTCTTTCCAGACACACGTGACGGCAATTCATGTCATGCTTGTTACAATGAGTACCATCTGCGCAGCTGAAATATGGATTCCTGCTTCCGCGCCGCCCTGCACTGAATCTAAACCAAACAGTTTCGTTACCGCTACGTTACCACACTGATGTAAGTACCGAAGTAATTAAGATTGAAATGAGGATGGGAATCTCCAATAAGGCAGATATTGCTACGGACGGTGTGCATAGTGCGACCGCATTGTACAAGAGAATCTGATGCGAAGGAGATTTTATTGTTAAAAATGCTGTGAGATGGAAGAGAGATGGAAGAGAGACCCAGATGGAATCTTAGTATTTCTCTGACAGGTGTGACTAAAGTCGCAGTATTTTTGCAATACCTTATATTTCCAGGTGAAGACGAAGCTCTCGTTCCCAATTCATTATCGTTGGGACGCCTAGAGAGCGAGTGACCCTAGAGAAGCTCCCATACTTAAGTTTTCTACTTCTTGTTTTATTTCACGTCGACAAATGCAGGGTTAAAGCAAACCTCAGTGCAGAACAAATCAGCAGCGATAGATCGACAGGTACGATTAAAGCGAAGTTCAATAGGTGAATTTAAGTCTCAGAGATAGTTACAGAGAACATTCACCTCATAGGCGCTCGTGAGCCGTCGATTGTATGTAACGGGAAGAAAAACGTAGGCTACGATCGGAAACGCGATAAGATACATCACGCCGTACCAGATGATCATCGGACCATTGTAAAAGACCTGCATATTTGTTTTCCCATTCCGAAAGTGTTAGAAAGGGTACACACGAGCAACATGCCTTGTGCTGAGAAAGCGTGGTAAATGGATATAAAAAGGGGTTATTCAGTTCATTTTAAAGCCTTCGATAATTAAAACACTTTGAATTCAACTTCGTTCAAAAATTCCGAACTTCAAGTCGCTTAGATAAAACCGTTTTAGTGAAATGAATTCACAGACGGAATATATGAACTACTAATTGATCACACACAGATCATTGTGATTAGAGCAACGTCTGCATAACAAACGGACGAACTTCCGAGGGGAATCCGAGCAGTGAGATGGAAGAGATGAATCCACTGCAGACAGACAGAGCGACTGACCAAGCAGACATCCTCCAATCAATTGATTGAAAACGCATTTAAATTCTGGATCTTTTATGTTTCAAATTGAATAAAGTGAAATTTATGATTCAAACAAGATCCGGCCATGATCGGTTGTCAAGGATACGAGTACGGGGAAAAGGAGATCAGAAGGAGGGGGCACACGAGGATGAAGATGAACGCAATTCTTGTGATGACCATAAGCACTACAGGGTGGCCCAAACGCATTGTCCCACATATAATCCATCAACGGCTCTCGGGCTTCAGTCCTAGTTATGATCAAATATGGCTGAGTGCCAACTGTGTTAGTTGTCACTTTCAAACGGGGCTTCTGAGATTTGGCGCTCAAGAGCTAAATTATTTTATACGCAGGTAAAAATTAACTTACGCTGTTCGCGGTTACAGAGTCGCGGTTACAGAGTTACTCACTGGTTCTCTGGAAAAAATGATGCTGATTAAGACTGTCTGCCTATTTTTTTCATAAAGGTCACAGGAAAATTTGAAAAAAAAGAACTTCCCCATGCTTCGGATATATGCTTAGCAACTTAGACATATCGATCCGGAATAACGAAAGGATTTCAATTAAATATGCTCAAATTTTCTCCGATCTTCAAGAAAACTGAAATTAAGTGGTTTGATGGTTTGATTAACAACCGATGATCCTTTCCACAGCCGTGATATGGGAAAAAATGAGAGATTAGGAGGATTGGAGAGAGTCCAGAGAAGCGAAGAGAGAAACGGCGCCCCTTCCTTCCTCTCCACATTCTCTGAAACTCCGTCCTTACTCAATATTGAGAAGAGCTCGAACTCGCGTACTGAATGGAGCTTTTTTTAGAAAAGCTGGATGAAAAATCAGCGCAACTCGTTCATTGCCAAGAATTTTCAATGAGTATAGGATCCTAGCACTGACTCGATAGATCAATTTGTACAATAATATTGCCATACTCTATACTATTTATTGATGCTCGCAACTTGATAAATGTGAAAAATGTGTAACATAGGTATCAGGAGAGAATGTACCAAAATCGACCACATCGGGAACAATTTTTTTCAAACCCATTTGAAATCGGTCATACTATGGTGGATACGTACACTGTTTTCCATTCTTTTCTCTCGTCGTGAGCGGTTCGCTCTGACTCTTCTCTCGTCTCTCCCCCTCTCTCTCTCCCTCATCCATCATGCCTTCTCCTAACGGCAAGACAACGGCCTCAAAGACACCATCTGGAACGGACGCTACAGCAGCCAAGGTGATCTCCCTCCTCGAGTCCCTCCACTCCAAATTCGACTCATTCCCCAAGTGCGAATGCACAGCTCTGAGACAGGAAATCGCCGAACTGAAGAAGATGATAGGAAAGACTGCTGAACAGCCTCCTCCCCCTCTGATTGATACTTACTCTGTGGTCAAGAGAGCCCTCAACGACGCCGCCTCATTCGCAGACAAGGCCAAGCGTGCAGTATGGGTTGGAAGAGAGGAGTGTTCTAATCCCAGCGAGACTATCGCTTCTGATCAGAAAGCTCTCGAGGAGCTCTGTCTCGAACTGAACGACAACTCCATCAATCAAGCTCTCGCCGAAGGAAAGATTTCCCACCGCCGCCATCCTGACGTGAAGGGTGACAGAAAGAAGAGAATCGTCAAGATAGCTTTCCCAGATCAGAAGCTTCGCGACCACTTCCTCTTCCTCTCTCGCTCTACCCGACCCACTACAGTAACCAAGAACGCTGGCAACTTCCTCCGACGGGATCTGTGTCCGTACGAACTCGAACTAGAGAGAAAAGCCCGCATCGACGCGTACACTATGAACTGCAAGATCGGTGGTCTCGCCTACGGTGTTCGCGATGAAAAATTGGTTAAATTCAACGGAAATCCCCGCTCATTCCCTCCCGGATACGAGTCGCGCCCCCCTCGAGGATTCTCCACCTACGAATCGTCAAACCACACTTCTCTACCCCTCGGAACTTCCACCAACAATACTTCTCATCACGCTCAGTCCAATGCCAACACCAGTCTGAACACTTCATCCGCAAACCCTGATATCCTCGCTCCTCTCGCAACAAACGGTCAAAGGAAACCAACTGCAAGTGCAACCTCAAATGTCAACGGTACGGGAACCCAGGCCTAGGACGGTAGCAGCAGTGAGGTACATTCTCCCCTTCTCTCTTTTTCGTCTGTCTCTCCTAATTCTGTCTGTCTATCTCCCTCTTCTCCCTCTCTCTCTTCTAAACCTATTCTCTCAATTTCTAAGAATATCGAGCTTTTCTACACGAACGCACGATCCATCCACTGCAAAACTCAGTTGCTTTCTTTTGTCAAATCTTTAGGCTATCACCTGATTCTTTTATGCGAGACTTGGTAATCGAGTGATGATAGTGATGCATTTCTAATGGGATCTCATGGTGATTACGTTGTACTTAGACAGGACCGCACAAGCAATACCGTAAACTCTCGAGGCGGTGGAGTGGCGGCCCTATGCTCACCTCTTCTTAACCCGATCCTAGTTAGCACCTACACTTCTGAGGGTATCGAGAGTCTTGTAATAGATATCCACCCTTCCTCTTTTAATAACTCCTTTCCCATTCGTTCTGTCCGCATTTGCATAATTTACCGCGCCCCCTCTTGCACATCTTCATCTCTCGACTCTTTCCTCTCCCACATAGAACCCCTAATTTTTGACTCCCCCTGTGTAATCTGTGGTGATCTAAATTTCCCGAGCATCGATTGGCCTAGTCTTACAACACCCTCTCAAAACAACTTTCTCTCCTTTGTATGTGATCACCGAATGACGCAGTATGTTGATTTCAAAACTCGTGGAGATAATATTCTAGATCTCGTCTTATGCAATAAAAACATTGTGTATAATGTGACTCCCTCCCTTCCCTTCGCTGATCATACCAGTATCAGTTTTTCGCTCAATGCCCCGTCCCCATCTCCACGTGCTTTTGAACCTTCCAGACTGTATCATACTGCTGATTGGGACTCGATTAAGAGACCTGCTCCGTAAAAATCGAGGATTTTCACCTACCCCCCGGACACGTTCCTCTCGGAACGGGGCCAGCCTTCCCATACTCTAGCGTTAGGAGGGTCTTGTGCTCACATGACTCATAGTACCCCGTTTTTGGGGTTTCTACCCCTACGGCGCGAGAAAATTCGAATAATGTGTGAAATGTTCAAAAAATCGTAAACAACAAAGTTGGAGAGATAGACTCAAATGTTCACGTACATCACGTTAGAGGTGCCCATGGCCACCTACACGACAGTTTTGATTGAGTGCAGCTCGATCCCGGAGCTTTTTTCTGCACTCAACTTTTCGTTT
>LS494253.1:254375-269507 GCA_900490845.1 Pristionchus japonicus | reverse complement strand
TTTCGAGCGAAAATCCAATGCCTCTTGCTACTCTTTCGATGATCGCCTAGCGCCTTCTCCAATTCTGTTGAATGAACTCTTTTGATCAGTCTTCTACACACTCTAGTTGCGCCTAAGGTAGAAAAATCAATTGTTCGGTCAAACCAAACTTCTCGCGTTTCGCAGCGCGCAAATTACTCTGAGATTGCTCGTTAGAGATAGGAAGACGCGTCGCCCATCCATTTCTCCGCGTTTCGAGCGAAAATCCAATGCCTCTTGCTACTCTTTCGATGATCGCCTAGCGCCTTCTCCAATTCTGTTGAATGAACTCTTTTGATCAGTCTTCTACACACTCTAGTTGCGCCTAAGGTAGAAAAATCAATAGTTCGGTCAAACCAAACTTCTCGCGTTTCGCATCGCGCAAATTACTCTGAGATTGCTCGTTAGAGATAGGAAGACGCGTCGCCCATCCATTTCTCCGCGTTTCGAGCGAAAATCTAATGCCTCTTGCTACTCTTTCGATGATCGCAAAGCCCACATTGGTCAGTTTGCATATGACACGAAGGTCTCGAGATAGTCACACTTATTTGCGTATAATGTATGCATTCCCTTCTTTTGCATCGATCTGAGCTCACGTGCCGCGCTAATTATCGCTCCGACTGAATTAAGATTCAATCTTTCTTCAATGTCGAACTCTTTCAAATCGAACCACCCAAAGCGAATTACCGTGCGATAATATCTAACGCTCAATGGCCTTCAGTGAAATTCGCTTGCTCTTTCTGTGGTGCGCATACTCATTTGACTCTCATTTCTTCCTTCTTCTACTTTTGCTCTTTAATTACTCTCTAGTTCATTGCCACTTTAGTCTTTTGACACTGACCAATAAGTCTTTTTTTCAAACTCACAAATGATTCAAACTCAAAACTGGACAATGATTCGCTGTCGATATTTTAATATTGGGAAAAGATTTTCGAAATTTGACCGAAATGAGCATGAGAAAAAGAATTACCTTTCAGATTCATGGAACCCCTACTACTACAACGATCTCTCATCCTCATTCCTCTGAATCTGATCCGACTCTGCTCACCACCTTTCAAACGCAGAAACATGGTATATACGTTGCATGTTTGACCACAGATCAACCTTTGTTCACATACAAACGACAAAACACCCCTGTTAGCATCAATTAGATTGAATAAAAAAAGGTATTTTTGAAGATACGACTCTGTCCGATTCGCCGCCACCGACCATCGATGACCGTAATGAGAAGACCACGACCGTGCAAATTACAACTGGTGAGATACTCATTTTACTTTCACCGTGTATCACATCATGCAATCAAGCATTCACACTCTTTCATTTGAGAGTGCTAACATAATGAGAATTCGCAGCTTGATGTTTTACTTCAGATGAGAAGCCCGATCCCGTTACCACTACCGTTCTCACTACTACTGGTAAGATTAATTGTCTAACGATCCTTTCAAGTAGTTTAATTAAAGGATATTCGACTGGAACGACAACTCACGACGGACAGAGACAATCGACAACGACAACAGGATTGACTACTACTACTACGACTTCTGGTTAGAGATTGACGAACTATTCAGGCATTTCGAAGTATATTTCTGTTCAAGAATGCCATTGAGCGCTTAGAAATAACCTTTTCCAGGATCACCGCCATTGACTACTAAGACCGGAATGAGTGAGAGTCCCAACGTTACTACTTCATCGACGGTTACCACTGCATCCACCATCGTGACTGGTGAGTCGGCCTCGCTGATTTTCACTCTAGCAACTCCAGCACTCTCAAAAAAGTTCTCCTCCGTTAAACAGTATAACTGAGATTTGCAGGAACGACCTCGAGTGTGTCTGCAGAGAATGAGAGAATGACGACTACAACAACGACCTCTACCACATCGACCCACTCAACGGACATCCCGAAGAATTCTGGTAAGAGGAATTTGTTGATTGACGAGAGACATTTATCCCCTTTTCACTGATCTTAAAGAACTTTTTTGAAGGATATTCGATCACGACTGCTTCTCCAACTGATTCTCCTGTAACTTCGTCGATTCCCATCCAAACTACTCTTGACCATGGTGAGCAATCGCATCAACTATCAGTCAATTCTGAACCTACACCTACTTTCGTTCAACTGGAATGTCCCTCTACTCGTGTGCCTAATTTCAGGAATGAATCAGCCCAATACAACCGATGAGAAACCGAGTACGAGTCCTACCCCAGCTGAAAACAAGACCCCCTCTACTGTGACATCTACATCAACAACGACTACCAATGTGATCTCGAGTAAGAATGTAACGAAGATTACGCATTCAATCTTTGATATTCAGATACGAAATACTCAGAAGAAAAGAAGGATACGACAAAATCGAATGATGTGAACAAGCCAAGTGATGATGACAAGAAGAATGGAGAAGGTATTCAATCCTCTTTATCCAATAAATCAACTTCCTTCTCAGAATCTACTACTACTACGACAAGAAACACTACGAAAATGGAAGATCATGTGAAGGGAGCAAGTAAGCATCCATTCACGTTCTCCATAACTAGCCAATACTTCTCAGGAACAAGTACAACGACAGAGAGAAGCACGACGATTGAGCCGCCGACGACGCGTCATTCCATCATCGTGACGGATCCGACAATGACCACCAAGAGCCGACGTACGCTGTTCTTTCCAATTTGCCCTTGATCACTCAATATTGTTTCAGCCGAAGATTACTTCCTCATCACCCATCAGAAGCCAATCACCTCAACAACCGCTCGGACGCTATTGGAATGGACGAAGCCCGCCAACCCCGTCACTCTGAGATGTGAGGAATCAGTCCAAGTGTGGAAGTATATCTCACCCATTGCAGCGTCGACTGTCGTCCCCACCACAGACTATAACACCAAGAAGTTCACGGTGAGGTCTTGCGCCATTTATTTCGAATTTTCCGCTAGGTATTTTTTCAGATAACAGTTGTTTTGAAAGAAGCTGTCATTAATTTGAGATTTTTTTAAATTACATAAATATTTGGTACTTATTCAGATCATCCAGAAGAATACAGCACCTACTCGATCCTATCCCGGTTCGTTCTGTTTCCATGAATATTCTAGTTCATTTTGAGTTATTCGATGAGTAATTCGCTGTTTGATTACTTTTATCATTCCGTAGTAGCAATGAGTAAATCCATTGAGATGCGCTAAGCAATAGACGTGAGCTTTCGGCTCCAACTCAAGATACGAATCTCTTTCAGTGCACCGAGACGAGCCGTGTCTTCCCCTCTGGACTGAAGGAGCGACTGGATGCTTTGTGATTGGGAATGCGGGTGAGTTCGAGAATAATTGATTGACATCACGAGTCATTATTTAGCAGGAATTGGTTAAACCATTTTTTCTAATTCTATCTCTAACCTAGTTGACTAAGCTGAGTTCGAAAAGTCAAAAAAGCAAGAGTGAGTAAAGGATGGATCTTTGCAGGTATGTCGTATATGAGTGCTCTCGGGATGTGCCAAGCCATCCCCAAAGCGGATCTAGCGGACGAATACGACATCGGAACCAACTTCGAGGCTGTGAGGGAAATGATGTGAGTGATGTTGAATGTATCTTTGAATGGTGACTGGATCCCTCGAAATGAATCTGCAAATGAAATGCTTCCCCTCCGCACTAAATACGATTCATTTTAGGGCTCTATCCAATTTGGTGTCGAACAAGTTCTACACCAATAACTATTGGGACCCCCAGATGAGGTGAGTTCATTCAATTGTGTATCCAACCATTTGTCAAACTTTTGTTCACCAATTATCCAATATTTCGAAACAAATATGAGAAATATAGATAACTGAATAATTTACGTGAGTGTGAACTAATATTCGTCTCTTCAGGAGAGAGAAAACCGTCCGCCCGATTCGTCTCTTCATCTCTACGTTCGAAGCCGTGAGATATTTCCTTATTTTACTTAGAAGGAAACGTTAATGAAAGAAAGCAACATTTCTAACCTTACCTTCTCTAATCGTCTCCCATCAAAGACCAATTTCCTCCATTTCAGACCTTCAACTTGTCTCGAGTGGATCGATCGACACCACATAACGACATCTTGTATATATGTCGTGCCCCGAGTGAGTTATTTTCATCTTTACAAGACTCTTTGTAATGAGAAATCGTCAAACAATCTTCAATAAGTGAATTCCTTGCAGAACACGGACTGTTATTCTTCTGCCCGACAGCTCGTTCCCTCTCTGCAGCCCCCGACCTCCAATTCGAAGACCCCAACACTCCGTCACTCATCACCTTCGATCAGACCGTCCGGTTTGGATGCAAGGATAAGAGCGTGGTGAGTAGATTCATCTTCACTTCCACTTCTGAAATGTGCCAAAGCAATTCAATAAAAACCGCCTCTCTTCAGTCAACGGAAGTGTGGGAGGGCAAGTGCACCGATCGAGGAGTCGTGTATCCTGTCGCCTCCAATTACAACTCTGAGTGCGCCCCGTCTGCAAGACCGCCCCCTCGTCAGTTTCACTTTCTTAACCTTTTAAACTTTTTTTGCTCACCAAGTATCATCGCCATCATCCCAAAGTGACGAATAAGCGGCTGTTAAATTGTGATTGACTCCATTCCAGCCCGTGAACCCGATGTCATCGAAGAGACCCTCAATCCCCATCTCGAGTGCCGTGGATGCTTCTGGAGAGGCACGAAGCAGTGCATCGAAGGAGGAAAGGGAAGGCCGGCCGTGTGCGTGTGCAACCCCGGTTGGTCGGTGAGTGATTTACTATTTGGGCGATCTAGTCTGAGACGGTTTCACTCGATGAATCCCCCAATTGCAGATGCAAACCTGCTGGAAGGCGAAGAAGCATTGTCCCTCGATGACCTGCCCGGAAGAGAGTGACTGTGTGGAGAAGGTGAGTGCATTCCTCTATCCACTTCATTTGTGAGAACACCTACCGAAACACCTTTCGTAGTCTTTCTAACTGTTGAATTCATTTCCTCGCTTCACGATCCTCTATTTTCAGTACGACGGAGCCTTCTGCAGATGCCGGACCGACCAGTGTGTCATCAAGATGAGAGCCGCCAATCGATCGGATGTGAGTACTTCACTGTTATTTCCTCTTTTGTTGCATAAAGGAACTCAGCAAATAGGTGCGTGCATCTGCATCCTATGACTTCCCAGCCAATACTAGTTCTAATTCAGGAGCTGATTCTCCTCGACACTGCAGTCCGCTACGGACCGTCGATTGAGATGATTGGCAAGATTGCTGGCTGCTTCCTCATCGGACTGATCAGCCCCGACCGACCGGAGGTCAGCACTTTTATCCCCGGAATCGCTTGATCTCTCAAACCCCCTCGATCTTTCGGACATAGGCCCCTTTTCGCTTCAGGGAAAAGTAGTATTCGTGAACTAATTAGATCAATTTTAGACCATCCAGGACAGCATTCAGTATATGAGGACTGGATTCGTAACAGCGTCTGCCTTCATCTATACCTTCGGCAGCGACCCCACGATCCTCGGACTCCGTGAGTTATTCTCTATTCTCTTTGGTATGGGTAGGACATTCAATAATTCAATCAACGATCTCTATTCAAACACAAGTTGTCAAGTTTGGATTAAATGAAATTTTGATTAAAGAAAAAGTGGAAATGGAAAGATTGTCGACTAATCTTCCTTCTTTTCAGCGGTAGACGAGCGCCGTATCATCTCGCTCTCATGGCATTGGTGCACGCTCGCGAGTGAGTTGAACTGATTCAAGAATTCGAAAATGTACCTGAAAGATCAAATATTTACTACGACGACTAGTAGTTCTATCTCTAATCATTAGGAATCAAAACAATCTTCAAAAAATTGAATTCATTTTCAATGATGTAGTCAAAAACTCGATCGAAATGTCAATATTGTCTTGGATCAAAGGCCTCTAAAGTATCCCTACCAACTCGATTCCATTTCAGTTCATCTCCTCATGTTCCTCGAAATCTGGCACATTCAAGCAGTCAAGGAAGGCCGGTCAGACAACATGTGGAGGGAGACCAGCAGGGAGAAAAACCGCTTTAGTTATATAGTAAGCGACCCTTTCTTTCAATTGTCCTGTAGCTTCCGAATTCACGCAATACCTTCAACTTTGACACGATGTCATGGAAATATAGACTGCGTTCCTCACTTTCAACAAACCCGAATGAAATATTCCTGATTCCTTATCACATTGTATTCACGACCCTACTGATATTCCATATTCCAGAAGACGTACGTTCCCCTCTATCTCTTCATCTCCCTCGTCGTCGGATCCATCTGGTCGTCTAACTGGGACACCCAACAACGGGAGTTCACGGCATTGGGTGAGTCACGCTTTCTTTTACCATTTCCTTTTAGAGCGATTGTATCTAGTGCCCCCTGTCTGAACCTTGAAAAGTATTTAAAATCCTTCTCAATTTACCAATTTCAGGTGACTCTTCGGTGGAAGATTTTGGATTCGCTGGATATATGACCATCATATACGGCTTCATTTCCTTCTTCGTTCTACTTCAAGGATTGGGAATGGCGACCAAGAGACGAAGCGTGTAAGTTGCAGTCCTCTCCATTCCACTCTCTCACTTCTTTCGCCAATCACTCTTCGCCCAAAGTAACGGCAAGAGATCCTGAAAGATTGGGAACGATTGAAGGGAATTCCATTTCAGGATTCCGAACCAGATCGTTAGACGGAACCACCGTTATGAGAGGAGCAACGAGCCTAGAGACCAAGAGCGGGAAGATCAGGTATTCACTCGTCTTCCTCCTCATTCCAAACTCCGTCCATCTCAGGCATGGCGTAACTTCGGTCCCATCATGCTCTGTGCTTCCTTTCAATGCTGCTATTCGATAACCCTGGTCATGCACCTAGTGTGGGACGACGTCTACACGAAGAGGTACGCTTACTTCCATTCATCTTTTGATTAAATATATTAGCCTATCACTTGGTAAACATCATGCTTTAACAAAAGGCTCGGAACCTAGAACAATTAGCCAAATTGCGTTGAGTTTGACAGCTAACGTAGTAAATGTGATCATTGCAGGGCCAATCTGGTCTTCCTCGTGTTGAATGGACTCGCCAGTGGATACCAGGGATTCGCCTGCTCAAGAGTAAGTTTCCTGTTTCCTTGCCTTCAATTATCTCATTATAGCTGAAAAATAGTTAGAAACTTTAAATATGTAGTGCGTTTTCTCCATTCTGATCATTATTGAAGAATGACCTTTGCCAATCTGTGCTGAATGACAAAATAATTGCCGTCTCCTCATTCTTCTCCTTTCAGACGCTCCAGGGATGGTGGAAAGCGTACTGGATGAAGAGAAATCCCCTCGTCGAACAATATAACGAGTTCACGTATCTCACCACGTCAGTTTTTTTTCTTTTCTTTTCTTTTTGAAAATGTTTTTTAAACCATTGTGGTTTCTATTCAGTACAAATTAATGAATATTGTTGAATGTGTTTAATTAAATAGTCTCAATTTCAGGTCGGAAACGTTCGGACTCGAGGGAAGGGAGATCTACAACGAATTGATCCAATGGAGAATACGAGTGGATAGGGAGAAGAAGAACGAATTCGATGGAGAGACTCTCGTGCTGAGACTGAGAATGGAGCATGAACTCGTTCGTTTATTTCCATCCTTTCGAATCTCTCTAAGTCTAGGAAATTGCGTTAATGGTTCACTAAGAGGGATTTCAAGTGAAATAACAAGATGAAGCCCCTTTCAGGGCTTCCCCTACATGTTCCTCCAGCACATCCCTCTGCCAGGCCCTCCACCATGCCGTCAGTACGAATACGACCCCTCCGAACAGGTATCTTTGTATGCTTGTCTTTCACAGATACCAAAACTAACGGTTTTCGCCTGGATCTTCCATCGACCAATCCTCATTCATTGCAGTACTACATCTCGGCCAAGCTCCGTCACTATCGTTTCGTGCACTGGACCAACGAATACATTGCTGTTCGGTTGAGGGCGACAGTGAGTGTGGAGGACGCGTTGAGGGTGAGATACTTCCAACCTCTTCATTTAGCACACTCTCTTACTTTTCCAATCCATTAAAAAAAAGATTTGGCACGAAACTGAGACCATTGTCTTTCATTTTGACCCGAATTTTCATTTTGGGTTATTGAACAATCTTAATAGTGTATTATTTCAGTACGTGAGGGAGCGACTCGAGAGAAGCGGCTTCATCTACGGTGTTCAATGCTCGACGGTTTGTCTTTTTTTTTGCTACTTCATTTTCTCATTCGAAAATATGAGACGGATTAGAATGTAGAGTTATCAAGCGAACGATTAACTCTCTAACTTCCTATGCGTATCTGTCCATTGTAAGGTCTCCTCCTTCCAGGACCAGGCTGAAACGATGTGGCGGGAGTGGTCGGACACAATGGTCTATCAGGATAAGATCGACCATGCCCCGGCCACCGTAAGTGCTTCCGTTCGGCATTTTTTATCCTTCATTCCTTTTCTCGCTTACTTCCACCTCTACTACGAATCATCTTTCTGGAAACTGGAGTTGGCGTATTCCTCTACGCAGTGATTGCATTGCAGGAATGGGAACAGCGGCATGCATTGAGTGATGAGGATGTGAGATACTGGATGGAGAGGGGATTGGCCATTCGAGTCAAAGAAGCACCGATCGACAGAAAGAAACGGGTCAGTTATTCTAGATTCTGCTAGTGTCTCGAGTTCTCACCCAGAAACGCTCAAGCTACTTGATATTTTTGGATGTCCTAGTCTCTGGTCATTAAAACTTACAATAATTGGCGAACAATCTAGCGATTGGCAACTAATTCTAATTCTCTCGCATTTCAGAGACTCCTCATACCGATTATGGATATGCTAAAGTTCGTGTGTCCCAATGAAGAAAAGACCTTCGAAGGACTAGTCCCAGATCCGGTACGTTTTTTTCTCTCTTAGAATCAGCCCAAACTCTTTCTCTCTTACTGTTGGGAATAGACAACAAACACGACTAATATTGTTTCATTAAGCTCATTCAGCTAGTTATAACGGGATAAAAGACGGAAACGGTCTGTCCATTCTCCATTTTGCAGTTCGCTGGAATCCCGATTGAGGCCGATCACATCGCGAGTCTTCCCTGCGTCACAGATGATCAGGTGAGTCTCTCCTCATTTCACACGCTTTCTCTCCACTCAGACGGGAGGTAATAGGTAAAAGTAACCCCGTACTCAAGGCACTTGTGTCCTGCGGGAGCCCACTGCTAGGCCAGTGACTTTATTTACGGATTGGATAGAGCACGGATCACTGGAAAGGGCGATTGGCTTGATTAGTGTACACGATTCGATTGCAGGAGGCGTCTTCGTGGGCGGATTATCTGGCGGACAGGGACGACGAACTATTCTACCACGGAAAGGTATCTTATCTCTACTTATTGTCCATTGAGATCGATAGATATTCGAAATGCAGTGCAGCTCCTTTCGTTTTTGTTCTGAAGGACTCCTAAATCATTGTGTTCAGTCATTGAATACTCAATTAATAAGTTCCTAATTGCAGAATTATACCGACTCGCCCATATTCGACCTGCTGAACATCCACCCCAGGGTTAAATATGCTGAGGACGCCCTCCGGATTTACGTGAGTCCCCCTTCCCCCTTCAAGTCCAGTCTAAGAATTATGCCCCTAACAATGATAACTGTCTAGAGCATAGCTATCAGAGTTGATAGAAGATAGTCAGTAGTGGTACTGAGACTCCCGAACACTGACACATGATCAACAATTCATCTTAATATCAATCATTCTCTGCTTTCAGAATGTCCGTGAGGCGTATCCGAATGGACGCGGATTCGCCAGCAGCAATCCCCACAAGTGGAGCGTGGACACGAGATGGTACGACCAGAGCAGGCCCGAGTGAGTCGTCGTCTCATTATTTAGACCATTAGTCTGTCCTTTCGGCTTTCCTCCATCCTTTTATCTTGAAAAAGAACTCGAATTTATTGAACCGATAAAAACGTTTAAAGTTATGTCGTGCCTATATGCTTTATATTTTGTAAAAGAGCGAATGGAATTAACGGAAGCACTTTCAGCTTCACGGGCCCCAAGGAACCGCACCATCTGTTCCCGGGAGGACCACTCTATCGACGAGTGTTGCTCGAGAAATTCTCCAGCAAGATATTGTGAGGAATTTTCGCCTTTACTTCCTTTTGTCTATTTTGTAGAAGCAGCTCTACCCATTTATGTTTCCCAGAAGCGATAGCAGCTAAATAAATTGAATCATTCCAGGGATTTGGTCGTCGAACGCAGCGAAGAGAGTGTAGCCTTGAGAAGAAACGTTCGTTTGTTTACTCTCATTTCTGATAAACCATATTTCTCACTTCTCCCGACATCAACCGACGGAAATGATATGATTCACTTTTCAGAACGCCATCATTCGGTATCATCTCCGGACCTACGACAACAACCCCAGCATGCTGCAATAGTCGACGAACTCCCCTCAATCTCTCCATTCCATTCTATCCCTTTTCCTTGACTACCATTCCCTTCCTTCTTCTTTCCCTCTCTATCTTCGTTCCACTCCCATCCCATCCTTTTTCCATCCATCTCTCAAAGATTGGTCCCTCCCTCCCTTCGCCTTTTCATCCCTTCTCTTTGCCTTCGTTCGCCCCATTCCAATTCTTTCTTTCTCTTCAATCTACTATGAATATTATTGTGATTCTCTCAACTACTGTGAATGTCGTATCTAATGTGATTGTCTTCCCAATCAAGAATCGATATATTCGATGTGAGTCTTCCCCATTTAGAATCGATATATATAATGTGAGTCTTCCCAATTAAGAATCGATAGATTCGATGTCAATCTTCTCAATCTCGAATTCACTAATTCAATGTGATGCCTTTATCAAATAGGAATGTGATCTACAAGTTGTCTACAATTGTCCTGATGTCGACAATCTGTGAAACCCAATCTAGAGCCCCAATATGATCGATACTGATCGATCTCTTCACTATTTCCTCTTCTTGTCGATCTCAATTGATGCATTTTGTCTGGTGTTCATCCACACATGAACCCAATTGTTGATCCACCATGAGCGTGACTTGTCTTTTCTCTCCATCTTGTTTTTTTCGATGTGTTGTACATAATATTTGGGAATAAAATGCTTGGGATATCTCATTGCATATTTTAAGTACGTTACACAATGATTATCTCTTTCCTGAAATGAACTTCGAGTCTCAATAGCGACTCGAATCAAAGCAAGACCAATCGAATAATCGATGTAGTACACCATCTTCAACTATAATGTCATTATGTAAATGTCCAGAGATGCAGAAAAGCAGAGAGATCAGAAAGACGAGATCAATTAGTGTTTGCGAATCGGCTTGGAGTAATCGAAGGCAGTGTTGTCCTCAGTGAAGAGGAAGTTGTGAATTATTTGAAAGGCGTGGGCAGGGAGATCCGTCGGAACACTGTGGCCCGCGCCCTGAAGTGAATCCATGAAGTGATGCAAGCAAAGAGAAACGAACTCGAACAGTCAGCACATCCATCGTCGTATTGCCTCTCTTGTAACTCCTTCGAACTCCAGCGAAATCTCCGTAGAACTTCCATGCAGGGATATTGTCCACGTCCGGAAGCTGCATAATAGACTCCTTCTTTTCAGTTCCCAACTCTGATTTCAGTGAATTACACAGGCGCACCTCCATTTCAGTCGCCTCAGCAATCTTCTTCGTGTTGTGAATGGTGTGAACAGGGGAGATCATCACATCCATATCCCCATTGTAGATGAGCACACGGAAAGTGGAACCCTGAAATCGAAGTCATTCATTTAGATATCTCCTTGGAGTCATACATTCATGTGATTAAAGATGTCGGTGTATTCATTCAGCACATAAGTATCACGCATGTACGTGTGAGCGAGTTCGGTGCTGCAACACTTTGAAATATCGATTTTCGAAGTCGGACGTACTTGATGATCGTCCAGTTGACTCGTCCTTCACCGTGGCTCTCGACGTGCAATGCTTCCTCAAATTAATCTCTTTACGTACACAGAAATGACTAACTAACCTGGACATCTTCCCTATTGAGATACGACTCCAGTGTATCGGTTCCATAGCACGATATGGATCGCTTTTCGGTGGGTGCATGGTAGTCCTGCAATCCCAACACTCACAGGTTCGGTGTATCTTGAGAGTACCTCAAGATCATGAGGAAGTGTGGGACAGTGCTGGCCATAATTGTAATGCGTGGGAGAGTTCCATAGAATGTACTACATATCCAGGTTTTATTTCTTTCTTTGGTAGGATAACTGACCTTGTCGAGTATATCATAGGTGAGCCCTACCAAGTTCTCAAATAACTCGAGCGACATCCTTTCTCGCTTCAATATCTTCAACCAGCCCTCCAATGCTCCTTTCGAGTCTCTGCAACTTCCGATTTTAGTTGTATTTTAGTGCGAACAATAACTCGAAAGAGACCAATCCATAGTTGTGGAACTGGAGAAGTTCTGAGAGAACTTGAGTCCTTTCCTCGAAGATCGGGTTTCCGATGGCGAATCCCTAAATGAATTTTACCAATTTTTCACTCTTTTATCGCACCTTAAAGTTAGCATTCTTCATCGTTCCATCTTCGATTCCATCCAACAATCGACGAGCGAAGTAGGGAATGTATGCTCCTGAGAGAGATATAGTCAGAGGGCTTCATTTGAATGATTTGAGATACCTGCATAGGATTGCCCACTCAGGAAGTAGTCTCGATCAGCGTAGTTCGGATGAATCCTGAAACCGAAGCTGAATGACTGAGAATAATGTTCAATCGTACCTCGTCATGAAGTCCCTCAGCGCGTTGAAGTTGATATCTGCAGCTGCATAGTCGTGCCACGTCATGTTCCCTTCATTATTCTGCGAGAATCCAACTCCGAGCGGGCTCTCCAGATAGAGCACGTTGGCATATTGGTTCCAAGAGAACTCATGGTAGGTCAGCGAGTCTCCCGTCTCAGTGATGCGATAGGGGCCGTGCTCCTGATGAGAACGATTCAATCTCACCTCTAATAGAGCTTATACCTTGAAGAATGCCGACAGCGACGATCCTCCGGGCCCTCCATTGAACCAGAGTAGAAGAGGAGCAGTGGATGGGTCGACTCGGATTGATTCGGCCAATCTGAAGTAATATTAGACTTTATGAATCATCCAACCTCTGCTCACAGATAGAAGATCGGCACTTCGAACTCATTGGATGAACCGTTCAGATATCCAGAGAATAGATGTACTTCGGGAGAGGATGGAGCTCCGGGAAGGTTGATCTATAATGAATGCACTACGAAGCACTAAATGTCGAATGCAATACTGACCACTTTGTGAGGATGCTTCTCAGTTTCACAAGCAGAATATTCGAAGAGCAAAGAGATGACGACGAGATGGCAGGCGAAATTCATTTCGGAATGACTTCTCTCCCCTTCCGATTCTCTTCTTCCGTTCACGAAATGATCTTTCGCCCGACTCCCGCCAATCTTATTTCCAGCGAGATATTGGTAAGCTCTCAGACGAAATAGAATGGGTTTCTGGCAGATGCTTCAATAAAAAGAGAGAGAATGGGTTGGCGAGACGAAGATTCGAAGGAATGAACTTCGCCTGAGAGAGAATGTGAGAAGAGAGTGCACCATGTCTCTGGTTTTCTCAAATGTTGTGAAATTACTACAGTAAAGCATGATTCATAGCTTTCTGGAAAGATTTTGAGGAGAAAAAGTAGAGGAATGGTTGTGGAAAAGTCTGTGAATCATTTCAATAACTTTACTTGCCTTCTCTCCAGTCGGTATTGTTCTTTCCCAATACAAAAGGCGAGAAATGGGAAGAAACGGCACAATCGTCGAAGATGTTCCTTCAATGGATTCTTCTCCCATTCCTCTTCTCATTCTTGACTAATGCCGCCAAGGTGTCCCAGCATCCCAATCGAGTCGTAAGCCTTCATTTCCTCCTCATCATCACCGTTTCCACATTCAGATCAGCCTTCCGGGAGCTCCTCTCCATCCCGAGTTCCCCATGTATTCCGGATTCCTGAATGCATCTGCTGATGGATCCTCCAGTCTGTTCTATGTGTAGGGTCACTTTATTCTGCTTAGTTCATCTTGAGTCGTTTCAGTCTCGTGGAAGCGATCCGAGTCGATCCCTCCACAGCTCCACTCGTTCTCTGGTTCAACGGAGGACCTGGAGGATCGTCATTGGCCGGGTTTTTCACTGTGCATTCCTCATATCTGGTCAATCTAACGTTCTCTTCACTCAGGAGCACGGCCCGTATCGAGTGACTGAAGAAGGAGATGTGTTGACGTACAATGAATTCTCGTGGAATCAATACGCGAATGTTCTTTACTTGGAAGGACCGGTTGGAGTGGGATTCTCGATCAATAATCAGGAGGAACAAACTCTCGATGATGCGACAGCAGCAGAGAACTATTTCCTCGCTCTGCAAGACTTCATGACAAGGAATGAAAGAGGCAGAAGAAGAGTCTAAGGTGCGAAGCATTGCAGAGTTCATCCCAATTATGCCAACCGCGACTTCTACTTGTCTGGACAGTCGTATGCAGGTTAGCACACGCAAAGCAAGCGTCTGGATGCATCTTATTTCGCAGGCGCTTACGTTCCATGGCTGTCTCGCAGAATATTGAGAGGAGTCGCAGCGGGAGAATTGCCGAACACGAATTTCAAGGTGTGTTTCGCAGAAGTTAAAGATCAACTTCAGACTCATTTGGCAGGGGTTTGCGATCGGTAATCCAGTATTCGAAGAAATCACTAGGATTGTTGGAACGGCGCTAGCTGGTCTCACTTTCGGTCTTATTCCGCAAGAGTGAGTATTCACCGAATTCGAAAACTTTTCTCTTCTCAGGAATGCTACATTGATCTTTGATTCATGGCAGAAGGTATTGAGAGGAGAAGAAATATACGAGAAAAGTGTCTATGAAGTATATGAGATGGCTTACCCTCTTAACCTGGTCAGTTTTCCAATATAATATTCGATTTCCTAAGTGACAAATACCTTTTGCAGTATTTTAATACTTCAATTATCTACAACATTGCCGAGCATTGCCCGACCCCTGGCAAGGAAGAGGTCTCATAAACAATCAGCGATCTTTTTCGGGAACTCTGATTTTCAGAAGTACCATCGCGTTGAGAAGGGTAGCTCGTACATGTGCTATGCTTCCTCTGTGATGAACAAGTA
>LS494253.1:225471-252131 GCA_900490845.1 Pristionchus japonicus | reverse complement strand
GATACCTTCACAGATTGGATGTGCAGGTGCTATTAAATGGCTGAGAGCCTTTTCGAATAACCGAGGAATGGTGCGAAATTGTTTTTTTTTCAGACATCTCTTCACGTAACCACCCAATCAGAGGGACCCAAGAAATGGAACGGTAGAAAGTGAGTCTAGTCTATTTTGTATAGCATGGCAATAGAATGTTGCAGTGATAAAATGAACGTAGCATATAATCGCACAAAGAACAACTACCCAGTCTATAAGGACATCATTGACCTGGTGAATGAAAATGTGAATGAACACTTCCTTCTTTCGATTATCCGTTCATTTTGAGGGCTCGTCCTTCCGAATGCTCATCTATCACGGAGATGTCGATGCCATCTTGCCCGTTGTTCTCGCTGTTCAGAGCGTCAACAAAATCGCCGCTGACAATTCTCTCTTTGTTAGCCATATTGTTTTCCATTCGACCTCACAAATGAATACATATCCAGGAACAAGACTACAAGCCGGTCTGGCATTTCTTCGACGATTTCGCTGGGGCTCGAACTGGTTACCGTAGTATCACGGGCGAAGTTTCGATGGACATGCTGACTGTCAGGGTACTGTGGCTTTCTTCAGATATCGATTGCTAATTTTCTGTTCCAGGGGGCCGGTCACAGTGTTCCGACAGTTCTGCCTGCTCAGGCATTCCAAATGATCAACAACTTCATCTTCACTAAAGAAGGAGACGCAATCGACTATTCCAAACCGATTATCAAGCACTGATCGCATTTATCTAATAAAGCCACTCTACAATCTCTTTCCTAATATCTTCACTGCTTCATTGGCAATTGCTTGATAACCAGGACGTAGTCTCCTTAGTCCCTCCTGGTTCATGTGTCCGTCTCGATCCCCGTAGTAATGATGGAGATTGGATGCATTGTACCTGACGAGAATAGCGTGATTCGAATTTGAACGCAATAGCTCACAGAGGACACGCTTCCGCATCACACATTTGTTCAGATACATTATTGTAGAGGACAGAGGGGCCCGTAACTGATCGCATAACTTCCCACTCCTTGCTGTGAAGGGCATTGTGGGCCTATAGAAATATAAGAGGCGTAGGCGTAGGTTATTTGTCATACCTCCAATGACGTGAACATATCACTGAAGTTCATCTTTCCCAACTGCAATCTCCTTATCATCGTCATTCTTGGGTCGAGGGTGAATCCGAAATAGTCGTTTTGGCCATCGATGATCACGAGTTTAGAATGGGTTCTGATGGAAATACGGAGATAGAGCAAGAAAATAATAAATTACTTGAGTACTTTCACAGTCGTTTCAACTTGGCGAAAAAGCTCTGTCTCTGAGAAAGTGAAGATGCCTGGCTCTCTGCAATGAATCTCTTTGAAGAAATATTGTGGTTGGTTGTCTCACTTCGCGATCACCCAGGTGATGTCCGGCTTCATTCTTTCAACAACTGTATTGAATGCCTCGCGGAATCTCGTACAATTCGATTGAGCGGTGAGAATCGGACAGCCTAGAGTTATAGCAATCCGTGGGTTTGGAAATTGTGTCCCACCAATTTCAGTAAACACTCTTAGCTCTCTGAACGATCCTGCAAACACATCTGCGATCACAGGCGAAGCTCTGAACCCGAAGGAATTTCCAAGCAGCAAGATTTCGAGATTGCCAGAGCCGCGCTGAAAATTCTCTCAGATTGAAACAAACTTTGCAAATAAACGCACGACTAAATAGCTGTGCTCGATGTGATTTGGTTCCTTGTTTTTAGTCCACCTGGAAACATTTCATTTCTAATGACTGGTTATCGTTGCATCGAACTCAATGGCTTCTCGGTCTTCCTCATGAGGCGGAAGAGGATAGAACTCGTGTCCCGTCGCCCACTTCATTGCTGCACTTCGAATATCATCTGAATAGCAATAAATGGGCATCGTAAGAGCCCTATCGATACCCAGATCATTCTTCTGCAGAAAGTCCACTGATTTTGATTTCGCAAAAAGTATAATTATTATTGCAGCATAGACAATTGCAGTGTAGATGAAATTGGATTTGAAAGTTGCTTTTAGCCGATATATTACGTAGTAAACGCGAAGGAGGATGAGGAAGAAACAGATCATTATGAGGACAAGTAGCAGCGCTTTCTCTGCAAAAACAACGGATTTCATCTGAAAAGGGTTCAGTGGGAAAGCTTCTTCTACCGCCTCCATCCAATAGCATTGAATAATCGAACACGACCAGTACTGGCCAGTGGATCAAGTAGAGTTCGTAAGAATAATCTCCTACTAAAGTCAGAGATCTGAAACAACGACTGCTAATTCATTGCACAGTTTCCCTCACTTATTCGTCAACACTGCAGTCTGATGCACCTCTCCAATCAAAATAAGTAATGCGGCACAAGACGAAACAAAGATTCGATCAGCACCCGTAGATAATCCACCCAGCACCACTGCACAAATGACAGCAGTGAGGCACAGGGGAAGTACAACGGCAGCTCGCTGCCTTTTCTCTCAAAGCAGAGCATTACCCCGATTTTGTTCTGGTTCGTACTGAAGAATTTTCGAACTCCCTCTGTTGAATGAGCAACCAGAAATCCGAACAAGAACTGCCAGATACGACAGTGTAGCGAGTAGAACTGACTAGTGGCATCCGAATGCAAATAGAGAGCAAGAGATACTGAATGCTCTTTGAACTTTCGTCCGTAAGGATTATTTGCCTGCTCCCAGAATAATTGTTCTAGCAAGTTTCATCTTCAAGTCAACATTGGAAGCGATGAGAAAATGAAGAAGTGGAGCAATGAGGTAGAATTGAATCTGATCGAAATATTTCTTTCTGTTTCAATGGGAAATGAATTTGGGGCAACAGGTTTACCTCTACAGCGAGAGACCACGTGTGTAGAAACTCGGAGAACTCTGATGTCTAAAACACATCACAATTCATGTTAGTGAAAAGGATAAAACCTGTGTCCAATAGTCTTTCGATTCGAGGATCTGATGGATATTCCTCGCGAATATCAAACACCACTTTGTGGATGTTGCCACATCAGCGAAATCAGTTGGCGCAAATAGGAATGCAGCACAGCTCTGCAAAACTCTCTAAATGTACATGCACACGCGCTTTGATCATCTCTCTCATAACCAGATAAATTTCAGTCTTCTCACCACAACAACCAGCAGCATAGCTGCATAGACTGGAATTATTCGAATAAAACGTCTCTTGTAGAATTCAGTGAGAGGTTGCCGACGAGAGAGAATACTCGCAATCAGGAAACCGGAGATTACGAAGAAGCTGTGAATTATTGTGTTCTTTGTTGTCAATGGAACAACGAACACATCGACTCCCAAATATCCCAGAGGGAAGAGGAGTGGACGACAATGTACGAGAATCACAGCAATGATCGAGATTCCACGAAGACCCTGCGAGAAAACGACTGAATGTAAAAATCATTTACGGAAGCAGTAACAAACCTGGATATCCAGTCGCTTCTGATGTTTCGGGCTGCTTGATTTGATTCCCGGCGGATTTGGAAGCATGGAATCGGAAGAACTCGCAGATCGTAGTGGTATCAGAGGAGGAATAGCAACATGCAATTGCTCTGACACGTTCATCTCGCTCTCTTCCACTCTGTGTGCATCCGTGCCTCTGTCGATATCTCCACAGGGGGTAAGTGCGATTCAACTGCCTATTCGATATGAAACCCTTTGAATCCACTTGAAATTATGAGAATTCAAATAAATTGTTTTCACCACTCATGAGAATCTTATCATCTGTTTCAGTGAGTATGGCTAATGCTATTAAAAATACGAAACTCAATAATTTATCAACTCCGTATCTCAACAACAATAACACTCGGTGAAAGCACAACAATAATTTCAAATCAACAAATCGTTTCCTATCACACACTCGATTCCTTCTTCTCCTCAACCGTAGTCGATTCCTCTACCGTAATCTCTTCACTCGGTTGCTCCGCCCACTTCGGAAGGGGCGTACTGTAGCTCCATTTCGACGTTTCGTAGTTGAGGCAATGGAGGAATATCCGGAAGTGGTCCATCGGAACCTGACAGCAACATCATCATAAAAAAATTTCCATATTCTAATGCCTCCGTATCCTCATGCTGATTCAACACACGAAATTTGGCAAACGGGCAATACTGCAAAGGCTCACCTCCTTCTTCGTCACATTGCAGCTGAGACAGACTGGGTCGTACTCTGGTCGCTCCGCCCGACTGATCTCGGGCGCGTCCGCTGCCAATTCAAGCTGCAATCGATACTCGTTACTATGATAAGCTATTGTATGCCATCATCAATATTAGCTTTGAATGTCTTCAGAAGTATTGGGAGGTTTTTCAAATTCCAAATTTGCAAGGGCCAGGTAGTTTCATGTTGCGATGATACGATAGATGACTTCAGCAATGTTCTTCTTCAATGGACGTCCAGGAGAGGTTATTAGACCAAACTAATAATTATTGCTAGGATTTAAACCAAATTAATTAATCAATTAAACTCGTACTTCATCCTGGGTCGCGAGTCTCTCCATCTTTCCCGCGTAGTCCTCGTTCACAGTCTCGTGCCAGAGAGACGCCTTGTGCGCTGCCTGCACACGGGCTCCCAGCTGGAATACAGTCTATGGTAACGTAATCAATTAATCGATCGACACCCTCTGGTACCCCCTACCGTACCTCCTCGTAGGTCATTCCTCCAAAGTCCGCTCCCTTCCCTCCGTTCGGCCACACATGCGGACAGTTGTACAGCTTGTCGTTGGCGATCGGGTAGCCTGAAATTGCAATAATCAATCAATACAATCAATATAGTAACCCCATGCACTCAGCCCGCGCCAATTCCTCACCGAGGTACTGTAGATGGACGCGGATCTGGTGAGTGCGGCCCGTTTCGATCTCCGCCCTTACGACACTCTGCTTCCCGTCCGTCCACATCCGCCTGCAAGGGATGCTTGCACAGTTCACGTGTCATGACCCGATTGTGGTGCCTACACGATTTTATCCAAATTCCCTCACCTGAATCGCGTCAGTGCGTGCTTTCCATCCGGCCGAATGCACTGGATGCCCATGCTCACCACCAGTGTCCCGATCGGCTCCGTCACGACGATCTCCTCTCTTCAAATCAATAAATTGAGTCCATCAATCAATCAATAATCGATAAAGTACCGTACTCGGGAAAGACGCCTTCCACTTTGCACACGTACTCCTTCTTCCACTCGCCCTCCTTGAGCGTTCCTTTGAACTGGAAGGAGAGCGGGCTGAGATTGTTGAACTATCTTCTCCTATATCATAAATCACCGCAATCCCATTAATTTTGACATTACTTTTTAATAAATTAACTAACAAGTAATATTATCCACCAACCTCTCGATCCGTATCGTAGTCGCGTGCGAACATGAGGATGCCCGAGGTCGTGCGGTCCAGGCGATGGAGAACTGCAGGAAGAGATCAGAGATTAAGTATTCGTTCACTCTCCAAGGCTAATGGTGGCGCCACTAATTTACAATGGTTTGGCCATACGAAGATAACCAGAAACCAGAGATCAGACTACAAACTACAAAGATCACTCCACTCACCCCTCAATCCAGTAATCCCATACCGCACCCTCAGCTGGCCGAGCACCGTGTGCAGCGCGTACTGCCCGCACGCGTGCACCTGCAATGCAAAATGTTCAGATTTTTAATTATTTTCGATCCTTGGCGGGAATTCAAAATTCAAATAATCACCGGCATCGACGCGGGCTTGTCGATGACGAGCAGAGACGGCGTATCGGCCACAATACGAATCTCCTCGTCCAGAATCTGCAAGAAACGATCGATAATTGGCTAATCCAGCGAAGTTATCGATTTTCTTGGTCCCTCACTTTTCTTCTCAAGACCCTTCAAAATGCCTCCTAATCCCTCGGGTTAATCAACTTTGAGACGTACAGAAGACAAAAGTATCTAGAGGGAGAGAGACTGGAAGTAATTCTTCTCCTTCTGCCTCCACATTCATCCACATGGATGGAAGATGCGCGCTAGCTAATGAGGAGTGTCAATGGTAATCCATCGGATAGGAGGGGGAATTTCAGAGGAGAAGCCTCTCTTTTCCCCCCGCTGCTCTTGAGTTTCCGACGTCGTCAAATCGACAGTGAGTCAGCACTCTGCTGAATTCATCTGAAGGAGGAGGACGAGAACCCATTTGTCATCTCCGAAAGTGGCAAGGTGAGTCGCGCGGACAAAATTGCGTTTCTTCTTCACACCTGACCGAGTTTCTCGCAACATCATTGTAGAACAAAGAACTAAGCAATATACATAAATCAATAGCTACCGTAGTTCAACCCTTCCCCCCCCCCCCACAATCAATCCTACCGATACTCTCTATCGTAAACTAACTCACGGGATGCTCGTGTCGATGTCCCCAGTGCTCGATGGTGTCATTGTTCTGGATGACGTAATCGACGTCCTTCATCTGTCGTCCGTTCACCCAGATTCGGCCCAGTCGAGTAGCGACGCGCTGCGAAAATGATTAAATAATTAACTTTTTAAATAATTTATATAAAACATATTTTCCACTAATAACACTGTCGCATCCCCTCTCATCTCTTTTTCAACACTAGCGATCTTCCAATGTGTCTGAACTTGAAATGTCGCCCATTCCGCATGTCCCATCTTTCCATCAATCAGGCTTTTTCTCAAAGATGACCGCATCGCTAGCCCTGAACTTTCCGGTCTATTCTAAAATCTGGCCCCACTTCGTGCTTTTTCCTCCTCGTCCTCACTTCAAACCTCATCACTCGTAGTACGCACTACTTTCAAGAGAATACTCGTGAATTTTTCGAAAATCTGTCGTTACGAGAAGCTCAAAACATGATTCTTGGAAGCTCTTCCTCTTCCATTCGCGAGCGTTCACCCACTTTAGTTGCTACGTGAGAGTACATTCACTCATCCCATTAACGACGCACATTCACGCCAAGCTTCCATTCACAACCCCATAACGGACGATCCACAACAGTATATTATCCCATTCCGGCAGTTAGCATCATGGCACTTCAATTAAGTATGACTATGAATTACCTTGTAGCAGTGACTTCCTGTCCATATCATCAGAACACTCCTGTCCTCTCCAATTCATCTCTCCTCTCACTTCTTCCCTATTATGACGCTTGAGCTATCTTTCCAATCTCATTTGCCCTCCCTCCTTCTTCCTCTCTGCATTTCTAGCGCTCTCTCGTTGATGCATTTGCTAAAACTCGGCAGAAGCCTGCGAATATTCCCTGCTTCTGAACTACATCGACTCTATTATTTTGCCGTTGTTATTCTGAAATACGTCACTCACAGACTCATTAGAGATGTTTGCCTCGATCATCTCAAGCATTCTTGAAACATCTTCGAGAACTTTTTCTCAACTCCATTCGCCCTCTCATCCTCTCAATGGGTGCCCATCATCTTAGTAATTCTCAAACACGCAATCCGCTTCTTCCAAATGCGTGTACTTACTCACTACTTCCACGCTGCGATTTACTGATCTCGGGCTATTTTGGAGGATTTTCTTTCTCCAATCATCAAATCCTCTCATACGGTCCTCTTTACAACCTTTCCATCCAATGTGATGCAAGATACTTCCTTATGTCTCTGCATTTCGATGGATATCCTACCATATCCCAACATCCCATTGACATATCAAAATCTCATTCGCAAATGAGTACCTTCCTGGTCGTTCGATTCAATGCGTAACGGTGATGGCTTTTCCCTTCCTCTCCATTCTCCCATCAGCCATCTTCTCTCCAAGAAGAGAGGATTCACAAACCCCGCCTAGACGGCCGTAAAAAGACGAGAGACGATCCTCAAGCGCCTCCTCTCACTTGAGCCGCATCACCCACGCGTGCTTTTCGACTTATTAGCCTGATGCCGATCTACAATCACATCATAGGACACACTCTAGGACAGGCACTAGACTGTAGAGAACCTCCTCTCCTCTCGTTCCCGCTTTGCACATCCACCATCATGGCAAGACATTCCAATAATGTATCTAGTTGTTTTTATTGATATTTGGTATTGCATACGCCCACAAGCAAAATCCATTTCATCTCCTTCCCATTACTCACGTTTCGGTCTGGTTCTCTCCTGCTGTGCACCACACCGAATTCGTCCCCGCCCACTGATGGATGTTCGTCAGTCTAATTCCATATCCATCTTCGTCCATTCCATCCAGCACCATTCCGCCCATTCCATAATCCATCCGGATTCCATCCTTCCAGATATGGGATGAATCCATTTCTGCTCCTCCTCCTTACGTCAGTTCGTCGTCTTGTTCTCTCATCATCTCTTCTAATTAGGTCATGTCTTTTCCTTTTTCGAGAGAGTCACTCCACTAGTTTGACTGGGCTTGTGAGGTTCCTTCTTCTGATACAGTACCCTAGTATACATCGAATCGGCACTGTAAGATTAGTTCATGACCGAAATAGCTTCTCAATTTCCCGATAGGTCGTCATTTCCTTAATTTCACTCCTCAACCACTTCCATACTACTCACACACTAGTAGTACGAGCTCCTCCCACTGCAAGAAATTCAAGAAGATTCACTGCAAGAGACGACGTGAAACACCACTCCTCACCTACTATTTTCCTCGAGAAGCAATAGATTGAGCGCGCGAAAAAGGGAAGTAGTTCTTTCCTCATCGTACGCTACCACTCATAAGAGAAGGGGGTAATTAGTGCCCTTACCTCTTCTCAGTTCTCGAAAAAAAAAGAATTCCCACCATGAGTCACTAATTTTCCGATTTTTGACGTAAATAATAGCAAAAAAAGGCGATCTCTGCTTTTCGTGCAGTGATATCTCAGCTCTCTTCTCACAATAAGTCCGTCATCATCATATCTATTCTCGTCTCTCCTATATCTGGATACATCCCTCTATCGTCCTCATCCCCCTCCAACTCTCTAATCACACCATATCATCTTTCGCCGTAATCACCCCCTTTTTCCATTCCAATCCGATCATTACCGAATCAGTTTCTCTTACGTCCTCAACCCCCGAAACCAAACCTCCACTCACCACTTCCTGTGCGAATTTGCCTCGATTGGAGGAGGAAACCTTCCTATTGGATAAAGCTCCCGGAACTTTGCCCAATTCATCACCGTTTTTCCATATTTCTAATAGACTTCCGCACTTCCCCTTCTTTCTTCTCTTCTTCTTCATTTCGCTAAAACAGCGAAACGAGAGGGGAGGGGGACTTTGACAAGGGAGGAGTATGGAGGTGGTAGTCCTCTCGTCCATCTAAATTTGCCATGTAGTCTTTCCAGAACTCAGTGAAATAGGTTTTTTTTAATTTTATGGAGAACTTTTTTAGTTGTTATATCATTGATCTCCAGCTGGCAAACTCCGCCCATCCTTCCATCCATACCAGTCTCATCCCTTCCCGATAGCGCGTTGCTTCCCAATGAGCACGCGTTTATCCTCATTTCGCGGAATATGTGTTAATTCTAGGTGGCTGCAGCTTAATAAAGCAGGTTGAGCAGAGCAGTCTTAAAGACTCTTTCATCTTTCACAGCCTAGTTTCTCATGGACATCAAGTTTATGCGTCTTCTAATGAGTTTCTCAATGAAGGCCCCCTTTTTTCACGCCGCAGAATACGTTCATTTATTAGTATTCTTTCGGACCAATAAAGATTTAGTTCTGAACCCGCCTCCCCTCTTCTTCCGCCCATCTTTAATAGTGCGAAAAACTCTCTGCAGCTTCCCTCGTTATCTCTAAACTTCGCGGGGAATTCGTTCTTGGAAGCCGAACCAGTTGAGTGTTTTGAATTCGAACCCCTGATCCATGTGCCCACTGGTGTAATCTGACACTGCCATCAGCCCAGTTCCTTCTCTGTGTCCATATTGCAAAATATGAGAAGGGCCAAAATAGAGCCTCCTCTTATCAGATCCCCTTCCCTCGAAAGGCGTGCCATCTCAGAGTGACGCCGTCTAGCGAGGAAAGTTCTGCCCCTTTGCTCCTCTAATCTCCGCCCACTAAAAACCTCATCCGTTCTCGCCACTAGTGAAAACACGTCCATCCTCTTATCTCTTGCACAACCGTTCAGCATGCTCAGCATAAGCGAATTCCTTCTGCTCGCGTGTCATGCAATCATCATCTTCAAGAATTCGAAATCGTCGTTCGCATTTCCAAAATCCCCACCCACATTCCCGGGGCCGATGATCAGAACCCCTCTCCGAAACCACTTTCGCTTTGCCTTCCCGAGGTATAGCGAAGCAAGAAGCAAAACATAGACCTGACTGGAAAGGGAGCTGCCAGACCTCTCCATTCCTTCCCCCTCCTGTCCCCCTACCCCTCGCTCGCCTCCCCCTACTCCAGGCGCTGTGGGGTCGAAAAATAATCAGTCAACTCCAATTTCCCGACCGCTTCCCTCTTTGTTTCCTCTCCCTCTCTCAGCTGACGATAGATAGTACCTTCACTAACTTTCTTCGGTCTACCAGCTCGGACCACAGGGAACTTCTCAAATGTTTAACTCATTCAGAGATGGTATCCATTATTTCCATTGCTCCCTCGACTGTGATTTCCATCCGACCGAAGCCTGTGCAAATATTGCAAAACACGGCGTGGTCCGCCAGTCCACTCCTTTCCCACTCCGACTATCCCCACTGATGGCTTTCTCGGAAGAGTGGAGGAGGAGGAATAAGCGGAAGAGAGGCGCCGTGTTTCGCTGCTTTCTTAGAAAACTTTGCACCGAAGTAACCTTTACATTTGAAGGAAGCCTAATAATAGGGAATCCAGTCTAGCCCCATTCTCATCCACATCGATCACTCCCCGCTCATTTTATCTGGGAGTATAATTTTAAAACTGTGTATATAAACCTCAGTGTCTGAAATCTAGCTACAGTTTCCGCTTCACGTGATTCTCCTAGAATCCTCCTAGAATCTCCCCTATCCCTCGACGCGAATGCGGAAATTAGATCACTGCCCCTCGAGTTTATGCTATGCCCTGTATTCTCTCTCCTTTTCCCCATAGGTCATCCAAAGCGCCTTTTGAAGTTCCCACATAATCAACTATTTCCTGATTATTCAAATCACATTTCAGTTCTGTTTTCCACGGCTGCCGCGCTTCATTTTCTCAAGCCTTTCGACCTATGAGGCTTTTGCAATTAGCGTCTTTTCAGAGAACAGGTTTTCCGCTTGTATGATGCGTTGCCTCCTCTTGTGCTCTGTCTTACTAGCCACAACGACGATCCCTTTCCCATTGAGACATAATTAATGCGGATTGACGAAGAGGAACTAACCGCATAGTTGACGTTGGTGGAGAGGAACTCTTGCGAGAAGACATCCACTAGCTTCCGTCCGAACCAACGGCCCTTCGCCCGAGTACGGTAGACTGTCCAGTAGGGCGCCAGGTGGCGCACGCCTACAATTCCGTATTTTTAACATTTTTTCAGTTAACTTTTCGAACCCAGACAACAACACTCCTGATTAATAATTAATCGCGTTGATCTATGCTCGCGTTCCCATGCGAGTGAGCTTCCGCTTGCAGTGGCACTCGCAGCGACCCCATTATCTCTGGTTCCCACGTTCTCCTCCTCTCACTCGAAAACCGTATGGAAATCGAATCTCACGACAGACTGCCTTCCACTCCTTCGCATCTAACTCGCAATCCCGTCACTGTAAAAACTCCTTCCCTGTTTTTGTGTCTTCTAAAACTATTGAAGACCAATTTTCATAGAGGTTCTAGGTCAGCCCACTTACTAACAATAAGTGCGCAATAGTTTCGCATTCTCTTTCATTTTCGCATCGCCGCCCAGAACACTGTTTTCCTCACGCATCTGTCTCTCATTCGGCGACGATTCCCTCAGGCTCGTCCTCCCTCCTTTCCTATCTCCGCATGTTGCCTTTTCACACTATACCGAGAGAGACAGCACATAAATACGAGAGCTGAGCTTCTCCCTTGATCGACTACGTTGCTGGCGTCAACTATAGTCGGCTCTAGAATAGACGGCGGGCGCATTCATGAACATTGAGAGTCGAGCAATGTTGTGTTGCGTTTCTCGAAGCTATTCACTGCTTCTATTCAATCTCGCACGACTCTTCTTCCCAGTCTGCTTGTGCTGATCTCTGGGGGCTAAATGCCATCCACAAGTGCTTCCCATTACCACGTGTGCTTTGATTCTCCCTCGATCACAGACAGATCTCCTTTCTTCCGTTCACATGAAGTGCTTCATCTCGTTTCACAAGCACTTCCCATAGATCAGAGAGTCCTTTACTCAAGGGTCGGCTGTTTGTCAAATCAACGACAAGAGTGCACTCTTCAGGTCTTAGTCTCATCCCGTTTATCACCCTCTCAGTGGGAACTGCCATCCATTAGACATCACTTAGTCTTTCAAGCATTTGCCATTCGCCGCAAGAATAGCAACTAAGCTGCCCCGAACGACAGTTAGTTTTCGTTGACCAGATACTCTTCTATTCGCCATCCATATTCTAAGTTTCACAATGCTTTCTGACCCCTCATCTTCCCAATTTCGTGATGTACATCTACTGCTCCTTCACCGCATAATCCCCTATCATTTCTGGGAATTCCCCTGTCCTTTCGTCTCCTTCTTCCCATTTGTGAATTGGGATAAGGAGAGGGGAGGGAGATCTCCTAATTCCCTCTGACCTACACTCGCTCATCTTCTCCTTCTTCCATTCTACATCTCTTCTGTCTCGTTCACACCCTTACTCACATTACCATAATGAGTGCTAACAAAGGCCCGACGGCATTATCGTCGTCGATCATTTAGAGGTCCCACCCAGAAAAATAACATGTTGTTCATCTGCCCCTTTAGTATGTCGTCATGAGCTTGGTTCAGTGTAGGGAACCCCCAGATAGGAGCATTTCCAGACATCCTTTCCTTCCATGTGCTTTGGTTTAAAGAATTTCTAAGAACCCCCGCAACGGTCGGGGCATTATGCCGGCGACTTGAATGATTTATCACTTTTACTTCTTTAGTTTTCCACTTCCGACTCCCTACGTCTCTTCGTCCCTTTCTGTTCCCACTCCCCTATGCCTCAGGCTATCCCGTGCCCCTCAGGCTAAAGATCACTGCGAACCGAGAGATTTCCTGCTGTTTCCGCGTCGTCTTCAGAAGGGCGCAGTGACCTAATATCAGCACTTGAATCTCGACGCGCCCTCTTGTCCCATTCTAGAGAACTGCTGCATTGACTGACACTCCATTCTGGGGATCCGTGAAAAAGTTGACTATACGAAACCGAATCATCATCAGTGAGGCCCAAAACATACCTCTTGCCACACCACTTTCGTCTACTGTTTCATCGTTCCCAGCTAGGCGTATCAACTTCCTTAAAGTACTCCATCTATTTCGCCCCTCCGATGAAAGCTGCCTACCCCACGATAGGAATATTGCCAAGGAGAAGCTACGATTACTGTCTATCTGCTCCTCAATTCGCTTTTACTACCGTGTCCTTACTTGTATTTTCGCATCTCAATCGAATTTGAGAACGGTGTCCATATCAATTTTCTCAGGAACCGTTTCCCTCTCTCGTCATTTCACTTCTTCGTATTCTAGAAATTCCCTCGTCTCCATTGAGAAGGAGAGTCATTCGAGTGGTTCCTCACTCCTCTCCTTCTAGTCGATACCCAAATCCTCTACAGTTAATCCTATCCACAGACGGTCTTCTTCTAAATCCTCCTTCGCGAGCCATCTTTCGTCGTTCGCTGCGACAAACACAGACAGAAATCACCCCCAGGGAGCTAGGTAACGTTGATGGGAATTTTGAGCCCAACGCCCTTCAAAGACTGCCCATAATCTAGAATATTTACTGAATCTCACGTGTGCGACGCCCGCAATTTGGACAGTTACGGTTTCATTACAGTGATTGTCTGGCTCTTCCATCCACCAATTTCCTCCTCCATAGCTCCAGACCCATACATAACAACAACTGCTCTTCTTCTTCCATATCCCAATGTGCATTTCACACATTGTTGTGCAGTCTATTTGGCCATATGTTGACACTAATTATTGTTAGTTCGTCTCGAGTAGTAGTAATTAAATTAAATTAGAGACAACAAAGGTGTTTAGATGAAGGGGCGAACCATTCTAATCCCCGCCATATGCCTGCTTCTGTCGATGTTTTCCTCTCCTCTCTCGATATTCCATACGGCACTTTCGGATATTCCTCTTTCCTCTCCTTCATCTGATTAGCGCTGTATATCTTTCTCGCTCTCGTTTTTGTCTGTTCCATTCTCCCCCTTCCAAAGCAGAATCTCTCCTCCAGGGATCATGCGATTAGCCCACGCAGCGAATCATTCGTTGCACCTCTCATCTCGTGTGACATCTTGCACTACACAAGCGGCATCACATAATTCACGCAGAACCTCTCAATTGCGACGAGACACGCAAACAGAGGCATCTCACTAACGCGAACGAACATCACTCAATGATCCTTATCCTACGCTATCGTATTGCATTGCTATAAATACCATACCACGAACCAGACTACCGTACTCCAGTGCGCTCAATATTATGCGCAAGTGGCAATCAAGTCAACTACCGTTTCCCAAATCTACCACGCATAGACAAAAGCGAACACTCGCTGCTAATACGGATATGCACAAATTATTTCATAGACTGTTTTCTGCGGAGAGCCTCGTGCAAGAATAACGAATCGCAAAACATAACTTGAGAGAGGCAGAACAATAGAGGACCCACCATTCTTGACTGTGACGGGGACGTTCATCGGAATATCGTCGTCGGCGTCGAAGGCGAATTTGGCCTGTCGAGAGACGCGCTCCTTCTTCTTCGTCACTCGATCGATTTCCTGTGAAAGAGACTTGATCTATCTTGATTTACCACATTTTCCTTAGACACCATAAATTAACGAAAAAAATTGGCTAATTTGACGTTAAGATAAGAAGCTATACCTTCTCAGCTCGCTTCTGCTCTTCTGTCTTCTCCAGAGTAGTCTCTTCCTCTTGACTAGAGCTCTTCTTCTCTTCAGTAGACTCCTCTAGTCGAGCTTGCTTCACTGGGGCTTCCTCAAAACGTTTCACGTGAACTGGAATAAAATTCCTTGACTAACCTCTTCGCTCTCCGTAGCTGGCCTCTTGTTAGCGGTTTTGCACTCGTCAGGAACGTTGGTTGAAGCGCTCTCGAAAGTTGTTAGCGATGCGCAGCCAGTGTCAGACATGACATACGCACTCAGAAGAGCATCCGAACCTAGAATCGATGATTGCGCGTTCGATAAGCATATAACTAACAAGATTACAAAATAAATTAGTTTTAAAATTAATGTAATAAGAAAAATAAATTTCTTGGCAACTTGCCAAAGGTTGACGATTTGTGTTACAGTATGCCTTTAGTTCAATATTGAATGTCCCTCGGACGCGTTCATGATTTCGCTACCGTACTTTCACGAGATTGATCGTTATTTCTTTATGCATATTAATATTTCATTTCATTTCCAGATAATGGATTCAGCTGAGCTGCAAGTCCAACAAACAGAGGAAACGTTAATCGTCGAAGACGATGGACCCCTGTTGTGTTCCGCCTGTCAGGGATCGACGGATCCATTCTATCAGGTAGAAATATGCAATCGGAGCACAGTATGAACAATCGATATTGCAGTTGTACAACTTGTATATGTCTGGTTACATCATGACCTTGATCGGGATGATCGGACTATGCGGGAACATACTCGTAGTGCGAGTGTATCTATCGAGGTACGAACTGAAGAAAAGTGCACACAACAGAAAAACATCACCATTAATATTTCGGAGATAACAGAAAGCAACACACGCAATGTGAATAATTTCGATAACCAGTAATCGTCGCCCTCAGGACACAACGAATTCACTCGAGCTCGATCTATCTTGCGGCCCTTGCCTGCTCCGATTTCTTCCTTATTCTCACTGCACTCTTCCTCTTCGTTCTCGAGGCTTGGAGACACCACAACCAACCATGTATCGAATATCAATTACCGTAATCCGTCGGATCTAATCGATTGCTAATCTAAACATACCGTATACCTGCATATTTCAGTCATCGCTTGGCTCTACGTTAATGGGACGCCCTACGTCTTTCCGCTCGCATCCGTCTTCCAGGTAGCCGTAGAGCATTTAGTGAACGGCAGAAACGCCTCACGCAATGGAGAAATTGACTAGAAATGATAAATTAGTGATCGTCGCCCTCTCAGACTTCATCCGTCTACTTCTGCGTCGCAGCTGCAGTCGACTGCTTCATCGCTGTCGTGCTGCCCTCACTGAAGGAGATGTGCTGCACCCCTCAGTCAGTCCTTGATCCTTGATCTTTTGATTCCTCACATCTACCTACTTCCAATTACTGCATACCGCATTGGCAATCCTTTCATAAATGGTCGGAAACGCAACTCGTTCGTTCATGTTCGTTCAAGATTGCAACATCAATAATGTCTCTTCAGTCGTGCCCGTATCACCGTCCTGACTATCATGGGTTTCTGTCTGCTCTACAACATTCCTCACGTGTTCGAAGTGCACAAGGTACTGTAGTTAACCGCATCCGTTCCATCAATCGATAATCTCAGGTTTCGTGCTGGGACGACACGCAGAATGTTACTTCCTCCCAAATCTGTCCGACTGACTTCAGACAGAACGTGCTCTACTACACTGTCTATTACACGTAAGTGGAGGAAATAATAGAAACCACCAAAACTTGGTCATTTCATGTGGGAACTTATTTTCTCGTAAATGTTTGGCGCGAATTCAAATTTGAATTTGCAGGTACATGTACACTACATTCATGGCTGTCGGCCCTCTCTGTCTACTCATCGTCATCAATGTCTGTGTCGTGTTCGTCGTCTTCCTCAGGAGCAAGTCGAGACCGCCTACTGGTGAGGGAGATAAAAGATCAAGGATGACGATAGACAGAAAACATAGAATACAGAACAACAGAACGTTTGTAATTTTCAGAAGAACCTGAGGAATCAGATCTCACTTCCCTCATTCTGGTCGTTTTCTTCTTCATCTTCTGTAATTCAACTGCTCTCTTCGTCAATTTCCTCGAGATGATCATGGCTGCCAATGCGACTGAGGTACAAGACAAAACTAAGCAACCGTCATACTTCGCACTGCCTTACAGAGTTTGCGAAATGAAGAGAGCGAACACTTTACTTAATATTCTTGTTTTTTTTTTCAAACGCGAATCGAAATCTCATCAAAGGAAAAAGGAAAAGCGCATTTCTCAAAGATTTATGAAACATAACACAGTTTGAAATTGAATTCAAACTCAGAATTTGAAAAAAATGCAAATCTTTCTCACGAATGTGTTTCACAGTATTTTGAAATGTCCTAGCGATGCGTGGAACATGATGAATAGATGGGGCTTCAGGCTCAAAAAATAATTTCCAGCATGTTTCTTCCGTTTCCTACTAATTTTGAAAATCTTTTAAAAATTAATTTTAAAAAAATAAATTCAGGAGAATCCTCCCTCTAATATCTTCGTCTATCTCGTCGACTTCTCCAATCTCCTCATCGTCGTAAATGGAACTGCCAACTTCTTCTGCTATCTTCTATTCGGTGCTTCATTCAGGAGAACACTCAAGGAGGTATTCGCTGAGGTGAGAACCGAATCGATTCATCTGTTGATCTTGCATATTTCCGCATTTTTGGCACATTTATATTTAATAAATAACCATCATTCCAGCTCCAGCTCTGCAACACTCGTCAGAAGCTGAAACTGCGAGTGGACGAGAGCAGTGAGATCATTCCTGTCGGATGGAAGAACGAACCAACCAAGCTAGAGGGCACTTCTCTCCTCTGATCTTCAATCCTCCCCATCCCTCGTGACATATCGATCGGCACCCGATCTATCGTATTCTCCCCTTCTCTCCCCATTCCCGAACGTGGTATACTGTACACTGCTTCCGATCCCGCACTTCCTACGGTTAGCCATCGATCATTCATTTTTGTGAGTTTCCCGATTTATTTTTCGTTGTATCAACATATAAGCGCGATTTTTACATAAGTTGAAGCTGTTCACATAATTTGTAATGGTTTCTGCTCAAGATAAAAATAATTATGAAGCCCCTCTGATCATTCTCATTCTACCCGCATACAATCCCTTCTTCTTGCGCTAAGGAGTAGGTTTGAAAATTTCCGAAGTTCCAAGAAACCGAAAGACCGGAAGAACATCAGGTTCGCTTCATCAATCGAAATCCGGAAGCGTCCTCTAGCCCCATTCGCCCCTCTCGGATCTGGTACTAATCAGATCAGTGAGAGGAGAGAGACCACTTCCTGCTGAGAGAGGAGCGACGAGTAGAGGAGACGAGAGACAAGGAGGAATCGAGAGAGCGCAGAGATCGAAAGCATCGACGAGATAGTGTGTGGATAGGAGAGAGTCAGGAGGGAGAGACGGGCTTAGAGTGAGGGTGAAGTGAAGAGTCTTCGAGGACTGAAACGCGGCTGTTCAACTCCCATCGTCGTCCTCTTCCCTTCTCTCCCCTTCTCACTGTGTCATGTCGGAATAAACTTTAGCCCGAGGGGCTCGTACTCTCCTCGTTTCGCACACTCTCTCGTCCAGAGGCAGGGCCTATCCATTCTGCACAGACCAATTTCCTGCTTGGCGCAATCTCACTGGCTGATCTGCCATCTCAGTCTTACCTCACTTAGAGCTCGAGAGAATCCCCTGAGTTTTCGTAGGTTCGCATAAGATTTGGAACGCGAAATCCCTGAAACTTTTTGATAGAAGTCGTAGAAGAAAAACAGTTTTCCGGCCGCTTGTTTGTTTCTCTTCTGTCCCTCAGAAGAAGGAATTGTGCCAATCAGTCCTCTCTTCCCTCAGGGCAAACGGAAGCAGAGACCTAATAAGGCTACTCTCTCTCCCTCTCTCTCCCTCGTCTTCCCTCTGCTTTCTGTGATGCTCTGAGAACAGGGCTTTCCCCGAGGACTGTCGTTGGCTTACTTACTCTATTATCGTATGCTATCACACCCCTTTTTGATTCAACCTTGCGAATTCTGAGTCAGCCCTGCGACAGATAGAATCGTGTGAGGATTTTCAGTCACCTTGCGTTATTTCTCCCGTGATCTATGACTGCTTCAGCTCTCCATTACCTTCGCTCGCATCAACAATTCCACGCAACTTGTAGGTCTTGGGTCGGAATTCTGTCCCCTTATCTACTCTCAATCATCATAGCCCGCATCATTAGAGTTGGTGGCTCCGAGATGACTCTCCATAGTTGGAGTGCACTCTCATCAGTCAGAGATAGCGTGTGCAATTAGGCTTGAACAGGCTTGAACATCAACTACAACTCATCATCTTCCCCTTGAGGATTCGTTGATTGTTCAACGGTCTTCCTTCACTACATTCTCTTTATTGTTATGGCTTTCTACGTTGCGTGCTCTATCGAAGGCCACAACTATACAAGAGAGAACGTGAAATTGAGAGACGCGATCTTCATTCTGCCAACCCAATTCTCCTTCATTCGCTTGTTACTGTGAGGATGTCTCCTTCCGTCTGGTACCAAACAGGAAAGAGCGCCCTCTCCCCTCAATTTGATTGTCGGTTCCTGATTTGAGCGGTTCTCTCCCTCTCTCTTCGGTCTTCCCTCCTCATAGTCAGCTACAGATACTATTAGGGAAAGTCGCTGATTCGCTTTCCCGTCGCGCTTTCCTCGCAACTCTCGCGTGCGCGCCTTCAAACTTTTTTAGTTCTTCCTTCTGCATATCGAAATTCTGACAGAAATTATAGGTTCTTTCGCCAAAATTGCTTCATAGACTCCCTGAAACAGATACTGGAGCAAACTTCAGTGCCATCATTTTTTTAACGAACGAAATAATCTCATAGTCTGCCTGAAACGCATCTCTCTAACAATAAGATAATAAAGCGTCGCCGCATCCATCATAATTCTTCTCCGATCAAGTCGATCAAAATTTGCCATCTGGCACTCATTGTCCATCACTCATCCACAGTTGCGAAGTCCCCTTGAATCCCCCTCTCATTTCCCTTCTTCTTCATCTTTTCCCTCCATCTCCTGTCATCATTATTACAATTATCACTGGGAGGAAGTCATCTCAGTTATGATGGATGGATTGGTTATGTCGGAGGAGTGGTTGGAGAGGAGGCAATTCACCGAGATTCGCTCTCGCCCCATCGATTTACGTTCGCTCTCCCAGTCTTACGCGCTCTCAAAAATCGCGATGAATGGTGCGGTTTGGTTAGTCTATTCATCCAGATCTCTCCCGAGCCATTCATCCATTTCCCATGATTCATGCACCATTTTCGACTGCAGAACAGTTCAACTCCAACTGAACTCTTTCCATCATACTTTTAATCCTTCTGTTATTGTTAGTGTGTGAGCGTTATACCCTCGATCACTCTGGAAGAGATCAATCGTTCACTGAATTCATCCTCAATCTGCTCTTTTATCTCTCTGTTATGCCTCTCTTCTCCTCTCTTCTCCCTCCTCAGTCCACGAGAGAAAGAAAGACTCCAACTGATCACGTTTTGTTGTTTGTTCACTACGTCAGAAATTCCCGCCCCACAACTCTGATCTGTGACCTCATTGAATGCTTCTGTTATCTTCTGATCATTGTTCTGCTCATTATTCATGTACGGTCGGATAGTTCGAGAGTGCACAATGCCACTCCACCGTCATCCAAAGCACTTTGTTGGACTCTAATTCACTAGCATCTGAAATAATAACTCGCCTACGCGCAATTTTAAACTGTTTTGCTTGCGCGCGACCAATTTAGAATTATTTGCATCTCTGACATCTCTGACATTTATCTTGCAAAACTCGAAGTGCATTACGTTTTCATCTATTTCGTCCCAGTTTTTGTTCATTTTATGCAAATTTATTTCGAAAATGTACTAATTCAAGCGATCAAGACGGCTCAACGTCAGCATCCTCTCCTCTCTTCATCCTTCCTCTCTCTCGTCCCTTTGAGTGCACCCCTCGACCCCCCACAAGAGAGGCACCACGAGCTCTCCAGCAGAGAAAACTGGTGAGAACCACTATTTTCGAAATCTAGCAACACACACCATCAGTTGCACTGAAAGAATTTGATGTTTTGGTACTCATACGCCCCAGGGCTGATCATAGAATTTAGAGTAGCTTGTTGCCTAGTCATGATGAAATCTCCTTCAGAGGCCGGCGGGGGCGGCGGCTGCTCCTCTGGGATGGGGGCTGCGCGGTGTCTCGGAGTGGCTGTGGCCGTGCTGCTGCTGCTGTGTGCTGCACTAGCTGCAGCTCTGATCTATCTGCAGCTGAGTAGAGAGGAGGAGGTCTGTCTCACCTCCGGATGCATACAAACTGGTCAGTGGACACGATTCTGTAAATGTTTTCGTACTGAAGATCGAGACGGATACGCATTGATCGACTGTATCATCCAAACAGTTCATAGACTGCTTGAAACTAATCTCATTCTCAATGCGTTTTACCCATTCGCAAATTGTTCGAGCATGCTTCAGAGCTATAACGAAACTCAAACAGAGACGAAAGATCTGATGAATTGTTGATACGCACGTTGGAAAAATATAATCGATAATTTAGCCTCGGTAATATTATCCTCAATGAACTCATCCGTCGATCCGTGCGACGACTTTTACGAGTATGCCTGTGGAGAGTGGATTAAGGTAGATGTCACACTATAAACTACAAAGATCAAAGACCGACTTCAGGGCCACCCCATACCCGATGATGCTCCTTCTGTGTCTAATTTCGAGAATCTAGGTCAAGATTTGGAATTCGCTCTGAAAGGTGAGCGTGGTTTCTATTGCTCCCAATGCTTTCCCATCAACATGACTGCTTGGCGCAATGGTAGCGCGTTCGACTCCAGATCGAAAGGTTGGGCGTTCGATCCGCTCAGTGGTCAGAATCTTTTGCCGGATTTTAGCTTGTTGCTTTCAGAGTTGCTGGAGGCGAAGGACCCTAATGGAACGGCTATCGACAAGAATTCCGCCATTTTCAAGGCGAAGCAGTTCTACCGGTTGTGCCTCAACGAGTGTGAGTCTTCTTTACATTCTTGTTGTCGGGATACTACTGATGACGTCACCGATCATGTTTCACTACTACTCAGTGAGTGTGCGAAAGTGAGAGGGACAATAAAACGAGGAAGCCTCTTTCCTCACTCTTCACATGTGCTTGCTGCGCCACTTTGTGTCAAGAGAGGGGCACAGAGAGAGGGAAGGAGATGTAACATTTGTTCGTCCTCGCTTCTCTCTTCTGAGGGACTTCTGGACTATGGCAAAAAGGACTAGGTGTTGGATAACCGAGGGAAACCACGTGAACATGCGTCAGAAAGATCAAAGAACGATGCATTTCAGCCGAGATTATGGACGAGTGGAGGAAGGTCTTCGATGAGGTGAGGAAACGGTGATCAGGTCAGAGATCAAAGATCAACTTCTCAGGTTGTCAAGATGTTCGGTGGATGGCCTTCGCTTGGTCCTCACGATCAGAGTATGAGGATTGAGAAGCTGTACGCTACGATGGTAAGAATAGTATTTTAAATCGACTGTGTTTCAGCGTGCCTTCAAGATCGATGAGCTCTATGATGTGCAATTTGATCTCGCTTTTGTCACTAAAAAAATAAAATTAGGAAAATTGCAGGTGTCCAAGTTCAAGGTGGACTCGCTGTTCAAGGCTACCGTTCAGCCGGACGACAAGAACTCGGAGAGACACGTTCTTCTCGTATGAATTTCGAATATTATTTTTCGCGTCACAATAACTGAATTTTCAAAAACTGATCAATTTTCAATGGAGACTTTCAGCTGGACCAGCCCGCCCTCAACCTCTTCGCTCGCGATTTCTACATTGCTGCTGACAATGATGAGCGACTCGCGTACATGACACTCATCAGGTTACTCTCCCTCTTCATTACGCACAGTGTCTTGCCAATCTCTGGCAATTTGCAAACTACACTTATCACCACCGGGGATCAGGGATCATCACTTATTCAGGGACGTGCTCGTCCTTCTGAAGGCCGACGCACAGACTGCGACGAGAGATGCTGCAGAGATCATCGAGTTCGAGACCGCACTGGCTAATGTGAGTGGAGATGGCAAATAGTATTTCATCTCCTGTGAGCAGTCTAGTTTCTCTGATGAAAGAGCATGCCGGAAATTGCTAACATGTTTGCCCAAAACCAGCAAAAGATTCTGACCACTGAGCGGATCGAACGCCCAACCTTTCGATCTGGAGTCGAACGCGCTACCATTGCGCCAAGCAGTCATGATCACTTGCGCGCTTAAAAAGCACTATCGCCTTCACTATCTCGATCGCGTTATCAAGATAAGAGTGTGGTGTGGAAACACTCTCTTCCTATTACATTCTATCGTGTTTCTCTGATCATTGATATAACGTTGAGCTCATGGAGAGCAAAATTGTCTTTTCGTACTCTAGATAAGAGTGAATCACTAGAGAGAAAGGAAGAGCAACTGTTGACGTGAAAAAGAGCCTATGTGATGATCGCGGAAAGAAACGTTTCGATAAGTGGCCCGTTTCTCCGTGTGATTGATTAGCTCTTAGAATCGCACTTTTTCTGCTAGAAGAAGGCGTGAGAAGTTAATGGGACTAAAGTGTGAAGGGGAAAGACAAACATTTGCCCACTGAATGATCCGATAAAGCAAAAGGGATTATGCGATAAAATAGGCATGCATAAAATCAATGATCTCTGGTAACAAATAATCAATAATCTCCCGTAGATCACGATGGCTGAGGAGCAGAGGCACGATATCGCTGAGCTGTACACGAAGATGACTCTCGGACAGGTAAGCAATTCATCCATTTGAGATTTACGGAGCTCCCGGAGTAAAAACATGCTGCCCTGTTGAAGCGGTGAGTATCTTGAGAAATGAGGAAATTATAGATGACTCGTGAACTTCCCTACTTCAACTGGAAGATGTTCTTCAATGAGGTCTTCGCCGATATCAAGACCAAGGTGCGCCAACTCCTTTTCTGCTTATTGTCAATCAGAACAAAAGACAGTTGGACGGTCTTCAAAGTACCCAATCTCCTATTCAGAACGGCACGGATATCACCTTCGACGATAACACTGAAGTCGTCGTCTACGGAGTGGAATTCCTTCGTCGTCTGGACAAACTGCTCCCCCAGTTCCACTCCAGGCACGTTTCAACAATTGTTTTCATTGGTCACATTGGCAAATCTCATAGATGATTGATTAAGCGGATCTGTGAAGCATACTTAAATATGCCGCATTGGTCGTTTCCCATGCTGCGCATTGGAAGAAAGAATGAGTTTCAAAAGGAATTGAAACAGTTTCAGATTAGCGATTATACGATCTTGTTTGGCTGTAAAAGAAATAATAAACCAAAACTATTTGCAGGAAGGTAGTGAACTACCTCTCCTGGTGCTGGTTCTTCAAGACGATGCTTCGTGATCTCCCGGATCCCTTCTCCCTCACCATATTCAAGTTCTACAAGAGCCTCAATCGTATGCTTTTCTCTTCCATTTCTTGCACCATTACACATACAAATATTCATGAAAAACAACTACATTTTGTGTGAATGATATAGAACAACTGAACAAACTACACTACTTTATAGCTGCACCCAAGTATTCTCTCCTTGCAGTGCTGAACGTGCAGAAGGTTCGCTGGCATGGCTGCGTCACTCGCATCAACTCACTCATGCCAATGGCCACTTCCTCCATCTACGTCAAGCACCATTTCGACCATGAGGCCAAGGAACAGGTTGGTCTTTGATCTCTCCAGTCTGTAGTTCGATCTTTGATCTCAGGTGGAAGAGATGATTTCTCTCATCATGGAAGCGTTCACTGATCTCCTGGAGTCTGAGGACTGGCTCACACCAGAGACGAAGGCTTTCGCCAAGCAGAAGGTTTGAATTTTTGACTTCCCGCCGATAAATCGAATAATATGAAAACCTGGACATTTTGTGTAGAGCTCAGAAATTTTGTGAAATTTGAGCGCGAATTCAAATTCGAATTTCCCAGGTGCAAACGATGAAACAGAAGATCGGCTACCCCGACTACCTCAATGATTCTGGAGCTGTTGATGTGTGAGTGTATTTGCCGGTTGGAAGAACCGAAAGAGTTCCGGAATCCGGATTTAGATTAGTTCTTACGAGAACGAAGCCACTTCTTTTTGTTTTGGCACGTACAGATAAATAATAGCGATGACTTACTGACTGTTTCCAGTGAGTACAACTCCTTCACCGTCTACCCCGGAGACTACTATCGTACCAAGTTCAAGTTCTACGAAATGTACCAGAAGGACGTCCTGGAGCGAATTGTGCAGGCTGTCGATAGAGAACGGTAAGGGAGATCAGAGATCAAAGATCAAAGTGCAAATTATTCAGATGGGTAGCCGGAGCCGCACTCGTCAATGCATTCTACTCTCCCAACACCAACGAGATCAGTAAGTGAGAGGGTGGTGTGGTGCGTGGTGAACTCCGCCTTCTACTAATCGTCGCTTATTCAGAAAATAGGCTAAATCGACCTAATTCTGGTCAGTTATTAGAATCGTTAGCGTTGATGACGAATCGGGTGTTTTCTGAGGATGCGTAGAGTGGAGACTCCAGTGGTCATTGACTTGCCACAAAACCAATGAATTCAGCGAAAAATCAGTGATGCACTAGAGACGGTGCATACAGCAGAATACCGGCACATAACTTCCCGGAAATTGAGTGCAGAAGCTATTTTTCTAGAATTTTCGGTCATTTCACTAGGAATTCACTGGATTTTTCTACAATGCCATTCATTCAGTCTTCCCCGCTGGTATCCTCCAACCCGTGTTCTACTCCAAACACTTCCCCTCTTCGATGAACTTTGGCGGAATCGGAGTCGTTATTGGACACGAGATTACTCACGGTTTCGATGATAGAGGTATTTTTTTCGACAGCAAACGGAGGTCAAATTGAATCCATCTCTTTTCAAGACTTTATGAAAATACTGTGAAACACAATCGAATTTTCAAATGTGAAACTAATTTCAGGTCGTCTCTATGACAACATGGGCAACATCCGCCAGTGGTGGGACAACATCACTATCACCAAATTCGAAGAGAAGGCCAAGTGCATCGAGGACCAGTACAGGTACTCTTTGATCTTTGATCTCTGGTTGATCTTTGATCTTTGCAGCAACTACATGCTCAAGCAGATCGGACTGACGATAAATGGGAAGTCGACCAAGGGAGAGAATATCGCTGACAATGGAGGATTGAAGCAAGCATACAAGTGAGATTATCGTTCTCTTTCCCTCAATTTTTACCCCATTTTGGTGCTCGTGCTTAAAGGGGGGTACGCAGCAATATTTTCGCACATAAAGTGGCAACGTAGAGTTGTAGGGACTGACTACCCGATCAGATTCCGCGTTATCCGAAGTCTCAAAGATGCCTTTAAAGCCCACAGCGGATTTTTAAAGCTTGCCTGTTGACGCAGGCAAGATCGAGGTAAGAGGCGGGAAAGTACGGTAGTCTTCCCATATCGATTGATTGAGACCAATATTCGAAAAATAAGGTGGCAATAGAAGAAAGACACCGGCAGGAGCCGAACCCATGACTGCGAGATCGCAAGGCAATCACACAACCGCTAGGCTACGGGACAGTTGTGGAGAGGGGATTGCAGAGATTACATATCTCGAGCTGCGCACTCTCGCTAGTGCGAGCAGGGAGCGGGAATCTAACAGCAAATGTTCTCCTTTTCGGTTGATGAGGAGAAAAAAACTGCTTGTCGTTGCTAGCACTGCTCTCCACGATCTTCTCAAGAACC
>LS494253.1:162848-212587 GCA_900490845.1 Pristionchus japonicus | reverse complement strand
CCTTCTTTTGTCTTGGGAGTGTTCTGACTACGATTGTTAGTCATATCGTACATTACCTTTCCCACTTCCGCTATACGATTCATTACTCATCCCGTTGTTTTCCTATATAAGGATCCCCTGCCCAGTCAGGAGGGGGCTAGTAGCGTACCACAGGATAAACTATTGATACCCACTGAGAGATCCTGCTTCGGCCAAGACAACAATGTCGATCATGGAAATTTTGCTTTTGTTTCGACCTAGGAAGCGAAGAACAATTGGCTCCGAAATTGTAAGAGTTTCATAAGAAACCTGGGAAACACAATCGAGATTGGAAACGAACTGATGGAATGCGTATGCTCCAATCAGAATCTGTGCTCCTCCCAGTCCTCCCGATACGATGATGAGGTCTATATGGGTGACCTGGAATTGAGTGATGTCACAGGCACTACTAACCGGTCACTGCTGAACAAGGTAGTCGAGCGAAGGGAATCTATAGCTAACCTTATCCTCCTTGCCCGCCCATCGCTTGATAAAGCGAAGAACCTTCTCGGCGTAGACGTTCATTCGCTCACCTGGAATAGAAAATGTTCCCATCATTTTCATCCAGTTCTAGCACAATTGTGAACAGAAACAGCTAATTGGAAGTAATAAGAAAAGTACAAAATCTCACCAATACTCTGGAAGCAGACGAGACCAAGGGGGATTCCTGCCAGGGCGTAGAACATGCAGAAGATCTTGCCACCTTGAATAATCAATTATATTAACCGTTTTTTTTTATTTTAACCGTCGCCGGCTAGTCGCCCATCGGTTCACTTCCATCCAGTCTAACTAAAATAAACATTGTGAAACCCAATCGAACATCATTTTCGAGGCGCAATTGATACATCCCAAAGCAAGGTAAAGTTTCAGCTGGATAGTTGTCAGCTCACCAGCAGTCAATGGAGTGGAGTGACCGTAGCCTATGGTGGTAATAACGGTGGTAGCGAAGTAGAATGCACCCGCGAATTTCCACTGGTAGCCAGCCTTGTGAGGTACGGATTTGATGATTGTGGCCTGGAGAGCAAAGATAAATCAGGAAAGATCAAAGATCGACGTACCTCTAACACATCATAATCTCCATCGGTCATGTTATACTTGTCGGTGAGCCTTTTCCTCACTCGAGCCACGAGATCTCTCTGAAAATCAACCCATTATATTATTGCTTTGAATTCATTTCGGAAACATTTTCCTGATCTGCATTGTTTTCGAGTCGTTTCCCTTCAATTTCTCATGTTGATCACTGCTTTTCTTTCCAGACGGTCAATAATCTATTCTCCCACTTTCATCACTAGTTCAATCGAAGCTGTCTCAATCGCAAATCTCCCTCCCCCTTTCTTTCCTCTCTCCTCCCTCTCACTACTCCCAACTTCTTACACCCACGGGAGAAACAGAGTGAAGGGAGGGAGGGGAGGACTCCTGATTTCACTGCTTCCCTCTCCTCCCCGTCTCTCCATTCCACCCTTGCACGTTATATGACCGAAGAGCGAAGCTATTCTCTCTCGAAGACCACTAGCAATGAATCCCGGATAGCCAGGACCGGCAATTGCCCTTTCCGTCGGCCGCAACCGTCATTTATCAAGCCCTCCCGCCTCGCAGATTACACTATACATCTTTCAACCACTGGGCTGCTGTCCATGAGACAACATGAGTGCGACAAATATCCGTGAGCCGAAAAGATGAGAGAGAGTCGGAGTTTAGTCGTAGGAAGCGCCAATGAGTTGATCAACCCGAGATGCGGTCGGGTTACATGTCTTGTAATGCAGCTTCAAGACTCGATGAAGGAAGTGATCTCTTCCGGAAATAACTAGTAAACAAGGCGATTGGATGTGTTTCAGATGATCTAGGAAAGGAATTATGTTCTAACCTAAATGATAGCGAAAACACTTGTATTGGCAAAAAGAAAAAATGGAGAACACTCAGAAATCGAAAGGTTTGTCATTGGATTCGCATGATAGTCTACAAATGAAGAATAAACTCGCACTACGAATAGGTTTAGCATGATCAGAACGAAGTGATAAATCATGACGAAGAAGGCCCACAGCTGGTCCCTATTTAGCAGACAATCGCGCAAAAAACTGAGAAGAAAGCGAAAGAGAACGGGCCCATCTGTTCCCAGATCTTTCGGTGAATCACCTCTCGGAATGTCTTGGCATTTTCCTACACTGTGGTTCCCGGAGTGGACTCAAAATCTCTCACATTGTCAGCATTCCACCACAGAGTAGCAATTTCCAAAAAAACTCGCAGGAAACCAACAAGAATTATAAATCTCAGCTTTTCCTACAGCGCAAGCAGCTCGCCCCCTATCTCGGCGGGAATTCAAACAAGTCCAATCCCTCACCTGCATCAACTCGTTCTCGCTCTCGAGTGCATCGAAGACTGCCGCTCCGATCAGAAGATACGTCATCGTGCAGACTACCAGAGAGAGCGTGCGCACGTTCTGTTGCTTCATGCTCAAGCATCGTCCTGCGAATGAATCAACTATACGCTTCGTGTGAATCGGCTGTTGAAATTGCCAGAGGATATCAGGGAGTTCCCGAAGAAGACGAATGAAAAACTCACAGCTCAGCAGTCTCTACCTCGCGGAATCATTATCGCACCATCGGGGGAGTTCTGAACGGGTTTTTCAAAATTGAGGAAAATTGGAGATGAGAGGAACGAATAAATATCGAATGATGAAAATCGATACAGCACTTCGCGTTGAGAAGGATAGGGATAGAACGAGGTGAGTTTCAGATGATGTGCAAAAATTGAACTGATATTTGAGATCGATATAGCCAGAATGCATGATGATAGGATACAAATCAAAACCTTCAAAACAATGGAAAACGTGAAACAAGCAAGGGGTGGTGGGGGAAGAGGATGAGTGGAGAAGGCCCGCTAGAGAGAGATCAGATCAGACGAGAGGGATCAGAGAGAGGGAAGGAGAAGAGAGAAAGAGAGGTAGAGAAGATGACTGAGAGGAGAAGGAGGACCCCCTCACTACTCTCTCTCTCTCTCACAAACGCGAAGCTATTAGATTCCCGATTTATTGGGAGTGATCGACCCGAGAAGTGATTTGAACTTTCGGAAGCACTGATACGTGCAGTCTGAAGCATACATACAAGTCATTCTGGCCGAGTGGTCTAAGGCGCTGCGTTCAGGTCGCAGTCCACTTCTGTGGGCGCAGGTTCGAACCCTGCGGATGACAATACTTTTTGCACCATTTCTCTGAACAACAGTGTAATCTGCCGTGTAAAATGACTTGAACAACGGTATTTTTATTCTTCGTCATACAATAATTTGCCTTTTTCGCCTCTCGTAGGTGTCTGTTTCCAAGGGGAATGCGTGGGGGATTCTTAATTTGTTCTCCATTCATTTCACGCATTCTTCCTCCTCCTCTCGCCTCTTCCCTCCACTCTTCCATCGATTCTGCAAATGAAGAGAGAGAGCAGTCTAGAGATGGAAAGCGAGAGAGGGGAAAGAGTCAGTCCTATCCCCCTTTCTCCCTTCCTCTTACCATCTCTTTCCATGTTTACCCAGTAACCTATACTCGTACATGACGTCTTCTGTGGCTTTTACCTCGTTTATCTTTCTAAACATCGCATGAAACATTCAGCAGCACCTACCCCTCTCACCTTCTTTCCTATTCCGTCCCTCCCCGGGTCTACCCAATTTCCCTTCTTCACGTCTATTTACTGCATGCCCCAACGCGTTTTCCTGTATTTATCGATTGTGAGCTTTCCGTTCCCAACAGACAGAAATAATGTGAAAGAGAAGAGCGAAGAACGTTGTTGAAGAGCCCTCGTTTTCTCCATTTCTCCCCCTCTCTTCTTCTATCTTCTTTCAGACTCACAGACCGAGACTGGACCCTTTTCTAGTAGAAATGTCAGCTTTTCCCTCTTTCATTCCTTTCATCACGCAAATTCACTCGATTCTCGTGACACTTTGACTTCGCAATGAAGTATTCTCAGGGTAAACCAGAAGACCCCTGAGGGCATTCGACCGCCTCACCGGGAGAAGAACAGGTTCGTCTCAGAATCGAGAATTTTTTGCATTACGCCGATAAATCTTCCAACATCTCGGCGGGAATTCAAAACACATAAATTGCAGGATGGACGAGGCCGCCAGCTCCTCACGCGATCCGCCCGACTCGCTGTACGCGGCCGAGCAGCGGACGCGGCTTGACGCGGATGTGCCTTGGTGGCAGCGGTCAGATTTTGAAATGTCCTCAATCTTTCTTCGAAAAATCTGTCGTTTTTGCACTACGATGTAAATTCGTAGTAGACACGGCGGGAATTCAAAAAAATCGATTCATTACAGTAATCTGCTGATGAATCAGCCAGTACTGTTCGGGACGTGGGACGGAGTGTTCACTACGGTGATGGTCAACATCTTCGGAATCATCGTCTTCCTGAGAATGGGATGGATCGTGGTTCGTTGTTCGATTATTTTTATTTTGTTCTCCCACAGCGAATTCATAATCTCATCATTACTTCAATTGCAATTCATTTCCTTTTGTAAAGTGGCAGAAACATATTCCGTTTTTCCCCACCTCTGGACAAAGTGATCTCTGAATCAATTTGATGTTTGATCTCTCTCTTCAGGGAACGGCTGGCGTCGCCAACGCCATTCTCCTGCTCATCATCTGCACGACTCTCGCCCTGATTACCGTATTCTCCGCCATCGGAATCGTCGAACGCTGCAGGATCCAGGTAATTATCGATTTACATGGTTTTCGCAAAACAATAGGATTATGTGTAGAGACAGCAAACTGTTCGAAGAATAGGCGCGAATTCAAATGTTTGATTTTCAGAGTGGCGGTATCTACTTCCTCGTGTCGCACGTGCTGGGCGGGCAGATTGGAGGAGCCGTCGGATTGATCTATGGATTCGGACAGGTTCGAGCAATCGAGACTAGACCGTTGTTTGATCTTTGAACTAACTAGTTGATCTTTGATCTCTGCAGGCTGTCGCTACTGGCTTGGTGGCTGTTGGTTTCGGAGAGTCTGTAGCACACTACTTCGACACTGAATCCCGAGTAGTCATCAAAGTTGCAGCAATTGCTATCATCCTGCTGCTAACTGGTGAGACCAATTACCGTAACCCTTTCACTTACCGTAACTTACCGTACCCCTCATTCAGCAATCAACACTGCTGGTCTCTCATGGGTGATCCGACTCCAACTCATTCTCCTCGCCTGTCTCGGACTTGCAGCCGTGGACTTCATTCTAGGATCCCTCTGGACGGTCGATCTGGGTTCGTAGTTGGCTCTCTGATAGAAGCAGTTCGATAATTGATCTCTGATCTCTCTTCCAGCTCACGGTGTCGGTCACTTCTCGGCTGCTCGTCTGCGTGCCAACTCTGAACCGCACTACGGAGAGAAGAACTGCTCCGAGGTAAGTGATCTTTGGTCTCTGACTAGACTCTATTCTGATCTTTGATCTCTCTCAGCTCGGAATCGACCTCATCCAGCCCAAGTCCTCGTTCTTCACAGTTTTCGGTGTCTTCTTCGCCAATTTCCTTGGAGTGCTCGCGGGTATTCGATAATCAACCGTTACCCAATCCTACCGTACCCTCAATCAGGCGTGAACATGTCCGGTGATCTCAAGGAGCCGCACAAGAGCATCCCCATGGGCGAGCTGTCTGCAGTTACAGTGAGGTGCCGTAACTCAAGATTTGAATTCAAATCTCCCGCCAATGCCTGATTATCAATTTTCTCCAGTTCATCGATCTGCTTCGTCTTCATCATGATCCTGGGCGCTGTGGTCGACCGTGATTGGCTACTGTGCGACCATCTCATTCAGGAGAGGGTACGGTAGCCTACACCGCTTTAAATTATGGAGCCAATCGATAATTGAACAGAGTACAGTGTAATACAGTATCCCTTCTCAGGTCTCCCTCACTGGCTTTCTATTCATGACTGGTCTCTACATCTGTTCACTCTCGTCGATCATCGGGTCTCTTCTAGGGACTCCCAGAGTGCTGCAGGTATACTGTAGCCGAAGATTCAATCAATCAATATTCGACTTCAGGGAATCGCTGCTGAGGGAATCATCCCCATACTGAACCCACTCGCACAAGGAGTAAGGACACCGTAATAGAAGGCTAATACTGTAGACAAGACAATTATAGACAGATACTGTAGTGTAGAGTAGTTGTTGATCTAGCTACCGTAATCCAATAACCGTACTTCAGCACGGCGCTAACCGTAACCCGGTTCTAGCTGGAGTCGTCATGATGGGCGTGGCTTGCGTGTTCGTGCTGCTCGGTAGGGCGTACGGTAGAGTACTGTAGTCAATAATCGATTCAGGCGACCTCAACATGCTGGCTATCCTCTCGACGATGCCCTTCCTCATCACTTATGCCTTCGTCAACTACGCCTACGTCTCTCTGGCAATGTCGGCAGATCTGGAGGATGTCGCACTGGCTGTGTACGAATGATCATAATGAACATGCAACTGATTGTGAATGAAATCTTTCAGAAACGGAGGACCCGAACCATCGGCATCTTACGGCAGCATGCATCGAATCTCGGAGAATGGAGATCTAGACAGTCTATTCCCGGAAGAACGAAATGCTAGACCTACAACATCGACGAATGTGGTATTTGAAATAATCATTGAAATGCAAGACATGAACATTTCAGGAGAACGGAACTGGAATCGTCGACCAACAAGCAAGCTGGTACTCGCTCTTTAGCAACCGCTACATTGCTTTCGTTGGAGTAAGCAAAAGGCCGATGATTCACGCAAAATAATTTCCTTTCAGTGCCTAGTAAACTTGACAATTCTATTGCTGATCAACTTCTGGATTGCCGTGATTCACTTCATTGCTTTTGCAGCTCTCTATTATTACATTGGAAGAGTCTGTCCTACATGTTTCCCAGGTTTGAAGACGAAATAACCGCCACGAACTACAACATAAATTCAGGAATTTCCCAATTCTCACTGCCTCACATGTTCAAAACGGCATTCTCGTCTCTTGAGGCTCTCGGAAAAACAACGACTGAACCATCCGCATCACTTTCTGGTAAGGAATAACCATATCGCTCTACTGTAGCACCGCTAATTGAAGGTCCAACACCAGCCGACGTATCGACTTCACAACTCAACGAATCGAACCCAGACTACTCCTCGAGAAAAGGATATCATCATGCAGAAAATGTAGCAGCAGACTTCGATTAACGATATTATTATAGATAGCTATTTTAGTAACATTTTACATTTCTAGATATTCAGAAACCATACATAGCTCCGCCCAAAACAGTGGGTGTATGACAAGTAAGAAACCTAACAAGACATTCCTATGTACCGCATCTCAAATTGTCCCACCCTGTCTGTGGACAATATCAGAATGTTCTGATTACCCGTTGATAAATGTTGTGAACGAAATTAATCATAACTCAACCGTTTATTGCAACAATTGAGGTGGAGGAAAGAAGAGAAGACCCTCCTCCTCCAGTAACAATAACCGAGAACGATTTAGATGTTGGAGGGGTAGAGCATCTGAAAAAAGGTCGATTAATGATACTCGAGAAAAATTAACATGAAGTGTATTAGAATGATTATAAGAACTCACAACACGGATGCGCTGTCCGAGTGCGGTGGCGGGCAGGTTCTTGTGGAACTTGGCGCGGACGGATCCAGTGTTTCCGTGAGAGCGGGTAACGCGTCCCCAGATGCAGCGAACTCTGCTGGGAGCGGCTCCGGCGACCTGATATTTGTTAGCATAATTCACTTGAATCATTCAGTTTCTTGCTCGGAATAAGTGCAAAAAAAATATTATAAACCCTAAACCAACTCACTCAAAACTATTAAATAAACTAGAAAAATCACTATACAAGGACGCCATCAGCCCGAAATCAATTTTTTAAGCCTGAACGAATGAATCTAGTCGTAAAAATAAATCGTCAGAACAATTCGGAAGCTTATCCGTTAATTGTTATCAGTATTCCATCAGCTTCTAGTTAGTTTCCAATACAATAAGTATTTAACTAGAACATCTAGGAAGCAAAAGTAGGTTTCAAAATGAACTATCAATCAAAGAAAACTAATAAACAACTCACGTTCTTCTTGTTGTGGGCCTTGTAGACGTACACGACGCGCTTGCCGACGTACCACTGGGCGTCGTTCTTGTTGAAAACGCCGTCGAGCTTCAGGATGGAGGAAGTCTCGTTCTGGTTGCGCTGACCGCGGGTGAAACCAGAGAAGACGGCCTTGACGTAAAGTCTGAAAATGGATACCTTGTTTTGAAATAAATTGAACAGCTCCGAATCTACGCAATCGGAATGGCACGCCTATAGGAACAAGGCTAAATATGAGCAATTGTGTTGATAAAGCGGAACAAGGTAAGTACTGACCTGCCGTTGAGGGCGGGGTCGTTCTTGCGGGCAACAATGGGGGCAGCCTCGGCCATTTTACCTGGAAAAACAATAATCAAAGTAAAATTTTTGAGAAAATCAAGGATTTCGCGAGAATTTCGACATGAACGAGCAATACGTGAAGAGCATATGCCAAATATGATATCAGGAGAACATTTAACATTACGGAAAACTTCAAAAACCGCGCAAAACATCGATTTTACATCAGAAAAAAGAAAAATACACTTTTCACAGCCTAAAAAGTGGATCCCGGGTACGGTACTTTTCTCCGTGCGAAAGTCATTCGCTTTGAATGGGAATAAAATTACCGTAGTTTTGGCTACTTGCCAAGGTTCTGTCGGTCACTTCTTTTTCGCTGTGTCATGTGCTTTTTTATTTAATTAATGCTTTATCGACTATTTTAATAGTATTTATTATTTATTTCAATGCATAGAACACGTAAAGCATACAACACAGTATTCGGGATGAAATGCGTATAATCTAGAGTCAAACTGTTACAAACAATGCATTTTCAACATGAAATGCATATCATCTAGCGTCAAACTGTTACAAACAAAAGCATTTGACAAACGGGTGGTTAGAATTCACGCTCGTTTGCCAGGAACAATAGACCGTGAGCTACATATTCGCAGAGACGGTACATGAACAGCGTCGTCTCGCTTCGTCGTGCGAACGCGCTGTAGATGAACATGGAAACACACGCAGTCTCCACAACTGCACCCATGAAGCGAATGATGCTCGCCTGATGATCAGGAAGTAACTGAGAGATACGGTAACTGTAGTACCTGTGAATTGGAGGTGTCATCGAGAGACCCGCCCTGAGCGAGCGAACCGGATGACAGAACGAGGAAAGATGCAGAGGCAACCTGTGAATATTTCTCATTTCCGCATGGGTTTGAAAACGATCTACACTTCGGAACATGTCCTAGCACACTTGAAACTATGTTTTTGAACAATTATGTTATTCTTCCAATAGAACGAAGTAAAGTAATAATATAAAAATATGCTACATCAATAGATAGCTCTCATGATCTATCGTAACCATATAAGGAGGGCTTATAGGTCGTTGCGGGAACACTAAAGTACTTTATGGTCGTAAGAGTTGAAGCTCCTTCAACTTTTGCAAAACCTCTCGATTTCACACACTCTTTCGCTTTTTTGCAATAGTTGAAGCTTCTTATCTGTTAAAGTACTTTAGAGTTCCGCAACGACTTATTAGCCCTCCTTATATCGATGTACTATACTCTCACCCCCATGAACAAGCAGCAAACGAGTGTCGGAATGGAGAAGAGCAGGTCAGCGAAGCAAATATACGAAAAGATGGTCAGGTAGAGTCCTGCAACGATCGATCGATAATACCGTAGCCCTCCTCTCTACCGTACCTGTCATGATCGCGATGGGGAAGCTCCACTCTCTGATCAGATGTTGGAAGGAGAGGAAGTACAGCATATTCCTTCCAATCACGAAGAGGGAAGCGAACGAGACTGGCGCCCAGGCCGACGATTGCAGGTAGATCGCCAGGGCTGAGAAAAGGCGGCTACCGTAACCTACCGTAAACTTTCCTCACCACTCGATACGAACGCTCCAGTAGTGAAGATCTTTGCGTGAGGCTGCATTGAAGTGAGCAGAGTGAACAGCGACAGCGAAATCATCGGAAGCGCAGAGAGCAACGGAGACACTGCAAATCGGCGCTAAACACAGGAACTCCGTCAATAAGAAACCCCCGGAATGATCAATAGCTTACTTCGACTGAATCCGGACGTCTCCAGATAGACGAGGTACGTGATTCCACCATACGCTGCCAGCAATCGAGCTGGCCCGTGGGCACTCATTTTTAGCTGGAAAACAGTCAGTTCTCGATTGATCTACCGTATTAGATTAAAAAGTATACGGTACCCTGAGCATATTGATCGTTCGTGCAACAGGGTTCGGCATGGTTCCAGAGGGAAGGCGAACAGGCGACTGTTACAAAACTACTGGCCGCGTGCACTGGGCAAAACTTTCCCTCTCTTTTCTCGTGCCTCTCCTTTCTCAATACTTTCCCTCTTTTCCATCACTGACCTACGCCCTCTCTCCAATCAACCCACTCTCAACTCCTTTCTACTCCATCGAAAACACCTAAATCGTGCAACAGAGCGTAATGCTCTACTTTTACTATTATTTTTCTGAACTTCCTCGATATTTATTGCTCGATCAAACAATCTTCTCCATATCTTCGAATGTCACCGACACCGATTAGATACCATTTGCCAGCTGTGAACTGTTAGTCGTACTTTATCGATCTAATATCGATCAACCTTTATTGATCTGTCACCATATAATACAGACTTGGACAGCATCGGTCCGAATAGGGAGTACACGCATGGTACAATTAAGTTAGATTCCTTGGTGATAATACCCTAGTGTAAAGCCAGTAGATCAAGTAGGGGAAGGGGGTGGGGGCGGGGCTTTGGCCGATGAGTGCGCGATCTTCTAGCTCGACTTCGACTTGGGCTTGTACTTCTCACACTGGACGGCAGCACGCACGAGGATGTACTGCGCGGCGAAGTACGTGAAGAGGATGCAATGCTGCAATAGGAGAAAATTACTCGACTGTATACATTCATGTTTCCCGGTCTTTGCAAATTTTCGTCTCGCTTGTCTCGAACAGTAAATGCTAATCATCCAATTGAAAATTAAAATAATTAACAGTTGGAATAGTGCCACACTTGCACTTCAAATAGGACATTCTCGTGGGTGAAACTATTTGAGTTTGTTCTGGCAGTATCGCCGAAATCCCCCCCCCCCCTCCCCATACCTCAGCGAGTGGTACTCTGAATCCGGTGTGCTCCATGATGAGAAGGTTGTCCGAGATGTAGAAGAGGAAGAATCCTAGCAGACGCCATTTCAGACCCTGTAGAGGTAGAAGATGTTTAATTTTTTTATTTGGAGCTCAGAGGTCTTCCGCCTACTGCACCATTAAACAAATTGCAAAATATCAGTCAACAATGTATCCCTAATTTACTAAGTACCGAAACATCATTTTTAGATCTGAGCCTTTTTAATATTTATTCTTATAGACAATCTAACGTCACCATATTACACCATTATCTAAATCAAGACGGAAATCGGGACTCCTCATTATCCCCTCCCCCCTCTCACATCAGCGAATGGTGGATGGACGGTGCTTCCGTAGACGCATTGGGAGGCGGAGTAGATGACGGTGGCAGTGAGGATGAATGAGTACACTGTCATCACGAGAACGGCAAACACGCTCACTGCAAGGGATTAGGGCGATTGATTTTAATCAGCGACAAATTTGATATCTGCATAATTGAACCAGGGACCAACCCGCTGGGTATCACTTGACTACGAAACACAGATTCACCCATCACTCGTCTATCAATATACAGAACCCAGTCCATGCCCTACAGTAGCCCATCTACCATACCTTTGAGGACAGGCAGCAGACAGTAGTATCCCACAACAGCATTCCATCCTCCGAGAATGACGGCGAGGGGCCAGCAGATGGAGATCGTCTCGGGCACGAATGTCATCTGATTAGGAGCCATTAAAAATTCTAAAAGCTGTTCTGAATGCGCATACTGTTGATTGATGCCATTACTTGATTCAGAATGCGCACGAACACAGCCTCAAAATAGTGTTGTCTTTCAAGCTCCCTATGTGTACTCAAGATTGCATCTCCCGCAATGATTCCAACATATATAGCGTAGGTAAAAGCACAATTAAAATAGTTGTCCCCCTCTACTTCCTGACAATTACCAACAAATTTAGATACATATTTATGTTTCACGTTTCTCACATTTATAATTAGACCCCATATTTTGCAGTTGGTACAGGATCAATGACAAAAACAAATAACACGGCCTATCCAAAAACCCTACCCATTAGCGCTTCAATTGCATCACATAGTTCCGCTCAGAGATCCTTGAGTAATTGGTAGCCGGGCCCACATACAACAATTCAGTACCTCTCACTCACCATGTAGAAGATGTGCCCGATGCCGAAAGCGATGGCTCCCGGCACGATTCCCTCCTGGAAAGAAATCAATAATTTGCCACTATCCCCATCGCATCAAGAGTCCATGTTTCTGGCAAAGCGATTTTTTCCACAATCAATTTCACTCCTTATCAGTTCCTAATCATTGCCTGCCCATTCTCATCGGCACCAAGATCATGCACGATTTTTAATGCTCTGGAGACTTTTCGGGCCATTTTACATGCTTTAGACACTACGACGGGCTAGAGAGCGTGTGAAACCGAGAGAGTCAATTCCATCCATCCTCTCACCTTGGCGATTCCGATCACGTAGTCTCCGGCGCATCCGGCAGTCAGCGCCAGCACCAGCAGCCCGCGCGTCTGCAATGACGATTCGTTTCATTCGGATCGCTGGTGTTTCACTCCCTCCTCATTATCAGTTCCATAACCAGTACCGCAATTCATTGCAAACAAACGAACACCGTAGAACTCAACTTCTCACAATATTGTAACCGATCTCTGACCAACTCCCCACGTGGCCTGTACCACGTAACCATGATAATCACAAGAGAATGTAAAAGGCGATTGTTTTTGACAGTTCCGGTTAAAAAATACTTTCCAATCATTCAGTAATTCGATCTATGATCAACGCCACCCCTTCTCCTTCCTGGTTTCACTGGCTCTTCGACATCTTGAATGGATAACGCCAAACGATATCAGACTCTTTCCAGGGTTCAACAATTACTTACACCTCACATGCTCCGCATGAACAACAATATTCTTGCGGCTTATCCGATCTTTCGGCAAAGAATCTCTCGTTTTCCCCACTCCTTTTCTTCATTCATCATCCTCTCCACTCAAATCATCCCCGTTTCACTAGACCTTCAATATCTCCAGTCAGCCGCAATCACCGATCTGTCCTTCGATTTCGATTAGCTAACCACTTCCATCCCCTCATCAACGCTTCACCAGCTCTCCACTATCATTAGCTAACCTCGGAGTCCAATTTATCTTTGTTTCTTCATTCGAATCACCACTTCCTCATCCTCCCCCCCTCCCTCTCCTCTTCCCCTCTCTCTCCTCACCTTCAAGGGTATTCCTCCTCCGTGCAGGGCGACGAACGAAATGAGCACCAGCAGAGGAGTGCACTTCCTGATTAGCAGTTCATTAATTACGAATCACAAACAGTGGACAAGCAAATTGGCAACTAGAGCTTCTACTATGGAATGGGCACAACTGGATAAGATAAAACCATGAGCTGCTCATGGCATTTCACAAAAGAAAACTTTTCACCCCAAAAATATATGCTTCACAGGTTCCTCATTACCCTCACCAACGTTTGAACGCCAATCGAGCACCAATAACTAATAGTTATTAACTATTATAAACTTATTCTCAATATTTCAGCAGAGATTCACTTTTCCGCATGATACATCGAAACGGCCCCTTCATTACACTTTCACAAGTTCGAATCACAATCGAAGCCAAAAAAATCTGCTTACATCACCCCTAGCAACCGCTTCCTCTCTCGCAAAACAGCTAATCGAATCACAGTTTCCGTCCGTTACTCCCATGGCTCATCCCTCGTTACGCCATCCCCAGAGGCAAAACACCCACGATTACTCTAATAAGGGGCCGATCTCCCGCTGGTCCATCCCTCATCCCTCACCTCTCTTTACCCACTTGTCAAGCCACAAAACCAGCACACTCCAAGGAACACAGATTGACTACTCACCTTTCCTACCTCAAGACACGGATAAAATAGAGCATTACTACTCGAACAGTCTACACCACTTCAAATCCATGCACAATCCACCTTATTCGGCTTCCCCAGGAGCATCAAGACAGTAAAGTAATCCACTCACCAGTACGCGTACAGCTCGTTGTAGAACTTAGTGAGTCCTCCCGATTGGTAGAAGAAATGGACGATGGCCACTGCCATCGCGCAACCAGCCTTGTGCAGCTCCGGCATCTTAGGAGGAGGGTACGGTAGTTAGGGAAAGGAACGGTAGGTCAGGGATACGGTACTCGTAGTCTAGACGGTAGGTCACTCGTAGAGGGTAGGATACAACGCAAACTAGGGCAAGGCAATGGGAAGGAGGGAAGGAGAGGCGAAGAGTCTGAATCCGCTACGTATGGACAGAGACAGAGGGAAAGAGAGTGGAACAAGGCGAGGGAGGGGAAGGAGGGACAGAGAGGAGAGCGGAGTGAGGCAGGGAGAGAGGGGCACCAACCCTGCTAGACTACACGCGAGGAACGGCCGATAGAGAGGGCGGAAGGAGGAGGAGCGAAGAGGGAGCACGGGGGGCGTCTGAACGGAAGAGGGTTTGATCTTTGGTCTTTGAACTAAGAAAAAGACGAAATAAACTCGGAAACGTGACAAACCTAAAAACCGAGAGCGCGCAACCACTCGCGACGAGTCGAAAAACGAGGAATGGATAGAGAAATGGCAAGCGCGCCCATTCAGAATCCAATATTCCCTTGCAGCATACAAAATTCATTATGCGAACAGGCTCTTTGATCGACTTGCAGAGAGCGCTCATTTTCTATCTCGTTATCTCTCGCTTATCTAATTGACGCGCTATTGAAGCAATCGGACTCTCTCAATTCACTATGATATCTCGTAGAGCAGACAGGGCGAGGGATAACGTCGAATCGAGAGAGTGAGACTGTCACTTCGCGCTATTGCGTTGCCAACACAGGCCATGTCATCGATAGAGTGTAGCGGGGATCCCCCGTGGACCCTTCCCCCATTAGGAATAGCTCTCGGCATACCACTTGATCTCTCGCAGGTTAGACAGCGCGAAAGTCAAGATGAAGTAAAGAGGGACAGATCAGTGGACCCTTCCTTGAGCTTCCCCTCTCTCGTTATCTATTTTTCCATAGCGAATCCTAGAAGGTAGGCGCTATCAGAGAAGCAGGATTGCCTCATACAATCACATCATCCGCCGATCAAGAGTCTACCTAGCCTACTGCACTGGCCCATATCGGATCCATAGCCTAAGGACGGGCAGAGTGTTTTCCTGCCCCATCCGGTAAGGTTTGCACAGCCAGACATACAATTACAATGCCATAATCGTACCTTGGGATATCCCGTTTCACACTCGCATTACAATCAATCACCCCATTGAACCATACGAAAGAGGGAAACGAGCGGATGGAACTGCGTCAAAGAGGGATGGGATGGGGAATTGGCTGATGATCCCAATCCCAGATTGGCCTGACCATGGTCAGACAAGGTAGAGTGAGAACATGAAATGGGGAGAGGCTGGTCATCGTTCTAATCCAAAGGATCGCACAATAAATAAACACGTTCCACTCCCCTCATCCTCCATAGATCAGTAGATCATCCCTCTGTTTTCTCGAACCCTGGGGGTGAGCTCCTCCCTTCCTCTCGTGAGATCAGTTGTTCCACTCATCATCACTTCCCTCTCTGCTCTGCTAGAGAGTGGTCGGAGGGAGGAGAGTGCAGGGAGTGACGTCTGTGTCTACCCATTCCATCCACACACAAACCCCACACGTGGGGGGGGGGGGTGATCAGCTAGACTACACCGCGGGGAAGGGGGAGGAGGGAGGGGATGAACCACAAGAGTGCACATCTGGGAGGACTACACTGGGGATTCCCCTCTGATGACCGATGATCGGTTGATCTCGAACAACCCATTACATCGTTGTTGCAAGGATCACGTACATCACACAAAGACCAATCGGCGTGAGACATCTGGCGATATATTCATAAAATTCTGATCATTTCGTTCCCAAATGCGTCTCCGATACGCCTCTATTATTACGCCTCCATGAGCAGAGAGTACTTTGACCTCTAGACCATCTTCGATCATCGTAATCACTGATTCCTTATCGGCATTCGCTCGCGACAAACTGCACGTATTGATCAGACGCAATGATCTGCACTGATCAGAAACGCACCCGTCATTGAAGATTCATAAAAAAATTTGGATCTGGACAAAAGAAGCTGCATTACAAACCCCGAGCATTGCACGATTATGTCCACCTTGTGGAACATCAACTGAGCGCGGGACAATAAGGAACGAAAAAAATCGAAAGAACCATCATTTGAGAAGGCTGATTTTTCAAACCAATATTTTCGTTATTGTAGTGACAGACGCATTGTCATTGGCTAATATGCGAATTCTACGGATATGCCAGCCATGTGAAACCAGCACCCTCAACTTAACTTACTAAAGTAAACAAACTAAAGTAGAGAATTTGGCGTCTACTCACCCCTCTCTTCCACCACAGTCTTCACTGCTGCAGCTGCAGCCAGTCTCTCCACCAGACTGTCGTACGACCACTCCCTCTCCTCCTGCTGCAGCTGCTGCGTCTGCCGCACCGACGAGTCGAGGATTGTCTGCGATATTCGTAACATTTATTTTCTTCTGAGTTGGCGAAGGAGCAAACGAGCACCAGCCTTCACACCCTTGTACCCTAGCAGTAACGCCAAATCACCTCGCCCCATAAAATAAATCAGAACTCGATCGCCAGCTCACCGTACCTTGTGCAGGACGACTCCCCGCACTCGTCCCTCCCTATCGACGAGGAAGACGGCGCCCGTCGGCATCGTACGCCAGATCTGGAGTACGGCAGCGTCAATCTTTGACAATCTTTAAACTTCCAGCAGCCTAGTGTTTGTTGATGTACTCCAAAGGGATTCCAAGAGATTGAACACACATGCGTCTCGAAATGTTATGGAACAGATGAAGCACAAAACTGCATTGTTCAATATGCGGAGACTGGAAGCTAATGTGCAATATTTCTCCTCACCATGACGCCCCTCTCGATCCTCTGCTGATCCTCCATCATCCTCGCTGCGCCATCCTCACTTGAAGTACCACCCCGGAGCAGGACGAACACCTGATAAGGGGCGAGTTCGTGTGGAGTGATAAGTGTGTTTTACGAAAGGACTAAGATCTTGATCACAGATCCAACATATTTGCGAATGCGAAGGACCGATGAAACAATGGAGAATCACCCAATCAATCACCAAATTCAACTGCCCAGCTAAAAGTAGGAAAATTATGCAAATTTAACCAATGAAAATGAGAAGGCGAAAACGAAAACGAGATGACAATTCCAACCTGCGCTGGATCCCTCAGCAATCGCATCATGAACGACCGCGTCGGATCCGGCAGAGATGAGGGAAGACTCCAGTGAGTGATTCCATCTGGCAGTAAAGCTATTTTTTCATAGAGTACTCGCGCGAATTTGGCGTGCATTAAAAGAGCAAATGCTTAACGTAGAGTAGAAACATCTAACTGCCTAGCAAAGAAGTACCCAGCCTCTTCCAGAATATTCTCATCCTCACCGTTCTCTCTTCCTCTTCCCTCTCCTCCCACGACGATCACTCGATCGATCCTCCTCGAGTCCAGCAGAGATTTCACGTCTGGGATCTGCCAACATACACTTTTTGTTTTTGTAGTGAGGAGCGAGGAACTATCAAAACTACACCGACTCCTGTACGGTTCAATCTCCTGTGAAACCTCGAATCCACCCTGCCCTGCTCACCTCCGTCCCTCCCTCCTCCTCCACCACCACAGCCACCACCTGCGTGTCATCTATCGCGAGATAGGGCAGGCCGAGGGGGAGCTGGAATAATGAAGTTCAAGAGTGTAATTAGTTTTTAGCTCTACAAGAGGAGGATGTTATTAATAAAGCAACGCCCGCAATGATTTTGGCACATCGATGAACACCAATGAACCGAAAAGGGACACAACTATCAGTTTTATCCAGTTCCCCTCCTCTCCTTTCAATGCAGTGTGCCCTCCTACCTTACCTCACTATCGTCCTCATTCCATCTTTCATACGTCCACTGTCGATGGGGAACGAGTCGACCCTCGATGAGACGGAGTGAGGCAGTCACTATCTGCAAAATGGATCAAAGAATATTGAGTTGGTGATTATACTGAGAGGCACCAAAAGAACACAAAGCCATTTGATGATGAAGTAACAGTCTTGCGACTCCAATCTTCCCAGTGTAAGAACCTTCAAAACCCCCTTTCCTCCGCTCCTCACCTCCTTCACCCTTCCGAAGTACTTCCCGTACACGATCTCTCCCTGTCTTCTCATCTCCTCCAATCTCACTTCATCCCTTCTCAGTCTCTCCACTGCTCCTTTCAGATGATCCAGAGAGATGAGGGAGAGGGAGAACCTGTGAGTGTGACGATAGCTTTTTTTTTTGGTTTTGCGATAGGAATTTGGCAAAATATTGAATGCTTGTGTATTCCTGAGATATGAGAGCCGTGTGGAACAATCATGCTACAGCGCCAATTATTCCATTCAATAAAAACGAATCTCAAGACAGCCGTACCTCGACCAATCGATCGCTTCCTCGAATGGGAGTACATAGGAAGGGGCGACGATTATGGGAATGGCTCCCGCCCTCAGTCCATCCATCAGAATCAAAGAGTGAGAGGGGAGATCATCGGAGATCAGTACGAAATCGGCTGTCTGAAAAAAATAATTCAGTGGATACATTTGTGTTTCAGCTGCCTCACGTATTTCAGAGAGACGAGAATGCTCACTTCCTTTTCGACCGACTTTACAAAAAGAAATCGCTACTCTTGCATATCATGTTTCACACATTGTTCATATTCCAGCGAAACGGGAATATCCAATATGCTCGTGGGTTCAGTTGGAAACAAAAAAGAGCTAATTCAGTTCTGGCCCTATAATTATCTTTTTTTTTAATTTCGCAAATTAGTAATTATCTAGTGGACCATAAATCCATACGAATACAACTAACCCTCAATGCTTCCTCGTAACTCCACTGCCGCCCGTTCTCATCGCACAGATCGCCCTCGTTTCCCTCAATTTGAGAATTTAATCTTTTTTAAAATTACCAGTAAATAATTATCTTATTAACAAAATCAATCATCCCTCACTTTGTGACACCTCTTTATCCACAGCACCCCCTCCAATCCGGCGTACGCCTTTTCGATGCGGATCTGAAAGGGCAAGATTGCTTCTCACTCCGCAACCTTTTCAAAATTAAATTCTAACAAACTCGGATGTTGCGAAAGAGAAGCCAAGCAGAATTTTTTTAAATCAATAATTGTCAGAACAAGGCTATTTCATGCCGCACTCGCGCCCAAAATAGAGCTGCTGCCAATCAAATTCGTTAGAAGTAATGGCGAAGACGGAAAAAAAATTAATCAACCCACATCCGCTCCCTCCTCCACGTTACTCAACTGCAGCACGAGAAGACCGATGTGACTGAAGTAGTCATTGTTCGATAGGCTCATCTGGAATGGACCGCTCAGATTTCCTTACAAGGATACAGCACTCCAAATCTTCCCATCACCAACTGACCTTCTTCCTTCCGATCTTCTCTTCGTCAATCCTCTCATCTCCCCTCCAATCCGGCAGAGAAACGTCAAAGTCGCGACGGAACCGGGAAGAGACTGGCTGCGCACTGCAATATATCGATCATGAAGCATTCAGCTCAACGAAGACTATTGCTCGAAACACTGATCCAGATCTACAAAGTACATCAAACTCACAAGGTTGTCTCATGCAACACCATCCTCGTAACTAAAGAATTACAATTTTCGAACGATGATATCGGTGTCAGTATCACAAAACAACACAATGAATTTCACCAGCCTCATAAAAACACAAATGCAATTCCCACTTTGCAATCACAGCCGTATCCTCGGTCAGTTTCCTTCCATGGAATGAGTAGATGAGCATTCTCCTATCGTACTTCTCCTTCAGTCTATCGTATACTGTCCGAAGTGAGTCGCCCTCGAATCGATCCTAAAAGTACCGTAAGCACTCCTCGATCGATATCCGCCGTACCTGATTGAGGAAGTCGACCCCCGGCACGACAAGCGTCGCCTCCCTCTCGTCTACCGTAGCCCATTCACTGGCAGCGATTATCGATCGAAGTTGCATGAATTCCGCCGAGGGAATAGGAGTGAGCAAGCCGCCCTTCTGAAATGTACCAGACTTGTTTTAAATCGAAAACGTATGCACAACAACTTCTCATTTGAATGCCGGTCCTCCTCACTTGAAACAGTGAACGCGAGAGAAGTTTCAGAATCCGACAAAAACATATCGGTTTCACTCGTACCATATGTGTAAGCGTAGAACGCACATTCAATAATTCTCTCCAAAGTTCAGACACTTACAACACTTTCAAGGGACTTAATTCTCCACTCTTTCCTCACCTCATCCCTCATCTCGACCACCGGCTGCATCCACACTCTCAATCTTCCCGTCCCTCCGATCCTTCGCACGTCCAGACACGTCGTCATCGTGCAATTGGACGTGTATCTGCAAAACTACCGCCATTTGCTAACAATTGAGCAATAGTAAGAACATCGGAATATGCGTGTCTCATTTCATCATACGAGAAATTTCCACAAAGACAACGTATGTTTCAACAACTGTTCAACTGGCCACATCCACTATTACAGACAATGCTTCCATCTTTGGTGTGATTCGAAAAAAATTACCGTAATCTCGGCAGTTGATCGGAGACTGTCCATTGTTCGACCTCCTCCACATCATCCCGTAGGAGGTAGACGATATGGAGATACAGTACTACCGCGAATAGGAGATACCCGACCCATTGACGCATTGGATGGGGTACGGTATCTGTATGTCACTGTAGAGTACATTCTAGCTACGATAATGTGCAGGTACGACGGCAAGAGTGCAACTTTGAAGGCAATCTCGGGAAAGAACACCAGTTATCGATAGATCTTTATCGCCAAGACTACGGTAGGCGACTTCGCAACGGGACTCGAACACACAATACATCTCCTATCGAATATCTGACAAGTCTCTGAGCGTGAAACGGGGGGATTGGAAAAACAAAAGGTCGAATAAGCATACACGTTAGAACTGCAAAAACGATAAATGATGTATTCTAGAAACAATCGACAGTCTAGGATACGGTAAAGGATAGGGGGCACTCTATTATCTACGTACTCGAACCACCGGGGAGGAGATGGTGCGGTGCGACTACCGTAATCCACGAGGAGAGACAGACGGTGCCTATTTGCCGGAGAGGACCTGGTTGCGGAAATCAGTCACGCACCTGCAAAAGAAAATTCAATGCCTATTGATAGTCGTGAAATAACCCTGACAATGAAAAGGTACGAAGATAAGCGCCTGTGTATTTTTATCTCCACGCCAACCAACAAACCGATGCTTCAACAGTTATTCAAATAACAAATGGCCTCCTAAGTTTGATCGAGTGAGTCTTTCCTGGAAAAAAGAACGTACTTCTCGTAGATCTCCGCGAGGGGCTTGCACTTGAGCACAGTGCCGCGATTCTCGTTGATGCACTCGAGAATGCGCTGAGATGGAAGAGGAATTAGAAAACATATGCACAATTAATAGCACAAATGTATCTACCCATTAGCTGATCTTTAGGTAATTATTGTACGTAACACGTAATTATTAGATTGGTCGTGCTCGAGCTGTAAATGAAAAAAATAATAAAACAATAAAAACTCACAGCCTCGTTGTCGCTGCAGACATTCTCTCTCTGGTAAGAGAAGAACTGCTTCTCCACACGCTGAAAAGACACTTTTATTACCCAACAGACTTTCTGGAGTCACAATGTACATGCAAATACTCAGTCAGTAAACAAACTCACACCATAAAACACTATGAGTGATATGACGAAACGAACAGCAAATTCATTAAACGCAAACCTGGACAGTCTCATCGAATATCCTCTTTCTGTCCTCGATGTCTTCAGCGAGCGACGTCGTGGTAGTGGCAGTCGAGCGACGAGCCTGAGCAATTGCCATAACTTTTAAGAATAAATAAATGGTGATTAGAAGTTTATACTAAATCTTTCTCCTACTATTATTCATTAGAATGGGTGGTGGTAACATGAATAGACCATGAGAATTTGGCTAAACATTGGTGTAAGCCGAACCTGTAGCTCGGTGAGCTTGGCCATCTCCTCACGAAGACGAGCCTTCTCGGCACGCTCACGGTCGAGTTCGGCCCTGCAGTTATAATATATTTGTAACTTTATAAAATAAAATAAAATACACTATGGCAACTCAAGAGGATGATATTGAACAAATCAGATCGAATAAATAAATTCATTAGAACTACTTTCCAACTAACAATGGATGAAAACCACTCACTTGAGCTTGGAGGCCTCCTCTCCGTTCGCCGCTCCTCCCTTGGCCTGCTGCTGGGCGTTGATGCGTTTGACGACGTCGGTGGAGACGCCGACAGTCTTGTACTGCTCGGGGATCTCCTCCCGAGTGATGCGGATCACCTCCGGCTTAGGCGCCGTTTCCGCGCTCTGGCCAGCACCCATAGCCTGAAAGGAGAAACCCGTGAAAAGGCAAGTCACGCGCAAACATCATGAGAAGTAGAGATGAAAACAACGAAACCCGGCAAAACAGAGTTTCAACACTTGCAATCAGATGCAGAGCTGACGCAAATAACTCACGAAAGTACTGTAAGAAAATGAGGTAAAACTTTTGAGTTATCGAGTACTGAAACACAATCCGCCCCTTTTCCGACCGTTTTTGCGAGCAGTATTTCTTCCTTTTTCGTGCTAGTAGCTCATCGTTTCTGCCAAAATACTTGATCTACTAATAGCTGTTTATGTTCCTGATATGCCTGCGCTTCCCTATATGCTCAAATAAGTGCTAAATTGCGCATTTACTTCGATTTTAGATCTTTTTCGTTCTTGAAATGCTGTTATCTTCTGTTTCCCACTTGTCTTGCGGTGTGCGCTTTCTTGTTGCATCGCCGTCCGATATCGGGTTAGTATTTACAGTCATCTATGCTACAGTTCGAATTGCTTAAGCAAACTGTTTGTAACTTTCCGCCTCATTTTCTCTTGTGCTCGCTTCATTACTGTCTTTCTAGTTCACAAGAGTGTCCATCCTGCCACGGAATCGTCGATAGTTCGGATGTATCGATCGAGCAGCTACCCACTCCGTTTGGCCAACAGTTAAGCGCTGCAATTCTGCTGAAGCCGAGCGATGGCTCGTGGAGCACGTTAGTTTTCGCATAAATTAATTAATTAATTAATATTTTCTTCACTTCAATGATTCGACCACTGTAGGTAATTAGCTCTCGATCAGGTTCTAAATAAATGTATACTTCAGTTTCGAGCTCGGAGACGATCTCCACATAGGAATCGCCGGAAATTGCGGGACCGTCCACTCATTCTGGACAGAAGGCATCGTTAGTGAGGTATTACATTTTTTTCTTCTTGCTTTCATGAGGTTCGTATTCCATTTTTCACAGTTCTTATTTATAAGGCGTAAAACAGATATTTCAGTCCACCTCCTGGGAGGATTCCATCGTCGTGAGCTCGCTTGATCTACCCGATATCGACGTGACAATCGCCGAGTTTATCGATCAGCAAGGATTGGCTTTTCTCCAAGAAGTGAGTACTATCATTTTCTGTATCTAATTTAGTTGGAAATCAATTGAAATGCTTAGAATGATGCAATAGCCATCCAATCTCTAACCTCTCCTATTGCATCAGACTTACGACGAGACAACATGGAACTGCTTCGATCTCATTGTGAGATTTCTCCACTTCGTTGATCGATCACCGCTGCTAACCAAGGTTGGTTTCCACTACATTTTTCCATAAATTTATCTTATTTTGGTTGTAAACTTTACAAAAAAACACATCCAGGTCGAATTCGTCTCTCAATTCGTGGAAGAGCCTCTGAAACGAGCCGTGAAGTATCTCAAGTTGTACAGAGAAGTAGAGAGCAGAGGCTGTGTTGTTCTACAGAGGTAGTATTCCATCTTTGTTTAATTCACATTACATTTCTTTCTATTTTGCTGATAAACATTTTCTTTCAATTGCTTCGCTTGCTGTCTAAGACGCGTTCGAGTCGCGGTTCGATACCTTTATCTTAAATGTTGACTCATTCCTTTGGATCTAATGGATAATCTCTGACTACCGTAATCTAGAGATGGCCGATTCGTTGGAGGATCTCAGTGCAGAGGCTTGCGTCGATCGAGCGAACGATGCTAATGGATTCCTGAACAATCAGGTACTAAAATGTCAATGATTGAACTATTTTTTAACGGACGGAGCTCGTGTCATATTGTTTGTCAATAGTCGACAAGATGAATGTAGGTTGGGTGAAACACAGAAGTATTGGGAATTGATCTTTCAATGATTCCTTTTCAGTTCGACATCTTCGTACACGACTATCGCGAGCTGACCGAGGTAGAGCCGGATGCATGCTGTGGTGGCAAGGAAGGCGTGTGAGTACTGAGGGCGACGATTGCTAATTTATCGAACCTAGTCACTGGTTGCATTAGGCGACGTTTTCTAGCGTGCACACCACAATGATTGCAGGGATGACGTCGAGTGCTCGCACTCCGGATCGTCGAAGGCCGCCGATGGAGGTCCCAGCAAGAAGGAGATCATCAATGTGACGAGGAAACTGCAGAAATCGATTTTCTCACTGCAGAGGTAGGCAGTAGGTTGATGTTGATATCAGTAGCAGTTCAGATGTTTTCGTTTGTGCTCAAATGGCAAACATTAGATATGGATTGAAATACATAAACCAACATATTTTAAAATAAAATGTGTATTTCCAGTCTGCCAGATGCTACAGCCTACACTGATCTGCTAGCGGAGCTGAAGGGAGTAAGTAAAATTTGGTGGAATTCTTCATTTGTTTTGTTTCCGAAAATGTAGGTTCATGGTTCACCGTTTCTATTCACACATTCACATATATTCACGCCCATAGCCGTCATTTCTCTTCGATTCTTTCCTTATCGATCCTCCAAAAAAGCTTTGACCAGTCTGCCTGCACCTGAATTTGATCCTTTCGCAAGAGCATTTGTTAGATAAAATGCACTTCAATTATTTTTAAGTGAAATGTTTCACAGTCTCAATAGAATCGTTTGGATCATTACTTTCTCAATTCCTATCTACTTGCTTCTCCAACTTCACATTCATTCAGCTGCACGTGATTCTCACTCGTGCTCTCTCCTCGACATCGGCTGAATTCGCTCCCTCCAATCTGCCCCTTCCCGACTACGATGAGGCCGATATGCAGATGCTGTTGGGAGAGGATGAGGTTAGCAGAGGGCCTTCGAGGGAGATGTTTCTCCATTTCATTCATCGTCTATGATTCTCAATACTCTCAATGATTTTCATTGAGAGCTAATGAAGACGGATAGCTTGTTTTTAATACGTAGGTTCTCTTGAATGTGGAAGCAGTTCAGTTGATAGAAATGGCCATGTGGTTCCGAGAATGTTTTAGTGGGTTCTAAATTTAATAGTGCCAGGTTCCGAAGACGACTTCGATGCTCGAAAAGGTTGCAGAAGAGAAGACGAAGGCGGGAGAGAGGTTGCAGGTGGGATAAATATTTCACATACGCCGATTGCAGCTGGTATTGAGGGTAGTGGTTCACTGAGACGTTTGTATTCCTCATGAAACCTATACGAATCTGGGACATTTTCAGTAGTTGACTATTCAGGAAAGTTTATGCTTGATTGCCACTGATTTTTGCTGATTATTGCAGGGTCTTCTGGTGCAAGCAGAAATCTTGATGCGAGAGGCGACCCATGCGAAGGGAGGAATAGCAAAGTGAAGAGAGATCAAAGATCATCCCCGGTGAATTCTTGTTATCGTTGCGAAATGTGATATGAATTAATTGTTGTCCTGATGAGCATTTGTGGTAATAAAACAACTTTATTATGTCTGTTTGAACAAGGACAAGTCAACAAATAACCCATAACCAATAAATATCGGGACAATCCGACTGTCATCACAACGATTCGTCAATGGCAATATGCACGAGAGAGAAGATATCACAGAGTGGCTAGGCTAAAGCTGCGGAAACCCGTAGAACAGTGAACTGGTGAAGAGAAAACAGGGATATGCTAAAGATATGGAAAGAAAGTTAATTGAAGAAGCGTCTACCGTAATCCAAGCATTTGTCGATACTATATCGTAATCCGATTAGCCCTCAGCATCTTTTCCTTCTCGTTCTCACGAGCTTCCGTGTGACTGAGTATCTTGGCTACGGTAGCTCCATCCTCTTCACAAGATTCGTCCCACCTGCAGAGGGATACTGTAGTTTATCGATCTACTGTGCCGTTAAGACTACGTACGGTAGTATGTATCTACCGTATTATACAGATTACTGTACCACTACCGTACCATTGGTGGAAGTCGTTGATTACTCGCTCCTTCTTGGGTGATTCCCATGCCATTCGGCACAGTTGGCAGAATCCCCAGGGTCGTTCAAGAATATCGTGTTGCTGAGATTGCATCCGTATTTGGAAATTTCGATATCTTAATTTTTTTTGCATAATCATGCTCACCTCCCCATTCAGATAGATAGTGGCGTAGTCGCGTCGCCAGTGGAACATCTCGCTGAAACATAAATTGATCTTTGATCTTTATAGTTTGATCTTTGATCTCTCCGTTACCTATAAGCGGTCTTGTTGCTCATCAGATACTTCATTCTGTCAGCTAGATCTTGAACTGTATCGTAGTCATCGACGGCAATGAAGGAATTGGGAGGGAGACGATTATGAGCGATCGATCTCTGAAAAGATGATCTTTGATCTTTGTTATCCAAGTGGCTAAAACTGTACCTTCAGAACGACGGGAACGATGTCTCGACCGTAGCCCTGATTCCATACCTGAAATTTAACAAATCTTTTTGAGAATAAAATCGACTTTAACTCTCATAAGTTTCAGAAAGGTTGGAAAAGCCGATTGAATTGCTTTGCAATGATGCTTTCTTCTCTTCTAATTATAGAACTTTATTTGAAAGAATTTCAATATTGTGTTTGACAAAACATGTGCGAATCTGTGAATCGAACCTTCTCTGTGATGTAGTCAGTGCAGACCGAGTTCTCGAATGCGAGGTAGAAGTGGTAGCTGAACATAATTTTGTTATTTTTTGGTCCAGGCAACTTGCTTCCATTTCTCAACTCACTCATCATCCAGTACTCCCTCGCACTTCTCTCCCCTCGGACAATTCAATCCGTTGAGACAATGACCGTAGATGTCCACTGGGAAGTACTTCTGCAATGGAAACCTGTCCAGGATCTCATGGTCAATTAATGAATCGATACTATGACTACCGTATTCCAACGGTACCTGCATCTTCACTACGAGATCCTCTCTCTTGCTGTTTGTATCGCAGTGGGAGACGAACCATGCAGCGCCCTTGGTCTTTCCCTCGAGTCGAGTGGAATTGACCACCTGACATGAGTTGAAATTGAGAATTCAGCTTGGTTACGTTTCAGTTTGAGAACAAAACACGCGTGAATGTGCAACCCGCAATTCTTGGATAATTTCTGATTGAAAAGCTCGAAACTCTGATCCCACCTCCTCAATGGTTCTTCTCTTAGCCAATCTGACGGTGTATCCATAGGGAGAAGCCCCTCCCGTGTCATGACGATATCCGAGAGAGACGTTGAAGTAGTCCTAATGAGAGGATTCCCCTTTATGAAGGTGAGAATATGATCTAACGAACCTTCGGCTTCACTACGATCGGCATGTTTTTAGGCGATTCCTAAAAAAAATCATTTTTGAAAAACTAAAATCCAGGTACATACTTGGCTGTAGAATGCCATGATCTGATCACGATTCCTCCGTTTGAACTCGTCTGTAGACGTCAAAATGACAGCAGCCTGAAAAAGACAGTTCAATAAGATGCAAAAGTATTGTCATCCGCAGGGTTCGAACCTGCGCCCACAGAAGTGGACTGCGACCTGAACGCAGCGCCTTAGACCACTCGGCCAGAATGACACATGTTTTAGCTTTCCTCGTGCATACAAAGATGAGAGCACATGGAATTTTTTTTTCTCTCTTTCGTATAATCCTTTAAAAACTCTGAACAGTATAAGCATAAAAGGTTGATTTTCATTTCTGCTTTCTTTCAGGCTACTGCAATTTGTCATCTTCCCAAACGATGACGACTACTGCCAAGTTTAGTACAGCTATAAATTTCTTTGATGCATGTGACTTGCCGAGTAAGGGCAAAGTTGAAAGATGTAATACCTTCTCCGACTTGGTCCTATCATAAGTGAAGATGCAATTCCAATCTGGACATCCTCCAAGGTTCTCCGGTCCGTGTCCGGCGTCCCATGAGAGGATGATCTTCGGAGGAGCTGAGAATACGAAAATTAGTCACGATGGGAATGTGCAAGAAAAACAGTGGAGCTCTTACCTTTGTAGTCCACACTTGCATGTAACCTCTCTTCAAATGACGCGATTTTATCGCTAGTCAGAACGCTTTCAATCTGAATTTGAATAGTTTTATTTTTGTTTTGCTGAAAGTTTAGTATAACACTGACCTCCATTGGCTCGTACCGAGTAGAGTTGAGAATCAGCGTAAACTTTTTCACTGGAAATTATGCTGTTTTCAAAATCAAATTCGAAATGAGATGAAAATCTGACCAGTAACGCCCTCATGCGGATAGTCGTAGTCGCTTTTCAATTTTGTTCGTTGTGGAAACTGAAAATGTAATATTTCGTGAGATGCTCACTGTTATTGAGCTTTGAGATACAGTCGCTCCGTGAGAATAACATCATGCTACTTCAATATCCCTCACCATTTGTAGCGGTGAGATTCCGTCACCGAATTGAGATAGGAGAAGAACGAAGAGATAGAATGTAGCGAGGAAGTAGACAACCGGAAGCCATCTTAATTAAGCTAATTAATTTTTCTTGATTAGTCCAATTAGTTTTTTGTTGGGAAAAAAATGAGTAGAGTGTACCCTCAACCCTCTCTTCAGTCTCATTAACTTCCCCAACAACACTCATCGTTGCTAGGAAGTTGTTCTCAGAAGAAAACCACAGCAGAGAGATCTAGAACGATTTTCAAATCCATGCTTGGTTTGCGTTTCAGGATATGCAAACAGTCGGTTCAAGTAGACAACATCACGAACTTTTCTTCAATGATCAAAATGAATAATTTATGACAAAAAATACCTTGCCGGCCTCGCCCACCCGCGCATCGGCACCGCCAACCGATGGTATCTCTGCAAATATCCGAAAATCTTATAACGAAAACAATAGCAACAACAGCAACAATAACACACATCAAGGACAATTCGGTGCACATCCGATCCTGATCAGAGCTGTTTGCTGACAGCATGGTTAGATCAGCTAAATGTCCCGATTCGATGGAAATATTTCATCGCTAACACAGCGGGAGAGATAGATCAGGCACTCTTTCTCCTCCCCTCTCCCGTCATGGAATCCTCCCCTCCCTCTCTTCTCTAACTACTCTCTTCTATGCCTTCAGGCCATAGCAACTTCTAGATCCACATCGTTCACTCACTATTGATTGCATTTTCAGAAACCGTGCGGCTTTTCAAGATTCATTTGGATGGAAAGGTGCCACCAGCCAAAACAAACGCCGATGCTGAACTTTGTGAACGTTGAGCGAAAATTTGTCGAGCTGCAATCTCGGGGAAAATTTCTAGGCTCAGATTGGAGTGGGGAAGCACCAAAACAACTACGTTTCTATACATCAAGAAGGCGTTTTGAGCGAAGATGCTAATTTTCGCACGGGTTGAGAATGCACTGGAAATTACCATGGGAGCGCGCTGTTTCGCGAGCAAACTAGGCGATTGCGTGAGAAGGGCCGATTTGGACAGTTCTTCCGGAGAAACAGCGAAGTCTCTCGGCAAGATTATGTAAAACCAAGAGAAACACGGCGAAATTCACATCGAAAACTACAATGTTTTCAACTCGAAAGGTATCGAAATTGTGAACGGGAGCTGTGTCGCTTTCCCTCTGAAGGATCACGTGGATTATGTCTAGAATGGCTGAACCTATCCACCTACCTATTCCAGTGAGGATGATGAATCAGGGAAACTAGAGTATTCGAGGCCTACAGATGCCTCGTTTATTATCGCCAACTGAGAAAATTTGCTCTCGATTCAGGGAAGAATTCATCTCAACGAAACTAATCAGGGAGAGAAATGGAATGATTGAGAAGAATGTCTAGAGAGAAGCCTACATGAGGCGAAAAGAGGGGAAATGGAAACAAGAACAGCCATGTGCTAGGGAAAGTTCAAAACAAACATGGACACGAATTTACTAATCATCTACAGACCGAGTAATGGCAAAAACCAGCGAAACAAGTTAGGAGAGAGAGGATTCTCGCGAGAAAGTGATATTGATGTAGGGAGAGAGAGGGCAGATTGGAATTTTGCCTTCGAGGTTCAACATTCGATCCGAGTCTTCAGTATCTTCAGAACAATCACGGTGAGAAATAGGGAACGATCATAATAGGGACAGTACCCAATGTAACCTGAACTTGCGATAGGAAGTGCTGAAAATTCAGCCCATTCAATGCTACACCTGTCCTCCACAATAGTCAGATACAGAATCCTCCCCATCTCTCTCTTGTATCTATGTACCCAGCGGTCAGCAAGGATGGAAAAAGAGACGATGAAAAGGGGGAAGAATGGAGGAGGACAGAATAGGAAGAGGAGAGAAGGAGATTGTGACCAGAAGAGGGAATCTCTCTCCTCAGATGGCTCCGATTTCATAAATGAGATTGTTTGTTTTTCGATGCGTGCGAAATGAGCATCTCAGAAACCTCTGAGCTATGAAAAAAACGAGGAGGAAACAGTTTGGGGCAGAGAATTGAGAGCTATTGCTGTATACGAGCAGTGTTTATGAAACATTAGAATGGCTATATTGACAGCTAGATGAGAGAGTGGGGGAATAGAGGAGTGCATTCAGAGAGCATAGGGAGGAAATATTGCCGTCCCCTTTTCGAGAAAGCAGAGGAAACGATGAGCAACCTGGGGGATGAGAAGGAAACTACGTGGAAGAGAAACACAAAAGAGAGGAGGGATAAGAAAAAGAGGAAGAAGAAAGAAGAAGAGAGATGGACGATTCAGAAACAGTAATAGACGCCAATCATTCCCTGTTTTGGACAACAAACGCCCTCGACTTGAAAACGCTGTGCAAACTGATCAAATCGTCACAGTACTCTCCTCAATTCCCATGATCTCTCGCTTTCTGATCAGCAAAATAGTGGAAGATGAGGAACTACTGATAGCCAATCAATGATAACACGAGGAGGCGCCCAAGTGAGAAACGACATTTAGAAACACCATCCTGAGACATTTAGAGAAAGAGAGAAACAAGAGGAGATAGTCACTTAGTATTGGTCAAAACATCATTCACTTTGCAGTGTTCCCTACTAGAGTGCGACGTCCCAACAAATTGGGGGAACACGCTTCACGGATTCCTCTCACGTGGAGGTTTCAAGAGCTGGCAAGATTTTGAAAACCAATTTGTGCACTCAAAAGAACCTCTCGTCTTGTCAGGATTCAATTAGCATCGAGAGAACGCCTAGCCAATTTGATTTCGATGCGCTCTCTCAGTTTCTAGTGCTATTTCAAGGGACAAGGGGGTGAAACACAGAAATACGGGAAGAAAAGGATGGGAGAGGGGTAGAATGGGGGAGAAATCACCGTCTGTCCGCAATCTCGTGCTACGAGGGCCAATTTCCGGTCATTTCTCAGGCCGATTCTCTCCCAGAGAAGAAGGCCCGATAATCACTTCTGACAGGACGAAGGCAGAAATTATGCAAACTCGATGGACCCGCGATTCTGGTTCTTCGCTTCTTAGATCTAGCTGCTATGGACGTAGCGATGTGAATTTCGCACCTAGGTAGGCATGGGAGAAATGGTTCGGGCCGAGACTGGAGTCTCAATCTCGAAATAGGTGAGTCAACAGAAGTGTCGCATATCCGATGCGCACGTAAACTTGACGTCGTTCCTGTGGAGGAAATGGAGAGGAAGAGGGAGAGAAGGAGGAGAAAGATGGGCGTTGTCCGAGTGATGGAGAAAAAGGAAAAATAGGAAGGATGAGGTCACTACACTATTCGTGGCTTACAAATAGGCTGTAATAAGAGCTAATGAGCATATGTACTAAACATCCAATTGAAGATGAGACGGCAAAATATTTAAACGTTTCCTTGTAAATAAACACCGAAAACAAGCTAGCAGTTTCCTGTGCCGTGCATTTTACCGCGTGAGATGAATATCTGCACTTGGAAGGGAATGGCGGAAATCCCGTCTGGTGGATTATCTCCTCTGGTAATTGAAACAGTGCCGATGCAGCGAAAGGGTCAAGAGCCAGTCAACTCTATCATTTACCATCATTTTACATGAGTTTCATTTTAGGTTCATGGATATAGTTCAAAGAATAATATTTATGCACCGAGTAGATATCATACAAGTATTTGACTGAAAGAAGTTGATTATGTTAATTGCACGACAAGACAATAAATAATATTAGGGTCACACACAGTCACACGGTAGCTATGACACCGGAGGGAAAGGTCGGCGAAGTTAGATAAATACAATTTCTAGTTCTCGAACTAGTACAGATTCGGTTCCTCCTATTTGAGTACATTGGAGAGGGGAGAAAGATCAAAGATCAGTCGAAGCCTTATTTGCGGCTCTTCATCATTTCACTGCACTGAATCATGCAGGAAGTGTCCTTGGAGATGTCGGAGAAGAGATATTTGTGAGACAGTTTCTCGCATGAGTTCACTCGAGTTGGATTGCACATCACCTGGAAGAGATTGGGGTTGGAACACGGTTCAAGTTTATATCTGAGAGGATGCGCAAGGAGTGATTTGGCCCAGCCATTCGAGAAGAGCAATGAGAGAGCAATTCAATATTTCAAAGATCAAAGATCAACTGACTCCTTCAAGAGTGCAGGTGCACGTAATGCATGGAGTGATGTGAGCGGACTCGCCCATCTGGATCGTACGCCCGTTCATCTCGCAGTGACCTGCAGAGATCAGAGGTCATAGATCAAGCTACGAAGATCAAAGATCAAAACGCACGTCGGTCCTTCCAGTGCGACAGGTCGATCTGGGGAATATCCTTGCACGAGACTTGCGCGTTCCTGCAGAGATCAAAGATTAGACTGCGATGAGCAGAAATTTTAGCGAAACTAGGTCATAAATTGGACAGGAATGATCAAGCTGCTAGGAAAAGACAATAATGGGAGATTCTCAAGGATAACGCGGTTGGACGTTTCGGTCCATTGGGTCGTAGACGCCCAGCCGCCTCACGGAGGGTGGACCTCGTCAGTACGACGCCCTCCGTGAGTGGGGAAGTGAAAATATGGGGAAGGGAAAGATAGGCACCAACAAACAACGCGAAAACGACACAAGTATGCGCGGGTGATTACTAGAAACTGGGGATCTGTCTTTTAGCGAAATAGAGCAAAAGAAGAGGTGATACAAGTGATAAACGATAATGGAAGGGAGAGAAATACGTGTAATAAATGAGGGAATGTTCAGATAATTGGGAAGCCAACGAACATGAGGTCATCGGGAATGTCGAAGACGTTGGGTTGAATAGTCTTGAGGTACTTCGAATTAGCACAAAAGATCGATGCGAGACGGATCTTGCGAATCTCGTTCAGTTGATCTGCAATTCATTCATCACTTTTCGTGAAGTACTCCCATCCTGCTCCATCGCAGTGATGAACTATGCTTGAAACTGATTTCTATCGTGAAAGATAAACATACTAGGAGTGAACTTGGCGGCGGCATTGTCGTTCTCGTAGTAGAATCGATCGCATCTCTTCAGTCGACCGAACTGTTCAGCGAGAATGCACGACATGGTGGTGCCCAGCTGGAAGATGAGATGAGAGATCAAATAGCAGCTCTAATCAGATCGTCGAGGTGCCGAAAGATCAAAGATCATCAATTCTCTCACCAGTGCTCCCTTCCTGGGGGCCTCCGAGACGAGTCCAGGGAAGAGATCGATGTCATCCACGTGTTCGTACACGGATTGGAGAGCCTGAGAGGGAGTTGCGTCATCACTAGGCAAGGGTCCTCAAAGATGATTGCAGACCTTGATTCCAGCATCATCAATCTCGTTCCTCAGATCCTCGAATCTCTTGGCGCGCGGAAGTCCGCAGAATTCTCTGGAATAGAAGGTAGATGGCACGGTATTCCTCGTTCAGTTCTCGATCGAACTACCGTATACCTCAGGTCGTTGTACGGTTGCACTCCGTGGTCTCTCGCTCTCAGCATATTGATTGCAATGAGATCCATGCCAGAAGTGGGCTCGCCGCGACGCATGAACAGGTGGTTTCTGAAGAGATTTGACTTAAAAAATCAATACGATCGGGATGTTTCAATGAAAAAAGGTCTCACTAACCTGACAGCATTTGTGATGTGTCTGTCGAATGCCATGGAAGGAGTGCCGAGAAGTCCCATGAGCATCGTGTCAAGACCTGAACGGGCTTGGATCAGAAGTGGACAGGTACAGCTTACGCTAACACCAAATTTTCCAAAAAAGTTTTTCGGAGTAGGAGGGGAAGAAGGGAATTGATGTAACACGATTCTTTCACGACCTATAGACGCATTGAAACTCATTTGAAACACCATTGTCTCACCTCCTTGCTTGTGATCGTAGAGAGGGCCGACGTGGCCGAAGTGCTGCGCGAGATCCACCTTCTCGGTCATGTTCCTGACAAGAAGAGAAAATCGATCATTTTTCATGCATTGATGACGTATGGTGGAGAAAGAGAGCGACTCACTTGTATGCATTGGTCATTCTGGGGAACATCCTTCTGATGAGAGTGTGGCCGAATCGGAAAGCTGCTGTAGCGAATGGTTGAGAGATCGAAGCATCGCACTGCAATGGATCGAGACGTGAGAATCTGCATCTCGTTTGATGTTGTTGTGCAGTGCCATTGAAGTTGCTGTCGGAACTTTACTCACGGATTCATCATATCCACTGAAGTATCCATTCTTGAGAGGAACGAGATTCTCTTGCTCGAGGAGATCCGAACCGACAACCTGTGGAGGATTGAATTATTTTGTGAGCTGTGAATGACGAAGAAATCAAAGATTCTCGATTTGTTTGGCTTTTGCGATAGCCGTGAAGCACAATTGGGATAATTTTTTTCTGATTTCTGTTTTTGCAATTCTGAAGGACCAAGGAGAAGTGAAACATCTCTCTCATACCTTGGGAAGGAACTCAGCAAAGGTGATCTGCTGCATGATGGCCACTACGATACGACGAGACTCCTGAACTCAATTTGTGCATATTCCATTTAATCATGTATTGGTTGGTTAGTAGTGGATGAGTTCTAGATTCTCACCTGATAGACAACTTCGTCGCTCCAGTGGGGATTCATAGCGGAGAGTTGCATCGCGATTCTGAATAGAAAATTCTCACGGCTATAACTCCGTACTAAGATTCGTGATAATTCACTCACCTATTGTGCTCCCTCATGAACATTGTGTGCATGACAGTGAGTCCGGGTTGATGGGAGTTTCTCTCGTCTCCGGCAACGAAACAGGGAGAGTGGGGGAGAGAACGGCAATCGCGCTCCTGAGGACCTGAAAAAGATCGAGTTCGGATGAATATTTGTGTTCTTCATTCCAGAACAAGTTTTTAATGTTCAACAAAGACATCCATAGCTTAATTGATTCACAGCCGCTCATTTGGTTCTTGAAAAATCAGTAAAACATACAAAGAGAGAAAATCGTGGTCAACATTTCGCTGATTCACGCTGACTTCTGGGCATAATAATGAAAGTAGAGCAACTTCCTAATGATGACGGAAAAGAATAATTACCCTGAGGCAGCATGAATTCTCCATGGCCAAAGTCAGTGAAGTTGAGAAGACCGCGCGTGAAGAGTCTGTGTTTTTACTAAGTTATTATTTCCTAGTTAATTTTGCAATATCCAACCTGAGTTCCTTGGCCTCGCACTTGGTCGAACCGTAGAGGACGGAACCATCGATGTAGGAGGTCAACTGAGAATATTAGCAATTATTTCTGCAACGAAAAAGAAGACAAAACTATCAGATCCAGTGAGTTTTGAATAAACATCCTTCGTAAAACATAGAGTAAATGAAGTAATAATCACCTGGTTCATCTGGTTTCTGTATCCGAGATTGAGTTGACCGAGAAGGGAGCGAGCGAAGGGAAGGCATCTAAATAATATTACATCATTCTCAACGACTCCAGTCTCGATCCTGTAGGTGTCACTAATGTGACATTAGCTAGAAAAACAGTTCGATATTGATAGTTCAGAGCATCCTTAGCAACAACCTAATAAATAATGTCAAACCTCGGTTCTCCATTGGGATAGTGGGTGGGGAAGAATGGATCATCGCTCTCCACACGAATCGGCATGCAGTGAACGGAGATCTTGTCGGGCGAATCACATCTGATCAATTTTCGAAATAATTTTCGACAATCAGGCGGGAATGAAGTACCTGGTGCAGTTGAGAATCTCATCGTTGGGGCCGCGTGCGACAGGTGAGTGTGTCATCTCTGCAAGGAACGATTAGCGGAATTAGCTAATTAGTTGTGAATTAATTACCGTGATCGAGCAGTTGTCCGAACTGCATGACCATGTGGGTGAATTTGACGTGAGAGACGTCCTTGTCTTCGTGGACGACGTTTGAGACCTTCAAATGCCATGCGTATTCAATTCTCAGCAAGTTTGTTTTCTCAGCTAGTGCTCAACAAGATGCAAGAGCCCCTCTCAATAGATCGACCAAATACAATTGAAGACCAATGACTCACTCGTCTCGGATTGGGCAGACTCTTTCCACTCTTCGCCCTCCAGCGAGGAACGTCGAAGCCATCGTCGTACCTAGAATGATTATTGATAATTCGTCGATAAAACAAGCAATACAATCACATACTGAGGCGGGAGCAGATGTCTCAGAGGTCCGAAAGAGTTTGCGTAGTGAGGGAAGCGGAGGTTGTTGCACCATCCATTGTAGGAACGGTATCTGGAGAGAGATTGGGTGAGTTTCAAAGGCAATTCAAACTAGGAACAGTGCAGATCACTTCGATTTCTTTCGCCTTGTCTCTCAAAAAATTAATTCACAAAAAGCTGATTACCTGGTGGTGTGATCGCAAGGGAGCATTCTCGGGAGGCATTCCTCCTCTGTCGATTGGCCATCGGTGGAGAGGAAGGCAGTGTAGTTGTTGACGAAGGAAGAGACGTCGATCTGAGGAATTCGCTTATCTTTCGTATTTTCGGTGAATGACCAAATGAAAATAGGAACAGCGCATACCTCAGGTAGAATGGTCGCAAGAGTAGCCGAGTCGAGAGGAGGCAGCTTCTCGTCCTCACGAAGCATCTCACTGCAAGTGTCTTTACTCCGGAAAGTCCAATTCATTTGAGTTTCATTTCGTCTTTCTTATTCAAAATGTCCATCAACATTCGATATGTGCATGACTTTCTGTTCAACAAAACAACAATACCCCTTAACGAGCAGCTTGGTCGTCTCGAGAAGAACAGCGGAGATCTGTGAGACCGTCTTCGCGTGAGGCTTAGCTCTGCAAATTGGTTATGAGGTTCTGGCTACGATTGAGCAAGAGAGAAAGTTGGCAGAAAGGTACCTCATCATGTTAGAGTATGCAAACAGCGGATCGCCCTTCTGGAACTCCTTCTGGTCTGAAAGAGGATCATGAGAACACTGCTTTCGAATGCTCGGTTTTGATAAAGAATTCGATTATGTTGAACGCACTGTGCTTGATGTTAGAGATCTCCCTCTTGGCCTGGTCCTTGAGGTTGGTGGCGGCGAGGCGGATAACCTGCAAATTTGCCCAATCTCACTCGAATTCAGGCGAGTAGTACAATACCTTGGCAATAGTCTCAGTCTTGACGGGGAATCTCTGGATGATCTCCTTGTCTCTCCACGCATCGAAGTGGGGAGAGGACATGAGACCAGTGGCGTTGCAGGAGATAGGATTGTTCCTGGAATGTGTTGGATCATCAAAATTCTTCGGGGCCGGATTCAATATTGCCGCATTCTGCTTTGAAAACCCTCAACTCACTCAAAAATATTCTCGAGCATGAACACTCTCGGGACAATACGACGGGCATCAGAGTTGGCACAGATGATCTCGGCAAGCTTCGTCTTTCTGCAAACTTTGTTGTTCATGCAAGAATCAGTAGACAATCTAATATTTTTCTCACCGCTGTAATGAATGTCAGCAAGGCTTGAAACATATAGAAATAGTTACCAGTTTCAACAGTTCAATCAAGCATTACTGAACGTGTAATTCACCTGATCTCATCTAGCTGCTTCTCCGAGAAGGAAGAGGGCGTGAAGTAGTTCTCGTACCAGAATCGATCACCTCTGCGGGTCTGAAATGATCTGATTACTTCAATTCAAGACTTCGATTCGCATGTGACCAATGACCTCTGTCACGATTAGAAACAATAAATTGCATGAATATGTGAATAGGAAAAATCAATCAATTTTTTTGCCGGAAACTGTTCGTTGTTGTTACGGCAGAAGCAAAACGGATGAAAGAAAAGTAGTGATACCCTCTGGAACTGCTTGCTCGTAAGACAGGCGAGAGTCGGGCCGACCAGTGCTCCCTTGAGAGGCTTCTCCGCCAGAACTCCAACCAGCAAGTCGATGTCCTACAAATTTAAATTAATTGTATCGTTAAAGTTTTCGAAAATAATTAAATACTGTACCTCAACAGCATCGTAGATCGTTGTGATGTACTCGCTTCTGACTTCCTCGTGGAAGACTTCCGAGAGATCACCGAAATAGCGGATCTGCAATATTTGTTGATTAACTAATTATCCAAAGCATCGTTAATTAGTGCACGAGTGTGAGCAAACATCAGTGATAGTGCAGTGCCCTTCGGCTAGAACTGAGAAAACGCGAGGGATAGCGAGAGACAAGAGGCGCCTGAGCGTGCGGTCCCGTGGTGTAGCGGTTAGCACTCAGGACTCTGAATCCTGCGACGGGAGTTCAAATCTCCCCGGGACCTTCGCTTTTTGCCGATTTTTTCTTTCACTTATCTCATAGGAATTTCTGCTCTAATGAGTGTCGTTACTTCATTCTTCTCGTTCTGACGAATTTGGAAGCTCATCATGTCAGTTATCTCAACGACGTAAAGGAAACACCCTAACACCGTACCTTTCCGAGTCCGCACTGTGCCCTCACAGTCGTGTAGCCAGGAATTCCGTGGTCTCGGCCCTGCTTGATCGCAATCGATACAAGGTCCATACCGTAACCTGCAAGATACGGTTATGACACAATATTACTCATCTCTGTATGATCTCAAAATTGAGATGACACTTACCGTCATCTCTCTTGTTCTTGAGGAATTCGCTCTTGATCTCGTCGTTCATTCTCAGCGCGGGCTTGGCGATCGTGATGGACATCAGAGTTCTGAGAAGAATTAGTTCCTTTTTTCCGAAGCAATCTGCGAATGCAGCGAATCCTAATGATTTCCTCCCATTATCCGAACGTCTGATGCTCACCCGACTTTTTTTTCGAATAAAAGAGAAAACGCAACGTACTTGAGGACAGTCTCGACTCCGAGAGGTTCGTAGATCTTGGATGGATCATTGAATGAGTTGGTGAGGGTGTGAGAGGGAAGGAGAGCCCACGCGACGTACGGGAAAGTGACGGCGAATCTGAGTGAAAGCTCAGTAGTGTTTTACTTGTTCTTCATTCGACACCATCACGATCAGAGTCAATCGACCGAATGAGTAAGAGTATCGGAAAACTATGATTTTCGCAATCGAGTATCAAGCACTGTTATTTCGCCTGGAAAGTTCAATCTCCTTACTCATTTAGCACGGATGCATCGATGTTCATGTCATAGTCGGCATCGAAGCCAGCAGAGTGCAGGTTGAGACCGTAGCGTCTGAAATGCCGATGATCAGTTATCACCATCCCATCTCTCATCTTTTCACGCCTTTTGTCTACGAATGACCCACGTGGATCGAAATGGATTGAGCAGTTCTCTACAACCTCTTTCACGCTATGCTTTCTCTTCGTTATATCAACACAACCACTGTCTGATCAATGAGAGATCATTCAAACAGAGAGACTCTTCCTCACTTGATATTATCATTGCCCAGCAGGATGGGTAGGAACTCGTTGTACGTCACGTGTTGCAGTTGAGCAGAGACGATCTTCCGAGCCTCTTCGTACAGTTTGTCGTCCGTCCAGTGGGTGTTGAGCGCCTGAAGAGCATACCGCAATCTTACCGAAATCCTACCGTATCTAATCACCGTATTCCCTAGTTAAATCGATAGTAAGGTTAGAATATCGACGCACCCTCAACTGTCTGGCGACTCTATTGTGCTGCTTGATCCAGATGGTGTGAATGGCGGCGACTCCAGGCAGAATGTTCGCCTGTGTTGAGCCGGAGAGCACGCAGCGACCGTCCTGAAGAGCGTCAGTTGGTGATTCGGATGAATACGGTATCGATCAGTTATCGATAAGTCTACAGTATGTCTTGACAGTATACCTGGGAGGTGCAGAGAATGTTCGAATCGGCATCGGGCAGATCTCCGTGGCCGCCCCACGTACGGAGAAGACCTGAGGAGGCGATTATTGATTTTTCAAACTCAAATTCGATCCTTTACTGACTGCTTTGGTAAATGTTTGAAAATGATGAACTATTGAAACACAATTGAACGCGGAAAGTAAAGAAGAGCGAGTGAATGACTAACCGAACTCGAACTGTCTCATCTTCCTCGCTCGTTCCATCGTTGATCCGTAGATGGCAGAGGCATCGAGGAAGGAGGAGGCGAGGTTCGCCTGAGGATGAAAGTCAATGACGTCACGGAAAGAGACAAAGACAAAAAGCAGTATGACTAGATGGTAGACGTCATACCTGCTCTCTGGGTCCGAGTGCGCAGTTCTCTCTCGCAGCAACGATGGAGCGAGCGTGAGGAACGCACGAGACACGGCCTCTGAAGGAATATCGGTTGGATATGGTTCAAGACCAGCTGTTTCGAAGTTATGCAAGCGAATCGTTGGTTTCTTGAAGTGTTCATGATTAAAAATACAAAAAATGAGGCACCTGTAAGCGGGATCAGCAGCAGGAATGTCGACGGTGTCGCACTCAGGATGGGTGAAGCCGCGACGGCAGCACGGAAGGGGCGTGGCCTCTCCTAGAATAACGGTGGGTACGAACAGAACTTCTCGGAGCGTATTCTCGCATTCAGAAAGCAAATCTCTTATCACTCACCGGACACGACAGTCTGCGTGGGCGCCACTCCCACCATGTCCGATGCGAGGAATTGCCACCTGATGTGATTTTTTTCGAATCCTCGATCGCTTCTCCATTAAACATTTGAGGTCGTCAGAAAACTTGAACACACCATGAAACTTATTCAACCGTGCACAAAAATCGACAACGATCTTTGAGCTGTATGGCACATGTAATGACTGACCAATGGGCGAATAGGGTGGTCACTTCGGGATGAGCAGTGCCCGATGGAGTGAAGAGAGAGACGGAGAGACCACGAGGAGAGGGAAGGGGACGACCAGCGGAGGTAGCACGGATGGAGGAGATACCTGAACATTCCATGATTATAACAGCATAATGACGCCATCGACGATGATGGAACGACAAGGTGGGAAACCTCTAGTCCCTAATGAGAGGTGTCTAACCGTCTGCGTAGTCGGGCTTGACGAGTCTAGCCAGAGGAGTGTGAGCAGCTCCGGAATCGGGACGGTTTACGTTGTTGCAGAGACCTGTAATGGGCGTTGTCACTTGGATAACGATGGCTCGTTGAAATATAAATAACATACCGGTGAACGATCTGTACTCGGTCGGAGGGCATGACAGCGGCGAGGAGATGGGGCAGCCCTCTCCTGTAAACGATTCTGCTTTCCTGATTTTCGCTTAGCTTACGTTGTTCATGCATCCGGCTAACAGTGCAAGATTGTATGCTAATCTGAAACGTACCAATGGCATTGGCAAGCACAGCAGAAGGGACGCCAAAACGGAGATCCTTCTCACGCATTCCCAGACTGAAATTTAGCAGACAAAATGAAATGTGTTTCATGTGAGTCATACTTTTTTGCAATATTTCGTTCGTTGATCTCTGGTTCGTTTGCGGTTTGGAAAAAGTCTCGGATCTTTCAATAAAAAACCGTTTGGCAGATTCCGCATTCTCGTATCCGTATTGCGATCACCAAAAACCAGGGAGATTCAACTATAGATTGTTCAAGCATAATTCCCCAGAGTGCTATCTTTCTTCTCTCTCTCATTCTACTACTTTTCTCGCATTCAGATCGAGGATATCGAGTTGTAAATCGTGGTCTACTTCCATTCTAACAGTGTGCACTTTCTGTTTTCAGTGATGTTTCTCACCCATGGAATGAGATAAGAAAGAAGGAGATAAAAGAGAGAGTGAAAGCTCGCGTCGTTCCAAGAGATTGCGCGCTGTGGATAAAGAAGAAGAATAAGAAGGAGTAGGCTGCGCGTTTCAATGCCAATTGAAAAACAGAAAGACATGCAAGAAATCAGACATCTCGAAATAAACACAACATTTCAATAGAGGCTCTCTAGCTCGCAAGGAAGTACAGTAAATCAAGGAATCACTCACTTTGTCAGCTTCCTCGTCATTGCAAGAGCAACGTGAGCGGGCTTTGCCTGTCTGCAATCGATAATTGAGCACCGTTTCAACCATACTCCCATGCAGTTACGGTATCCGATCGCCAACTGACCGGAAGCTGATGTCGTCGATGGCATGCATCCTACCGTACTGCTCGACGGACGACCACAGACGATGGGCTGAAATGAAGTGATCATTGATCTTTCGGGTTCTCATGCCCCAGAGCCTACGGCTATGAGTTGATCTTTGGATTCTCATCCGATGACTTACCTGAATGAATCAGTGACACATCCGAATAATTGTAGAGCGAGAGAGTCTCTCGCTTCGCCTCAGCAGCTGCAGCTTCGAATAGAGGGTCGGGGATTCTGAAAGTGCGTCTTCGACTAGCGCAGACAACACAAGCAGATCGCGTTAGCAAAAGCGCGGCTTTCAAATTTTTTGGTTAGAATGCTATACTGATTGAAATTGTTTACAAATCAGCTGCAGGGATTAAGTACGCACATTGAAACATATTCGATTAAGAACGCAATATGCGTTAGGCATCAGAAAATTTCGAAATTGCAAGCTGCATCAGCGGGGATAACCTCGTTGACTGAGCAGCTGACGATTCTTTCAATGCGAAGGAGGACTGAAACCGAGATAGATATGATTGAGAGACTGTCGAGACCTGAAGCGAGGAGTTAGCAGCCAGAACTAAGGAGGGTTAGTGATCTTTGATCTTTCAAACTTACGAAGGTATCCTTCAACTTGGAGGATTCATTTTCGCATGCGAGAAATGATTTCCCGCATGGAATATTTGATGATAGAGCGACGGGGATGAAAATGAGTAACACTTGCGCCAGGCGCATCTAAAATCGGATAGAATTCATTAAAAAATCAATAAAACCGATCGATAATGGATAGATCAAAGGCGGCATGATGAGGAGACGACAGGAAATGGAAAGTTCACGAGGAGGGCGGGTGTTATATGCTTGCCCCTTCCACCATACCGGATTACCTTCCCATCCCCTTCCCTTCTCTGGGATTGCTCATTTGCTCTGAGAGCGCGCGCATGGCAGAACGAAGTGAGATAAGAAGGAGGAGAGATAGGCAAAACCGATTGCCAGGGGTCACAGGAGAAAGAAGAAGAAGGAGAACTCTCATCGGGTCGCGCCATCTCTAGAGATGTTTGACAACTAGGAGGAAGAAGAAGCAGATAATAGGATTGCACCCAAGGACGAATCGAATCCAGAGTGGGAACTAATCAGCTTCTTGCCTTGGAATGGATCTCTGATCTCTGGAGGAGCTGTTCCGAAGGATGGCAACAGTATAAAAGGAGAAGGACAGATATGTTTCACGCGGACTACTTGTGCTAATGATCATGCTCGATTCAATCGTATTCAAATGTACTTTCTGATTTTTACAATCAAGAAATTCAGAGAAATTAAAAGCAGAGATCCGAAAGCGTACGCTTGAAAAGGAAAGTGCAGATGGTCAGCGGCGATTTCTAGACATGGTTATTAGTCTGGGCGAGCACGGGTACATACGAAGATGAATAGGAGGGAAGGGTAGACTTGGCCCGCGCAAATCGGTAATTGAGCCTAATAGCGGATGGATGGGTAGTTTGCCAACGGCGGGGCCGAATAAGGGTAGAGAACAGGATAATAAAAGGAGAGAGAAGAAGGATGGACAGTAAGGATGAAACATACACACAAGGAGAGGAAGGTGAAAGTGAATTAGAACTCGCTGCTCAGATCTTTCCCTCTCTCTCTCATCCAATGGCAGCCTAATCGCATCCCTCCCTGGAGGTCAACCCAGACAAAAAACGGAGGATGAGGAACGCTATTTGGTCGCAAGCCAATCTCTTCCAACTGCCGGAATGTACAACCATAACTTGCGTTTCAGCACTCTAACCAGTGAATCCTCACAGACTCATCAAAAGTGAGAGCAGACGAAATGGTCACTAAGGCAATGAACTTTGAGTGTCTGTCCACAGACCTTTTCCGGTTTGGTCGATCCGTAGATAGCCCTTCTCTCAATGTTCCATTATTCTAGTAATCACGGGGGTGTGTCGAGTGACCCCATGCGTGTGCAGAGAGTTGTATGCTGGAAAGTCTAAAGGGCTTATCGAAACAGGATCCTTCCTTCCTTAGCCCTTAGGCTGATTCATCATTAGGCTGCATGGGATTGGTTGATGAACGTTCAGAGACGGGAGATTGGAGATCACTCGTGAATAGATAGGGAAAGTACTCACAAACCCCGTCGTACCCCCAGATATAGTGCAAGGCAAAAGAAGAGCCGGAGATTAGTCAATGGAAGTTCAGCGAAGAGAGAAAGGAGGGGGTGTTGAGGCTTTTTCTTCCCCTGAGGAAGACATTTATTGGAAGACTCGAGCAAATAGGAATGATGGGAATGGAACGACCGTCGTGGGTACGAATGGCATTGGGATGGGATGGCTACAGCTTTCCAATGGCATCGAAGATCGATGGTCGATGGACTTAATACGAGTTATGGGAAGGACAGACATGGGCAAATATCCCAGCTTGCCAATGTAGTAGAGAGAGGACACTATTCTCTAGTGGACCAGAGATGAGTCTATCAAGCATGAGAAATGTTCCAGCGAACGAAAGTGTGAACTTTTCTTGGGATACTAGTGAAAGTGAGAATTCGAGTGAATGGAAGAAACCTGACCCGGAGACTTGCAATCGGTGAACTAAGGAAAAGACTTGTACCATGCCTCTTGCGAACAAAAATCGTTGTAAATCAATTTATAAACAAAAATGAGTTAATTTAACAATTACTGATGCATAACAATGAAACTGATTTTGATATAATTGATATTTACTCCCGTCTCTGTTGCTTGGCCTGCTTGTTTCTCTGATTTCTGATCAACAGTGATTGTTTGTTTTCTTTCTTCAATTTCTTAATTTGAGCTTTTCTACTCTTGGGCTGTTTCTTTTCTTCTTCAGTATCCTCCTTCAGATTGCCAGCTCTTTCGTTTTTCATTGTCCGATTCACTTGCTTCGAAACGTTGTGGAGAGACTTCGATGAACAAGGCCGATCCTGAAAATGAGACTTCTTTCAAATGACAGAACGCGCAAGTTTACTCGTTTGTTCTTCTTGCTCTTTCTCCTGGCTGCACCGATCATATTTCCATCCAGTGTATACGATCCATCCATCTCTTCGTTGTCTGTTGTTGGATCTTCGAAATCGTCATCCATCGAAGTGCCATCTCTCCTATGGAATGAATGAATCGAAAGTCAAAAAAAGTATTCAACCAACCTTCCATTTTCCTTCATATCCTCTTCGTCATCTATTTCGTCATCTTCCTCATTATCTTCATCTTCCCTCATCTCATTGTCTTCCTCCTCCATCTCACCATCTGAAATGATGCAAATGATCCACTGTTCACTCCAAGTCACTCCATACCACTTCCTTCGTTCTCCTCTTCATGTTCATCTTCATTCTCTTTCTTCTGCTTTTCTTTCTTTCTCTCCTCCTTCATTTTCTCCTTCGGGTAACGACAGTCCTTGGAGCCACACCTGAACGGATTTTACGTTCTCTTCTGATTCCCTAACTGTATCGATTCTAAACTACGTTCACACTAACTTTTAGAATGATTCAATAAATGAAGGTAACTCACAGACAGTATGGGAAGTAGACGCTGATATCAGCCTTCTTGTCTCCTTGAACGTAATCGAACGTCAGTTCTTCGCCTTTGATTGAAAAGTTTTTACAAATTTTTTTAGCAGAACTGACCGGCCGTGATCGATCGACTCGCGCGGAAGAGAGGTTTCGTGTACCAGAAACCGTTCCTGGAAGGAGAGAAATAGCCAAATCTTTGATTTGATTGATTAGATTGATGCTGATTGTGAGAAAAAAACAGTTAATATTCTTTGAAAGGTGCCAGAGCCTCCTTATCGATTAGATGAGTTTCTTAATCACCCAAGAGTGCAATATTTCAAAGTGTTTCATACCTCGTGACCATTGTCATTATTAGGTCGAGGTTCGGACGACAAGCGTGGGAAATATAACGCGTTTCGTTTCCCTGAAAATCAAGAATTCACAGGAAACACAAGAATGCACCTCACATATTTGTATCCTTGGATGGTGATCGGACGCAGCTTCTTTCCATCCTTCTTCACAAGACCATAACTCATCGTTAGATCGTACGCTCTGCCTTTTCGGGTTGAACTCTTCTTTAGACACGCCTGATTTTGAGGATGATTACGCTGACTAACAATAACTATATTGACTAATGATAAAAAAGTACCACTCCGGCGTATTCTCCAATAAAATCGGCAATTTTGATATCGGAGAGGCACCTCAGAGTCCATCCTTTGACAGGAACTTTGAAGATTACGTACTCGAAGGCTCGGCCATTCTAAAAGTCATTGGCTATGCATCCGGTTCACACTTTTTAGTTTTAGAGTATCTTGAATCGATAAGCTACAGTACCTGGCTGTCCCGGTTTCTGCAGGTCTCTCCACATTTACAGACCCCTTTCACACATTCAATGTGTACGTACATTCTGTTCTTGACGGCCCCGAAATCCTGAGAGTGGAAATAATCTTGTCAACGAATAAATTGCTTCATTATACAAAGAGAAATGTCTCGTATTGGCTCAACATTCCCTTCTAGTATCACTTGCATCACTTACACGCTTCTTTGCGAATCGAATTTCACCCGTCTTCTTGTTCAGTTCAATCCTTGGTTGCTGAATTTGGGCCGTTACAATATAGTCGTTAAAAATAGCAGTTCGAGATCGAGATTTGCTGACTTGCTTCCATCCAACTCACCACTCCGCAGCATTTCAATTTACACTTGCTATCGACGGTGTAGTGGCACGCTATGCACTCGTTCGAGCATCTAGAGAGATCAAAGTTCAATGAGATAGCACTACTTCACAGGCATATTGTTTCGACTCACTTAATCTTCCTTGCCAGCTTGTATTCCTTGAGAAGATCTTTAACTGTGGCGTCCGGTTGAAGAAACGGAATGAACTGCGATAAATGGCGATGAAAACAAATGAATAACACATTCCAATCACCGTAAGCTTCACAAGTTCTTTCAATCCATCTTCTCCATCTTCCTCTTTCCATTCAGTCCAATCTTCGATTAGAATTGGTGGTAGTCCTTTGCTTCGAAGGATGAAGTTTATTCTGAAAGCAAGTAACAAACTATTTTTTAAACATAATGATTTTTTGAGACTGCAACATTCAATAAATCATACACACCTCCACTGTACTGCCTTGAGCTTGTTGATGTAGAGGGCTCTCTGAAACCAGTTTTTTTACCCAATTCCAGTATTTTAACAGTCAACATTAGCCAACGTTGTTATATTTCACAGTTGTACCACAACTGACGATTTGACTTGAACTCACCTTATCGGTGATATAACGTCCAAGTTCTCCTGTTCCTTCTCCTTCCTCCTCTGTCAGATATCGATTTGGAAATGTTTTCTCGAAATCATTTCCTAGTTCATCTCGCAGTCTTATTTCAACCTGCGTACTTACTTATTTTTCAAGAAATGGTTGTTCACTTACCAGGTCAAGGAGATACAAATTCTTCATGAAATTAACATTGATCTGAAACTGTAACAAAAATCATCATTAGGTTTCACGGAAAACCCAACCTCGTGTCCTCTTTTTGCGTGATCCTTCAGATCCTCCCAATTCGGTCGTGGATACTTGCTGTATTTAAGAAGAATCTGAAAATTCGTATGAAATTGACGAAAGAGCCTGGAATCACTGACACGATCTGGGTAATTTCCGACTCCGACTTCTCTTGAAGTGCACGAGACAACGTAGTCGATCTAAAACAAAGAAATTAGGCCGAGAGCTATAGATATTATTTCTTCTCTTCTAGCAGTGCTGTTAGCAACATGAATGAGATAAAAGAGAAATCGTTAATAGATTCGATAATATTACCGGAAACTTGGGTTTTCTGATCTTCAGAGCCGCTTTATACATTTTGTCCCAAATTCCTACGTCTTCATCTTTGCTATCGAGCACCTGCACAGGTTAGTATTTATAAAATAAAAATTAAATTAAATTAATGATATCTAAAAATGGACCGAGCCCACGAACTTCTCTGTCGATCTCCGTATCTTCCTGGTTGTCATCAGGCTTCCGTTCCATCTGCAATTTATAACATGTTTTGACCTTGCAGACTTACTTTTTATTATCGAAACTCTCAACTCAAATCAGTCGACATTCCAATCTTTCAAAAAGTACGGCATAGACAGTCTCACCGCACTCTTCTTCAGCAAGTCCTTATAATCTCCCAATCCAAACTTGCTATCGGATGGTCGAGCCTTCTGAGAGAAATAACAATTACTTTGATTGGCTACGCTGATTCATATTAACTCAAAATTAATCAATTATCAATCAAGATCAAATATTTCTACCTTCTTATTCGGTTCCTGAGAAGAGTTCTTGTTCGGCGTCTCTCCTTCAGACTGCGTCATATCCTAATTTATTAACAACTTAGTTTGTCGTGCTGTCTCTATGAAGCTTTATGCAGATTAATATCTTCGTTGTATTGTAAATTGAGTGTACCTGTAACGGGTTTCGACCTCGACGAGGCGTCCTTCGAGTTTCTCCCATCGCATTCTCGTCTCCAGGATCCTGCGTTCATAGAATTCATTCATACCAACACGCATAATATGCTTTGTTACGGTGTTTGCACGGTTTGTACAAAGAATGTAGACACTTCTGTACTTTTTGGCCCAGGCTATTCCCACAGAGTGTTCCATCACTACCATTCTCATTCCCCGCCTCACTCCTCAGCCCGAGTTGTTCATAAAGATAGAGCCCGGGCCAAAAGTACAGAAGTTTCAGAAATTAAAACGCATTCCGCGTAAGAACGTTTAAATCCGAGATGCATGTGGCACAGTTGCTCAAAATGGTCCCAGGAAGCTCAAACTTTGTGGTTAGAGTCCCCAGGGGTGGGACACACTTCAGCCAAAAAGTTGGACCCAAAAGTTGATCTTTGATCTTTGAGATCGACTTTTTTCTCTTTGATTTTGACCCATCATGTTAT
>LS494253.1:123762-160075 GCA_900490845.1 Pristionchus japonicus | reverse complement strand
GAATGGTATATAACATGATGGGTCAAAATCAAAGAGAAAAAAGTCGATCTCAAAGATCAAAGATCAACTTTTGGGTCCAACTTTTTGGCTGAAGTGTGTCCCACCCCTAGGGACTCTAACCACAAAGTTTGAGCTTCCTGGGACCATTTTGAGCAACTGTGCCACCCCCTCATACGTTCTTACGCGGAACGCGTTTTAAACCACCTCAATTGCATACTAACGAGAACACAAACCTCAGTCGACTGATCAGCACGTGCAGACCTACGGAGCTTATGCTTATTCATCGATGAAGAAGATGGAGTCTGTAAGCAATTTCGTTAGCGGCGAGGGATGAGGAAGGTTTCACGGATGAAGAGATGAAGAATAATAGGCATTGATTCGTGCGCGATTTGCTTAGATTAGACTAGCTTAGATAAGATAAGATAAGGTTAGATTACTAGCTAACTTGCTGTAAGGTGGGTCAACGGGAATGAGATGGGCCCAGGCGAATATGAAGGACAAATCAAAGTCAAGTGAACCTATACGAACCTATACGACCATAGTTGGTGCATCTGATCCGGACATTTATCCCCAAAGGCATGAAAACGATATTGCATCGCCTAGTTACTCGATTTTTTAGCTCGAGTGTCAAATTCCGAGTGCTCACACTCGTCGATTTACATTCTAGCTCGTTATGCGAGGATAAGGGAGAGGAGGGATCGCTTCCCCTGCTCATTTTGAATACTTCGCATAGGCGGGAAACTTATCCTTTGTCTAACCCTTCTCCGGGGAAAAGGGGGGGGGGACATAACTCTGTGGCCCGTGTGTCTGAGCTGACAGATTCACACTCAGGAGAGGGGTTATTGCACTGTCCCTGTGCGATTAAACATAATTTCCGTGTTGTTGGGGGGGGGGGGAGGAGGGACTGTCCGGATAAGAAGTACCGAAGGATGTTCCCATGGGGCTACCTCTTTCACAGGACCATTATTTTCCCTTGGGCTTTTCCGTACAGAGCCGTATGCCTAGCTCAGAGAAAAGAGGGATCTTTAGGAATAATTGGCAGGGAGTATCGCACTGTACCTGAGGAGGCGCGGAGATCGAGTTCTTCCCAGCGCTGCCTGGAGGCCGACCTCTCTGCGATTCGTTTTGTGGTCGCTGACAATGCAACAGAATGATTATAATAATCACAAATACAAAGGATTGGGTTGAATAAATAAAAGCTTTGAACGATATCAAAAGCAACGAAAGAGTTTAAACAGTGAGCGACAGAGTTTGAAATGAATTACCCGCGTCTTTTTGCCTGATGCGTCGTTTGATCTTCCCGCGTCCGTGTGAGGATCATGTCATGGACGCTTAGAACTACTATTCATCCCGTGATTATGTGTTGGCTACAATTACCGAGACGTATATTTTGGTAGTTGTCACTGTGACGCGTAAAATATTTGTCCGTTATGCTTCGTTATCATGTTTTCTCATAATGTCCTCAAACACACAAAGACAAGAGCAAATTTATTTCAAAATCAGATGTACATATCAACAACAAATCAATGGCACATAGACATGGAATTCACAATTACAATTTACTTAGGCATAGTCAAAAGTTGATTGAATAGCACCTCCTTTTCTTTTTCCAAAAGCAACTGCTTTCGTTTGTTCTCTTCAAATGCACTTTTACATTCTTCTTTCTTTGTTTCACCTTCCCTAATCAATCTACATCCCTTCTTAATCTTGGTTTCGGCTTCAGCAATTTCGGTTTCTATCTGGGAGCCTATTTCTGTCGCCTCCTTTAGCTTTTCTTGAATAGACTCGTAAGCCTTGGCAATGCTATCATTGTCTCTCGGCTGAATCTTTCGATATCTCTTCGAATCTTGATGAGCAGACTTCGACGAACAAGGCCGACCCTAGAAATGAGATTAATTTCTAGTAAATGCACTAATAAGACCACCTCGTTATTCCGATCGAACTCCGTGTGCGCTGCATCGGAGATCTCTTTGACGAGATTAAGACCATTGTCTCCTCGATTGATCTCTATTCCTTCGTCATCTCGAGGTCGAATGACCACGCTAGAACTGGGAAGTTGAAGAGAATTCCTCGGAACAGTCGTGTTTCTCCTGAAAATATGTTCAAAAATCTTTACTTGCAGTGAAATTGTTAACGAACTTAGTCTCGCCGAGTCCTCTTCCATCAATTACATAAGCCGAGTGCTCGTTCATGGGGCCTTCCTCTTTCTCTTCACCTGCAACACATTCATCTATATCTAGTACAGTGATGATGCATTTACCATCTGACGTCGTTGCCACAGTCGGATCAACTGGATCAAATTCTTCTTTCGCATCGATGTACTCTGAATTTGAAGTTACATATCGCGCTTGCTCACATAAATGAATGGATACGAACCGTCCGAGTCTTTGTCTTCATTGCCATCATCGGAAAGGAAACCATCATCCATCCTGAATACGTAGGATGAAGCATTTGATGTAGAATGAACAAGAAGTATTCAACTAACCTGTCATTCTCTTCCGGATCCTCTTCATCATCTTCTTCTTCATCTTCATCATCAGACGTCTCATAGTATTCCTCATCCTTCTCTTCCAAATCACTATCTGAAAATGATGAAAATGATCCTAGGTTTAAAGCAAGATAATCCATACCGCTTCCTTCGTCTTCCTCGTCCTCATCTTCATCATCATCATCATCACTCTCTTTCCTCATTTCCTCCATTTTTTCCTTCGGATAACGACAGACTTTGGAGCCACATCTGAATGAATAATTAACTTTTTTATTAGACCCTCGCATGAACTGAATTCGAGCAATATTCGTATTACTTCTCATCAATCCCTCTAACTTACAGACAGTACGGGAAGTAGACACTGATATCTGCCTTCTTTTCTCCTTGGACGTAGTCAAACGCCAGTTCCTCGCCTGAGATTGAATTGTTGAATAAAATATCTTAGTCGAACAGAACTCACCGGCCGTAATGTTACGACTGGCGCGGAAGAGAGGTTTAGTGTACCAGAAACCGTTCCTGGAAGAAAAGTCATATTGCATGTTTCACTCCGAATAAGATGTTATAAATTCAATGTCATGTGAAAGGAAAATGAAAACGAATCGTTCATTTCAATGTCTCCTGACCTCGACACCATAGTCAACGACAAGTCGACGTTAGGTTTGCAGCTGTGGGAGATAAACCTTGTCTCATTACCCTGAAAATAAAAGAAGTCAAACGAAAAAAAAGAATGCGACTCACACTTCGATATCCTCGGATGGTAATGGGAGGCAGTCTCTTTCCATTCTTCTTCAGAAGACTATAGTTCACCGTGAGATCGTATGCTTTGCCTTTGCGAGTCGTACTCTTTCGTAGCCCCGCCTGAACAATGCTGTTTTCATGGGGAATAAAAGAATGCAGTACCACTCCAGCGTACTCCCCGATAAGATCGGCATTCTTGATCTCAGATAGGCATCTCAGAGTCCAGCCTTTGACAGGCACTTTGAATAAAGCGTACTCGTAGGTTCGGCCTTTCTGAAACCCATTGGTTATGCATTAGGGGTTTTCACTTTTCATTTCATTTGATAAGTGAACGGTGATGTTCCTTCAGTCGATATGCTACAGTACCTGGCTATCCTGGTTCCTACAGGTGTCTCCACATTCACACACTCCCTTCACGCATTCAATGTGTACGTACATTCTCTTTTTTATGGCTTCACGATTCTGATAATGATAAACAATAGATTTTGCAATCAAATATCTTATATCTTCTACAGAGAGAAATTTCTGTGAAGGCTTGGGCGCATTTTCAATTGGTTGCATCCTACAAGATATTCACTTACCGGCTCCTTTGCGAATCGAATTTCCTTCGTCGTTTCGTCCAATTCGATCATTGATTGCTGAAATGGAGTTCATTAGAGTTGAGCACAACTTCGAAATGATTTTTGACGCCAACCCTGTAATATATAACGAGTATAAGATTATAGACTCACCACTCCGCAGCATTTCAACGTGCGCGTTGTGTCGACATTGTACTGGCAAGATTTGCAGTCTTTCGTGCATCTGCAGAGATCAAAGATCATGAACATTACATCGAACTCACGCCTTTGTGAAGTGTGCGAGCAATTTGTCTGTTTCTCATGTTCTCAATTTCTCTGAAGGATGAGAGACCCCATGCTTTGACTCACTTGATCTCTTCTGCTAGTTTGTAGTCTTCGAGAAGTTTTTGAATTGAGATATCGGGTTCGAGGTGTGGAATGAACTGCAACAAAAGACGTTTAAAACAATTTTATAATGCGTTTAAATAACCTTGAGCTTCATAAGTTCCTTCAGACCGTCTTCTCCACTTTCCTCATTCCACTCTGTCCAATCTTCAATCAGGATCTCTGGTATTCCTTTACTCCGAAGGAGAAAGTTGATTCTGAAGACAATGCAGAACATTGTTTTCAAGTCCACAAAATTTCAATAAATCTGACGCACCTCCATTGTACTGCCTTGAGTTTGTTGATGTAGAGGGACCTCTGAAACCAATATGTAAGAGTGAAAAGAGCAGTCAACATTGCAATATCTCAGTTTTACACACCGCAGCTGATAACTGAATGGGAAATGCAAATTAACCTTGCCAGAGATATAACCGGCTATTCCGGCACCGCCGCCTTCCTCTTCAGCCAGATATCGATTCGGGAAATTCTTCTCAAATTCGTCTCCCAGTTCCCATCTCAATCTTATTTCAACCTGAGTTCGAAACTTGTTAATATTTCAGCTGTTTGTCACTCACCAGATCGAGGGAATACAAGTTCTTCTTGAAGTTAATATTGATCTGAAATTTATAGAGTGATCTTGATTCTGGCTCTGGGATAAACGAACTTCGTCTCCGCTTTTGGTGTGAGTCTCCAAATTCTCCCAATTTGGTCGCGGATACTTGCTGTATTTCAGAAGAATCTGAAACGGATTCTCACCTATTCAGAGCATTAAAAAAATTTTTTTCGTGAATTTATTCAATAATTCGAAACAAATCAATAAATTCAGCATAAGTCGGAATCACTGACATGCTGTGGCTCTTCTCCGACCTTTCTCGCATTACAGGAAACAACGTAGTCGATCTGAAACGAAAAATCGATAACGATAAACTCCTACTATTGAATTCCAAATATCATTTCGTCTCTTGTGACTAAAAGGAGCATAAAAGAGATAAAAGAGAAATAATAGAAGATTCTATAAAATTACCGGGAACGTGGATTGGTTGTTATCCTTAGCCTCCTTATACATCTCATCCCACTTCTCTACGTCTTCATCTCTACTCTCGAACACCTGAACAAATTATTATTTAAGACATTAAAATGCTTATTAAATTAAAAACAGCAGGCCAAGGGTCAAACACACTTCTTTGTCGATTTGTGTATCTCCCTCGTTTGGAAAAGAAACCCGACCGATCTGCAATTACACAATCGTTTTCAGTCTCCAGCATACCTTATTTTACTAAAAATCGGAGCGGCTTGAAAATGTGTAAAAAATATCGATATTCTCACTTGGCTTTTTTCCAGCAAAAACTTGTACATTTTCGATCCCTGAAAGAAAGATAAACATAAACAGCTGATAAACAGCTGATGTACGAATATAAAAACAGAAGGGTTTTGTGGTACCTTAGCATGTTTTTCTATTCCATTCCTGCCATTGGGTGTCTGTGTAATCTGAAAGAAATAACAATCACTTAGAAGTTTTCAATGTTCTAACCTTTTCATCCAACTGCTGAGAAGGAGTCCCTCCTGCGGCCAGGACCGGATCAGCGACCTAATTTATTCCATTAACATTTTAATTCACATTATTAGTATTTTCGTTGTATTAGTAGCTGGATTTCATATGAAATTTGAATAGATACCTCTTGAGGTGCACGATTTCGACGGAGAATCCTCGGAGTTTCTTCCATCGCATTCTCTTCATCCTGCATTCATAACATCAATCCATACAGGGTGTCCAAAAAGTACTTTGACACTTTTGTATTTTATATAACTCTTCACTCAATGAGCCGAGAAGTCCCAAATTCATGCCATACGTAGCACAGCCACCGAACAACTCACGTTATGAAAACCATCTCCAGCAACCATGAAGTTCAATCGTTTTAGCTTTTTTTAAATATTGCGAACGAAATTCATAACCTGAATTTCATTCGCGGAGTATTTTTTTCCTAACATCCAATTGCTGGATGGAGTTAGCTCTGACAGTCTCTCTATTTTTAACCTGACACACATGAGCCGTAGTATTTTTTTGATAGTCAAATTCGATTCAGGGTAACGCTGATATTGCAAAATCTTTTTTCAATCGAAATTATCCAAACGGCGCCTGAGATTTCGTTATCGCCATTCGTAGCGCCATTGCTCCAAAGATTCAGTTTGAGAATTCTCCATTTTTTCCTATGTGGAGCAGGCATAGGAGTACACACACATGTAGTTAAATTTATATTGCGAGCTCCCAATCCATCGCATTAATTTAGAGATTGCAGATTTTTACCCAAAATCGTTGATATTTGCCGTTCTAGGAACTCGGTTTCTATTGCTGTAATGGCAGGTTAAATGCCGTCAAAAATCGTTGTATTACTGTATGACTTACCACAAAACTTTATAGTGCCGTAGCGTCATTCTGAACAAGAAATCCAGAAAACAGAATATTTAGATTTTATTTTTCTTGCTTGGTAGCACTCATTTAAAAATTCATATTTTTCAAATATGCAGCGCTACACCAGAATCGCCACTATATTTCATTAGAGCAATGTTTATACTCCATAACCTGCGTTGAGCCGGGAGAACCTGTTCTTTTATTTGCCTACAAATAAATCATGATAACGGCAGCAGTCAGCGGGCCGCTTGTATTTTCATCTATTTAGAAAATTGCACCGCGAACGCCTCTATAATCAATTGATCGGATCCAAACCCTGAGTGATGAAAGGTTTAGGGAGGATACATAATCGTGCTGTAGAGGGGCTCTTAACTCTAAAGAGTTCACGAGATATTAAGAGAAGATTATGTCAAAGTACTTTTTGGACACCCTGTAGCAATATCACTCTGGGTGTGGTGTCACAGTTTCTTTACTTGTTATTCTAAGAAGTTAGCTATGATGAAGTTGTCACAGATACAAGGGTGAACAAGGTTACACTATGCATTTTTCAAAGATTAGATAGAGTATACCTTGATGGATTCGATCGAGGGAGAATTGATAAGCGATGAACGATACTTCTTCTGTAAGGAATATATATTTTACTATTTTTAAATGTTTTTTTTTCAAAATGTATACCTGAGGAACCGAGGAAGTCGAGTTCTTCTTAGTTTTGCTACCGGGAGGTCGACCTCTCTGCATTTTGTTTGGGTGTTTGGCAAATTAACAACAGAATAACTGCCAAAACTACATCTGCACAAAATTTGCTAATATAAAGCGCAGCTTTTTATACATAATATCCGAAGCAATGCAAGGGTATGAACAGTTCAATGCATACTTTGCGACGAATTGCCGATTCAATAGGAGTCGAGTGATTGTTTCCAGATTGGTCTTTCTCTCTTACAGCATCCTTCGGCGTATGAGGATTCTACAATGGACGGTTTGAACTTATTGTTGAATGCGTCATTTCATGGAAACAATCGAACATAGAATGTAAGCGAACCTTAGGCGTTGATGATACGGATGAACTTGCTGGTAGATTGCCCTTCTTCGCCTCGTTTTCACCAGCGTTTGCGAAACGCTGAACAATTAAAAAAATATTGTTGAACATCTTTGCTGCTGCCAGCTAATTGTTGGCTAGAGACTCTTTAACAAAAGCCACTTGTTCAGATAATTCATCAGGAATGAGCCCATTCAATAAATTGCAAAACTAAATTAAAAATTCTTAGATTCTAAAATTCATTCTATAAGGGTAAGTGAAATCGGACCAACTGCGTGCTCGAGGCTAAGTGATAAATTTACCATCGTTGTTGCATCAGAAGAAGAAGTAGAAGAAGAAGAAGAAGAGGAAGAAGAATAAGACGATTGTTGCTTCAGCAGAAGAGATCTCGCATCATCTCCAGACTGAATTATGATTCATCATTGTTTTTTTTTATTGGGTTTGAAACTGTGAATGATATGTGTAGCGTTTGGCAAAGGTCAAGCTCGTTCATTTATTTTTGTTCTCAAAAGTATGCTTTTGATCCATATGAGGCCGTTTGCGTAAGGTTCAACAAACTTCAACGGTGGTCTGGAACAGGCCAAAATCTGAAATGCCCCAAAAGTTGGCTCCAGGAGTTCTTTTGGACCCTCTACGCGAAAAACCTGGCCATTTTGTCATTTGTCCCCATTTCGCTCCAGGGGCTCACCCCCCTCATTTTGGCCGTAACTTGTTTTAGCCCGTTTTTTCGCCGAAAAATGGTCAAAATGGCACGAAATCTGGATCTCCAGAACAGAATTTCGAGCTCGATTGAAAACAGAATCTCGATTGAAAAATTTTTGTCGGTTTTTGAAAATTTTGTATGCACAGAAAGTAAGATTTTTGACAGAGTGCTCATGCCCACCCAAAATTCTTGTGGTAGGTAGAGGACGTTCTCCTGATAATTTTTTTGTATTAAAACATGGGTATCGTCCATGCAAGAAGAAAGTTACATCGATTTATGTGATTTATGGAAAAATGAAACTTTCGCAATACCCTCGTTATGGTGCTCATTTTGTAGAGCATGTTGAGCTGATCAAATTTTGTTCACACAATATGCCCAAAAACCTCTCCATGAAAAGTTACAGGTGCTGAAACGGGTGCTGGAAATGAAAGAGAATGAATCCCGAGAATATGGCAACTTTGATCGGCTGTAACTTTTCAAGGAGAGGTTTTTTGGGCATATGGTGTGAACAAAAGTTGATCAGCTGAACATGCTCTACAAAATGAGCACCATAACGAGGGTATTGCGGAAGTTTCATTTTTCCATAAATCACATAAATCGATGTAACTTTCTTCTTGTATGGACGATACCCATGTTTTAATACAAAAAAAGTATCAGGAGAACGTCCTCTACCTACCACAAGAATTTTGGGTGGGCACTCTGTCAAAAATCTTACTTTCCGTGCATACAAAATTTTCAAAAACCGACATATTTTTTTCAATCGATAGAGCTCGAAATTCTGTTCCAAGGAACCAGATTTCATGCATTTTGACCATTTTTCGGCGAAAAAACTAGCAAAAACAAATTACGGCCAAAATGAGGGGCGTGAGCCCCCCACAGCGTGTCAGAGAGGACGAACCCCTTTGTTCGCCGCGGCAAATCACTCTCCATGAGCGCTCGCAGACAATATTTATATGAAACCTATGAAGCATATTCCATATCTCACTGATTAAGATAAAAAATGCAAATCGGAAATTTCAGGGTCATCAATTAGGAGCAAAGGTGCCTCTCTTTCGATTCCAACCATTTCAGATTGTTTTTTTAAGATAATTTTTGTTCATTGCTGAAATTTGACTAAAAAAAGAACTCCTCAGTGACGGTCAGTGGAAACCCCCACACCCATAAAACTTGTGGAATGCTTGAAGACTGCTCTAGAGCTGGAGTAAAAAACATTGTGTAAAAAGTCAAACATATTCGAGAACTATGCTGAAATAGGTGTACTTTTACACTGTTCTCGAACATGTTTGACTTTTTCCACAATGTTTTTTACTCCAGCTATAGAGCAGTCTTCAAGCATTCCACAAGTTGTATAGGTGTGGGGGTTTTCATTGACCTCCACAGAGGAGTTATTTTTTGTAGGTTCTGAAGTTCTACAAGTTTCTGAACCTTCTCAAAGATTTTTTCCATTATGTTTCGGCGAACACTACTAAAGTAAATGACGTTCCTTTTTACATGATCGCTTTGTTGAATTGAGTTTCGCGAAGCCACGAAAATAGAAATAGTATCGGAATGGTAACTTTTGAGGGGTTCACTCGAATCTCTCCCATTCTGTCGCTCTCGACCGCGCTGATCAGTCGAAATAGGTGAGAATGAGTGGGAGGGAAAAGAGTCTCACGCATCCACCTTTGCCGCGATAATTGAATTTACTCTCCCCTCTGACACGCTGTGCCCCCGGAGCGAAAAGGGGACATATTCCAAAATGGCGTGGTTTTTCTCGTAGAGGGTCCAAAATAACTCCTGGAGCCAACTTTTGGGGCATTTCAGATTTTGGCCTGTTCCAGGCACTTGTTGAACCTTACGAAAACGGCCTCATATGTACTAATAGGAAAACTGAGCTAAAAAACATGGCTTTGACAGGATATAGTTGTTGGTCTATCTTGGCCTATCTTCTAAAAATGACTGAAATTGTACAATTTAACCCGGTTTTGCTGACCAAAGGAACATTAGCACATAGAACGGTATACTAACCTTATGCGATAAGCGTTTTTGTGCTGAGACATCAAAACTGAGTAAGGAGTTGGGGCCGCTCAAACGGAGATGCTGAAGGCTTGAGTGTTTTTTCTCTGAAGACATGTTCACTGACCTTTGGCTGAGCAGCACCGCTTTTAGATTTGGCGCCATTTGAGAATGCAGCACGAGTGGTGAAGGATGAGGTTGTTGAAGGGCTCTGAATGCAAATAATCAGATAAAGAGATTGGCGAGGTTGATATTCTTGCTCACCAGATCGGAACGTTGCAGTAATGTGTCCACTGAGCGAGACTGGAGCGAAGGATGAGATTCGGAAAAATCTCCACGTCTATGTTCTTGACTGTTGTTGTTTGACTCACGCATGCCTTTCAATGATGGAGTCTAGAAGAGACGAATATTATGAACGTCAAATTTTTCATTGTGAAGCGGATCGACGTTCTCTCTACCATTTTCCCACTTTTCTTATCGAAAACATGTGCCGTGACCTACTTTCTCACATTACAGCAACTCACGGAGCTAGAAATCAAAGAAGTTACACTGTTTCTAGCCATCACTTCACTGTCCTTCTCATTGCCTACTACTTTTGTTCGTTATCTCACCTTCCGCACCTTATTCCTCGTCAGTCGTTTAATCTCCTCCTCTAACTTGCGGTTCTCCTCCCTCTCCTTGGCCAGTTCGGCGCGCAGTTCGTCGTTCTCCTTCGGGTCTTCATGAAGTCTGATGATTGTTCGAAATATTTATGTTAACGGATTTTCATTGTTTTTTTTGAAATATTCGAAAACGGAAACGTTAGTTACATATTTTCACCCTCCGCGTTCGTCCTGACATTCAAAAGCGGCGATTTTTTTCATTTTCGTTTGCATTTTCACAGTTACCTCGACTGCTTTGCAGAATCCCTTTTCTTCTGCTTCCGAATCTGCTGCTTGCGGAGGGAATGCGAATCCTGTTATTAGGACAGTTATCACTCATTTCTAAGCCAAGTACTCCGATCAAATCTGCAGTATGGCCTTTTGTATCTCCAGTACACATTTACACCAAAATTTTGTGATTAATCTAATTTTCGCAGCATTTGTTCACTTTGCCAAACAACATACGGGTTTTTTTGTGTATCTAAGCATATCGAATTGGCTGGAAATCAAGTACTTGTCCAGTATGCCTCTACTACTATCGTTACCTGATCAGAGAATTGGTGAGCATCTTTGGCTGCAGTAGGTAGATCAGGAGAAGGTTGAGATACCGGGGGATCTCCGTCATTCAGTTCTTGCTTGATGGTTTTGATGCCGCTCGTAGATAGAGCCTGATACAGACTCACTGACTCATGGCTAACTCATTTTAGGATTTCCATGGTATGCGATTCAAACTAAGAACAATGTAGTTACATGAATGCCCCATTCGTTCTTGTTTTGGCTGGACGTAGATAGAAATTGTACCTGGCCATTCGGAGGTTCCTCTTCTCTTCTAGCGTAGTGGTCACGTTGGAGGGTCTCGGATGGTTCCATCCAGATTCGTCCTGAAACGAAAGAGGTCAACGAATTATTACTGGTACGACTCTCTGAGCAGAAGCAAGCACATATAACTGCATAGAGATAAGCGTCCAGACTCTGACTCTGGACTCTAGAGTAACAGTTCAAAAATAAGCGTTCGCGCAAATCTACAGTAATTGGTCCAAGCAGGTCAAACTAACACAATTCATCTCAAATTTTCTCACCATGTGTCAATTTTTTATCGTTGATGATTTTTTTATCATGTGCAAAATGAGTGAGAGTTCAAACGGTTTGGAGGCGCGAACAACGCGATGGGTTTGTAATCGACTCTAACGGATTGATTGGGAGGGCCAAAGTTCATTTGCAAACTCGATGAACAACAACGTGTTATGCTTCGATTGCTAATCGTTACATCCTAGTCATCGATGCAAACTGCGGGATTCACTGATTCATTAGGAACGTGCTTCAAATGATATTTTCAAAATTATCTTCAAATAAAAATAAAAAGTAAATGCATTAATAATTCTGTTTTAAAAAGTCAGTATTCATTTCCATGTACATATTTTGCGGCCCGGCTCTGGATGAGACAACGACTGGCATTATTATTGAGAGACAGAAAAGCGATGTAAGAAAGATGATTCTCACTCTCCCTCGAGCTATCAGCGATCGAGTTACTTCCTTTACTGGCAATGAGGGATAATCGGGTATTACGAACGGGTGAATCAGAACAGAAATGGTATCCGAACCGATACGAATAATCAAACCGAGGCAGATACCACTCGACAACATGCATAGCCTTGACCAAGTTTACTCATCATTCCTTATCTTATCATGTTCCTCTTCGTTCTTCATCCTCACGTGGTATCAATAGGGTGAGAATAGGTGTGAATGGCCAGCTTGAGGTTGCATATTTGAAATAAACACTGAATCCTGTGAACCGCATTCAATGTTAGGAACCATGGCAGGAAGATTCTTCATCAACCTCACTGGATTGTATCGCTAACATCATCACTCTCAATGAAAGTTTTTCGAGAAAGCACAAGTGGAGAACTTCTGGAATTATTCACATAAACAAAATACTGAATCTGGAGTGTGGAGGCTGATTTATAGCGTGACTATATCTAGGTTACAATTATTGAGATCCATATTTTGGGAGATTTCATTGTGTTACCTAAAATATTGAACCGTCTCTTTCGTCTAGTCAAGTGAATGGAGACGTCTTCAAATCCAAAAGTAAGCATATTGTGTTTGAAGAAACTTCGATTTTATCTCAGCTCGTTTCACCCTTTCCTACTGATGTTCACAATGCGCTCAGACATGCAGCTTCCCTCATAACTGGTGCTATTTGCCTACAGTACCTTCCATCGTATGACCTTCTTCCAGTTCTTTCGGCTGTATTGACCGTAACTTGCATTTCAATCATATTGCGAATGTCAAGAAATACGAGTCCAGCTTACGCGAAACTTCTGCTGATTGTCACGGTAACTGCGTTTATCGTTAGATCTCTCCTAAATGAGTATGGTGCAGATATTCCCGATTACTTCTGACTTCATCTTCACATTTCTCTTTGATCCAGCACCACTAATACCGCTTCCATGCCTTCTGAGATGGGATCCGATCGTTCATCTTCCTGGGAATGTTACCATTTACTATGTGAGTAATCATTAGGCAAGGTTTTTGACTACAAGGATTTTGCAGACGATTTGGGTGACAATTATCTGTTGGAATGCAGCAGCCTACGGTGCTTGCTTCATTCATAGGCATCAGGTGGGGGATTTCTTTCTTCCTATCACCTTCTGCCAATCTCAGGCAGTGGTTCCGCCTGGATACCCGGGAAGGTTTTCATTCAAAACACGCGTAATATTTTTGTCTTGGATGACTACCGTTTTCACGATGTGCGGGCCAATTTTACTGGTGAGCACTCTTGAAAATACATTACTTTACTTGATTACAGTTCGCTCGATACCCGGGAGACTATTCAATGCTGAAAAACGTAAGTCCGCTATCGGGACCGGGACTCTCAAATACTTGAACACAGAACACGATCGGTTTCACGGACGCTCAGTTGCGAAGAGTGGATTGTTATGAGATACACAAACTATTCATATTCATCGGATATTGTTTCTCAATATTCGGCATTTGCTTCTGTTTCCTAGTTACAGTGAGTGAATAGTGGAAGTACTGAAAAGCGTCTCTATTCAGCTTACAAGCCACATACAAGCCTCTTCTCCGTGACACAGAACGTATTCCGATGTCGGACAAGACTCGATCCTATCACAGAGTTATGACTGGATCTTTGGTTGTACAAGTCAGTACTTAGAATTGTCTTCGGTCCAATTATTTATTTTAGACACTTGTCCCGATCGTATTTCTATTCATACCTTTGTGTTCGTGCTTTATCATTTTCATTGTCGGTTGGGATATATCAAGTATCGATTCTTAATCTGAGAATAGCTTTCAATTGATTCAGTTCTCTACCCTCTATCTCTCGTCTCGATCCACTCTCCAATGCATTCGATTGTGTTGATCGCCTTCACTCCAGTGTACAGGAAAGATTTCCTGCATCTTATCTCTTTCGTATGTTTTGGTAGTGATGAATGGTTATTTGTGTGGCTGTTTAGTCATTTGAAAGGCAATATTTACAGGGAAGGCTAGCAGGGAATCATCAGAAGAGAAGCTCATTGAGAGCGTCCACTTCAAGGCCCTGAACAGCTATTTTTCCCATGATGTTCCTTATTTCTTGAAATTGCATTCAATGAACGCATGGTACAAAGGCAAATGTTCATCGTTCAAAATAGAACCAGGAAGAGTACCTTGTGACTATTCAGTAAACAAAGATACAATTTCACCTTCGAAAATACAACTTATGAATAGAATGCACAGTGAATAGGAAATGCACACAAAGGACCGTTCCTTGCAAAGGTTTAGTAAATCATGAATTAATCGACATTTATCAGAGATCTACCGTAAGTGATCAGGGAGTTTCGCCCTCCACAGCTGCCTTGGTACTGTTTTGTTGATGTCCTTTTGAGGACCGAGAGTATAGGTTAGCACTCCATCTCTCACAGAAACTATGTCTGCTGGAGCGAAGTCCCATGCGGGCGAACTGCAAAAACTTGAATAATGGCGACACGGATTGTGATTGCAAATACATTGGCAGCATGACTCACTTCGGTTGAGCTGGCTCGTAGGTGAATTCGAGTTTCTCCACTCGAAGAGTCTTCGTATTCACAACGATGACTTGCTTCTGAGAGTGGAGAAGGAGAGTGATCAGATCGGAATCGTCTCGGAGGTGAATGCCCTGGAATTGTGAGATTGCTTCAATCAATGCTGAAACGAAATCACGAAGTAACAATGTCACTCAAGTTGAATATCTCACCATAACTCGTAGCGGCATTCTCAACAACATTATACTATTCGAGACATGACAGAGACTAGCTTCGTTCGAGGTTTGCGTGAGAATCAGTTTATTTCTGCAAATCTTGGCGTTCTAAGCGAAAAAAGAATTATTTGAACCTGTGCATCAATCGATAGTCCGTAACAGCTCCTTGAGAACCGATGATGTTGAATGTCAAGGGTTTCTCAATCCTATCGAATCGATTCACAGTGAGATCAGTGCCCTTCTTGACGGCGTAAAATGGCTGATCGGGAAAGACTTCGATTTCGTCTGAGACGGGAATCTGAAGAGCAATCATCGAAAACGTCCTCGATAACAGAGCTATCCAAGTTAGAATAATTTCACTTACTTCATTCACTCGCGTCATTGTTAATTCGGAATCAGCTAGTACAGTCTTGTAGAAAGCGTATATCTGAGAAATGTGTTCAATGATGAAATATTTTTCCTTCTCACCTCCTTCTTCATCCCAATAAATCCAGCAAGTCCACTGCTCTTTGATTCCTCTTTGGTGTAGAAGAAGACCGAGTTGCCCACTGAACCTCGCAGTTCCATATATGCAGAAAGAGAAACTTCCAATCGGCTCTCTCTTCCGGCATCAGATGGGGTCGTTGAGTCCTCAAACCTATGACGCCATCGATTTTTTCGATTGTCGTGGCTTCTGCAGAAGTAATAACAAACTAACAAATGCTCACTCTTTCAAAGTGTAAAGAGCCGTTGCAGATCGGTAGAAAATCATTCCTGAAAGGGTTTCGTTACTCAAGAAATTACGAAAGCGTATAACAACTGACCATCCTCAGTTTCTATCCTTCTATCTTCGTGGCAAGGGCTAACGAGCTCAAAAGTGATTGTGGACATGCCTGAAATGGTAACCTTAACAAATTGATCGAAATGATAATGAAGAAGATGCCGAAACAGCTAAAGTTTCTCGCGTGCAACCAAGAGATCGTAAGTGAGGCAACGATACACAAGAGAAGTGCTTATCAATGGGGTGTGCCGATGACTCACTGTTTCATGCTGCGCTTACGCTTCGGACTAACATTTGCTGATTTTGAAACATCCATCTTCTGATGTTGAGCTAAAAATTGAGAATATCTTGGTGTACTCATGTGAAGGCTGTGATCATATCAACGTTATGCTGCTTTTGTTTGTGTGTGATTCCCTTTTCAGTTAGTCTGTGATACGTACTCAGAAGGCAAGACGGCTAAGCTATGCCAGAGGTAATGCTCTTCAGTACAGATGAGAACGGATACATCCGCAATTGTAACATAAACCCCACAGATACATTCACGAGATCGGATAGTTCCAACCCATTCTCCTATAAAGGGCTGATCGGGAAACAGTATCATCAGTTGTGACCTCTCACTTCTTCAAAGAACGTTCTTCCAGTCCCTCCTGTCCATTCCCTCTTCTTTCTCTCACTCTCTGAATTCTCTCGTCTTCACTTTATCTCTCGCAAAGCGTGCGTTCTTTACTGCTCTGGCTGTCTCACTTGCTTTAGCAGTTTAGAATGGCATTTCACTGTTTACCCTGTGCATTTATTTTGTGTTATCTTCTCCCAACGGCTGATTTTGATAGATCATTATTACAGGTAATTCGACCAATGCAATTGGTGCTGCTCTACCTTCTAATCGTTCTCTTCCCCGCAATGAACGCCAGTTTAGTCGATAAAATGCTCGAGGATATGAATTATATCGCGGCAAACCTAAAGAAGGAAGACTTATTCGACTTTTATAGCGTTTATGAGCGTAAGTCGCTGTTCCATTTCGTTTTAAAAAATTAAATTAGAGCTAGCAAAACGGTATTCCTTTTGAGTGGCGGACAGGACGGCTGACGATGTCTCTCTCAAATACGACATCACCTTTTTCTATGAGGACGATGCTTGGCAAATGCATAAAGAGCTTGTTTTGTTCTATATCTCGCCTCTGAAAACACAAGAAGAGGTATTTAATGTCACTCTTATTCAATACCTACAATATTTGTTGTCTAGATGCTGGCTGGTTTTCCAACGGAGTTCGGACGGTTTCCCCGTTTGATCACTGAGCTGAAGAAGAAGGAGAAGAGGGAGATAAAGAGACTGAATGAGGAAGACAGAGAAGTTATGAAGGAAGTGGTGAGAAATTCCATCAATGAAACGTTTGAACCTGCATTTGCAGCCGAATCTTTCTTTGGCAATGTACGTTATTCGAATCAAGCAACTGGCAAAGATGATCAGAGAAGATCAAGAGAACGAAGAAGTGATGAAGATGACACGCGAGCAGAGAAAGGAGAGAACCGTCAGTTTATTCCCATGAAAAAAATCAATAATTTGCTGCATCTCAGGAAGAGAAGAACGACCATCTCCGTAGACTGTGGAACAACGACCCCGATGCTCAGTATGAAGCTATAGTCAGAAACGCCGTCCGAATGTATGGAATCGATCGCGAAGCACTGGAAAGAGGCGAAATCGATATATTCGGCAATCCGAAAAAGAAGAGTGAACTGTAAACGGGTATTATTCAATTGTTGCACTTCTCTTTGTTATGCTAACCAGTAATTTACGAGTATGCGGCATTTACTGGCATTAATTGTCTACTTGCATATTGAATAAATAATGGCTCAAGACTCTCTCTCTCTCTCTCTTTCTTGCATCTTCTCTCTTATGCGTCCCTCCACAGTGTAATGTCCGTCCTGACCCGACGGGCAGCTATTTTATTTTTTAACCGAGGCTCACGATCGTTTCCCGTCTTCTCTGATTTGAATTGACTGATTATCGACCGCGCACATCGTTTTCAGGGAAATTCAACCGCATTTCGGGTCATGATCCTAAACCTATTCCTTCTCATCCCTTCCATTCACTGCGCCAGCCTACTCGACACCATAATCGGAGACTTTGAACTTGTCGCCAATAATCATGTCAGCGACGTTGCGAGTGTCTATGAGTGTGAGTTGTTTGTGTTTGTATTAGTTTGCTTATTTGAACTGGCTTTCTGGAATCATACAAATCTTATATTTTCCACTCAAAAGTTTAAAAGAAAATAATAATACAACAATTGTCACATTAGGAAGTAGCCATAAAGCAAGGAAACACAAATCATAATTTGGATATTTAATTCATCGTCGTTTACAGTGGCGGACGAAGTGGTGCACGACTTGCAACGGACATACGGGATCGAGATCCACGACGGGGACGACATCTACGCCCTTCAGAAGGAACTCGTCTCGTTCCATATGTCGCCTCTGGCTAAGCAAGTTGAGGTGCGTACGTGAACTGTTTTAGAAATCCAATGAATACTTGGAAACTCTAGAACAGTCGAAAATAACAGAAATGATAGTTCCTAAAGGATTCTTGTTCGAGGTCAACAGTAACCTAATATCACAGGTTTTGGCTGGTTCTCCCTCCAACTACACTGCAATCCCACGCATGCTCGAGGCAATCAAAGCGGAAGAGAAGAAAGAACTTGAGAAGTTGAGCAAGGAAGACAGGACGATTATGAGAAGTGTGAGTGATAGACAAGCTATCCATCTATTGATATCATTACAGAAAGGCTTATTCGTTCACTACATTATACGCGGGAAAGCACTAGCCAAGCTGATTAGAGAAAGCCTGGATAATGGCGCTGTGCAGTTGTCAGTTGAAGAAAGGAAGAAGGCCAATGTCAGTGCTCTTCTTACTATGTTTTCTCCGATCGTTTCTTTTGCAGGCAATAAAGCGAGATCGACTCCTCAAGTTGTGGACGGGAGACGCAGAGACTGAGCATGAATATCTCATAAATGAGCTCGGAATCGATAGAGATGCTTTCGGACGAGGAGAAATCGATATTTTTGGAAGACAAAAGAAGAAGCAAGAATTATAGTTCAATCAGCCTGCTTTTTTCCGCTCAGCTGGTACAATTTGTTGAATTATATTCATGCTTACATGATCATCATAATGCTTTGCAAATCAATTTGAAAAACATAATTTATTGAAATTTAGTCATAAAATGAACAATGGTATGAACAATGTTTTAACGAACAAAATATTAATTATTCTTAATTCTTTAATTGTTTTGTGTCGTATCAGTATTGGATACTCTTCTCGTATTATACGCTTTTCTTCTCGTCTTGCATGTATCACAAGTAAACCATTTTTCTACCAAATGCACGTAAATTTACGATTTTCCTTTTAGCTTTGTACACATGGAATCTTTCTCCATGAAGAAATGTGCGTAATGTTTGTACGATTCTTCCAGTTTCAGAGCGAATTCTTCCCAGAACTCCTTAGGACGTCCAAAGTACTTCTTAGGCGGTCTACCCTGCATGTTCTTCTTGTGCTCGCAAAATCGAATTGAATCAACACGTTGAAGTGCATCGACGATGAACTCTTCTGGAAAGATTTTCGGAGAAAACAGGCTAGAATACTTTTAGTGATTCGCGTACGAACTATTTCCGCTTCGATATCTTTTGCTAGAGTCATGAATTGTTCCACTCTGTGCGTGTGCATTAGATCCAAGTAGAGACGCCTTTAACAGTATTGCATTATTATGATGAATTTTCCGTATGACAGCATGAAACCATTAATCACCGATAATGTTCTTCGAACCGGCCAAAGTACATGAATCCGATTGGGACATTATCAAGGCATCTTTTAAAGGCTTTGAAACTCTCGGTATCGAGAGACTGGAAAAGAATCTCTAGACTATTGAGTCTAGAGCAACGCCGAAGCATTTTCACGATCATTTCATCAACAACGTTTTCTGTCGATTGAGCCGTTACAAACTCTTTCATGAGAGGGACTGTGAATACTGTTCCTGATTCGTCCTGGAATTGATGTATTTGAGACGTAGAAACTGTCACTGCCTTGTGGAACAGTTGTGTATGACAATTAAGCCCAGCAATTCAACTTACTTGCGAGACAATTTTCGATGTACTGATCAATTCTTCCACTAAAAGTGATCTTTCCTTGCCGGGGTCGATTTTTATTTTCAATATCGGGTTTGTTAAATCGTAGTCAGTGTATGTCATGTATCTGATCTGAGCGCACGATTGAATGAACTCGACCATTTGAGAATTCCACGTGCGAGAGATCTGAAGATGTTTGTCATCATGAACAAAATCATAGACTAGAGTTTCACCAAGCGGAATGGATTCAGTTTTCGTCTCTCCATTCGAATGATTAGCCTGATGATGTCTGCAGGAAGACTCCCGAGATTGAGTTCCCCATCGTCAGGACTGTTCATGTATCTCTGAAAGGGAAACACTCCAAAGAAACTGCAAGTTGGGCTTAAAATTGGAAAATCAGCGTTACACATTTTGTTTGTTTGAAGAGTTCAATCAGAATCGAATGAAAGAGACGCCAAATACTGTGCGTGAGATTTTGTACGAAATAATGAGGCTGGTCAATGGAGCTGGACATCAATAGAGCAGAAAATGAAAGATCTACATGCCGCCCTCTCGTTTGATGTATCAACTATACACATGCTTCTCACATGCTTCTCTTGTTAGTCTGGTTTCGCATTCAGAAGAAAGTTCGAAAAGAAAATTCGTGGAAAGTCACAGCTAAAATCGCTGTACTTTTCATCGGATTAGAAATGCCGGAAAGTTCACTTTCACCGTTCACAGCTCATCGAAAGTTCGTTCACGAAGGTGGGTTGTACTTCTTTGTGTGAGAAATGAATCGAAAGATGACAGTAAGGGCATAGCTAAGTCAACGGAATCCGCCATCCATCGATCGACAATTGAGTGAAACAAGAGGATCTTCACTGAACCAGTTCATCGCGCCATTATGCAAAAAAATCTACTTCCTCTCATTATCATTCTATATGCACGAGCAGATAACCAACTCATGACCAACTCATCTTCCTCATTTACATAATGCCGATTAATGAAATAATGCTGAAGCAATAATATTTTTTTCACTCACAGCGTTCAATTAGCCTTTGAGGAGGAAAGGCTGTTTTTTCTTCTCGATCAATCTCTCTGAACTCCATCTCTCAAATGTGAGTGGGGGTACAGTCCATCAGAGACGGACTCATTAGCGAGAAGACTCTGTTTTGATGATAACAAATAGGGGAGAAAGTGCTCGAACTTTCTTCTCTCTTCTCGATAATCCCCATGAGAGGAGACGATGAGATGAGAAGAAGAAGAAGACGGCTAATGGCAATCTAGTATTCATTCACTCACACTTTCCACTACCATGGAACTTCTCTGCTTCAATATTCTCATCTCTGTAGTTGGAATTCTAGTCAATTTTGTGCTAGCTTTTCTTCTGGCCAGGAGACCACCAGGGTTGATTGGAAGGTGAGTTTCTGCTTAGTTCCGGCATGATGAACATCCATCAATTTCAGATATCGCCCGATTCAGAGCACGGTAATAGCGCTAGATGTTGCGAGATGCATTCTCGTTCCACTATTAGCATCCGTAAGCATTATTTGGCATTCCACTTTCTAGGTTCTCGCATATGAAACATAACAGTTCCCTTCCAGAATGGGCCATTCCTCTCTTCTCATCTCGCTTGCTTCTCACTCGAATCTCTTCTTCGATCTGCACTCGTGGCCACAGTAACCAGCGAGTCTTCAGTGATGATTATGGGATTCCTCTATCGATTGCTTACTCTCAAAGGGTGAGCTAAATCTCATTTATGAAAGAAGTCAATCCATGATTCAGCTCAAGATTGAATAGCCTTCTCTCTGCCAAATGGGTTATCCTCATTGTGGCGCTCACTATCGCTCAAGGAATTGCTCAATCTTTCACCAGAAGCGTTTCGGAAGAATCTAACCTATTGTAAGTTTAGGAATCATTCTTCGCCATTCATTGTATCATCTTCCAGGACAACTGGCACGTCTTCATCATTTGCCAAGGACATAATCATTGCCAGTTCATATCTGTTCGAGGGATACGAAGCAGTCAAGTCAGTTCCTACTCTCTGAATCTTGCCAACCCCTCAATCGCAGATTCCTGGTAATGATCTCGATCGGCTACCGCACTCATCGTTTCATTCGCTGTGCAATCTTCACCAAACAAGCAACTCGAATGCACAGACAAGGACTCAAGACAGTCGCATATCAGGTGATCTATTCTCGTTCTTCTCTCAATAACAAACCCGTTCAGGCCGTAACTCACTTCATCTTCTCGTTTCTGCCCCTCATCGTACTCCCTCGAGGCAAGCAATCGAGGTCGAGAGAGATCAATAAATTAGCTATTCTAGTGACGGCTCGATTCATCGAACACTCGATGGTCTTCAATGGACTCCAAACCATTGTCAATCCACTGATTGTTCTCTGGTTGACTCCAGAGTATCGAAAGTTGGCCAGACTGAGGAAGAAGAAGGAGAAGAAGATCACTTTTGTGGGTTTTCGGTTTGCGTGAAGTATCCTTCACTCGCAATTCAGGTTGCGTACACAGTGCCCAATTACACACAAGGAATTCTTCGAGATGCATCAGGAAGGCCCATCACACTATCCAAGAAACCCGAAGAGTCCCTGTTCAGTCGCTATTGTAGTAAAGTGTAGACATCGTTCAATTGCAAACGCTTTATTGCTCTGAATGTTCAGAGATCAGAGATCAAAGATGAGAGATCAAAGATCATGGATCAGTAATTGTCCAATCCCTTTCGCCATTTCTCTTCCGCGATTTCCTCCGCTTCTCTCTTGTCGGCGAATCGATTGAAACGAACGAGTGCTGGAACAGTGTTCACTGATTTATCGACTCATTTCCTCCTCTTCTCGTTACTAATCGAAACCAGGACAAGTTTCATCCAAAAGTTCGTGGTGTTCCGTTAGGCATAAATCGAGGTTTATAAGAAGAAAATGGACTAACCAATGACGAATAATGAGTAGACGATGACAGTGAGAGGAAGGGAGACGAGACAAGTCGTCCACCACGGGATCGGACCACGCACTGGAATAGCTGTTGGCCCCTTTCCGTTTAATTATTTATCAGAGTCTGTGACATTGAATCACATTGACCCGCTCTGATGATGACACTCAGTGCATAACTAGGAGGGAAAATGCACACGCTTCTAATTTCATACGGTATCTCGTCATTCTGACCGGTGAGACAATGGTGGAAATGAGGAGTGAGTGACATTTTTCTATATCTCTGATATTGACCATTCTGTCAATAATGCCCATCAAACTCACAGACGCATCCGATTGTTTTATCAGTCGTTCCATAACAACTGAAATTGACTCTGTTTTCAATAATGATTTTAATTATCTTGCCTGATCCTGCCGATATATTCTATCGTGCCATTCTTGACCACTGTGCTAAAATGGAGTTGATCATACTGATAGCACATTAGTCAAACTGTAAACAACTCACACTGTTCTGAAGTTGGGTACACATCTGATCGACCGTGCTTCCAGGTTTAATCTGAAATATAATGCATGGCTTTGGCTCTAATCTTGACTTCAGGCAGTCTATTCTAAGACACGAAACCCCTTTTTCACCTCAGTCTATCGCAGTTCCATTTGTTGTCGCAGTTACCAATGAGTGTCTTCGCTCCAGCAGTGCACTCTTCGACTTCTGAAAATATCAATATCAACCTCACTGTCTTCCTTGACTCTATGATTGAAAAGTACTATGTAATCATTCGATAGAGTGCAACGCCCAATACATTGAAAAGATAGGACTTCATGGAGACCTATTCAAAGGTGCTATTTCGAAGCGATCACTCGGATTTTAGGGATATTAGAAACGAAAAAGAACACACGTCTCTTCTGCTCCTCCATTACTCTCTGCTCGTAGTTCTTTTCTTCGGGATTCTCTCCATCCGAATGACAGAAGAGAAGGAGGAGGAGCAACCAGGGAAGGAGAGATGACATCGAGGAGAGAACTCCGCACTCCAACCCGCTTACTGGAATGAATAGTCAGTTTGTGATTGACAGTAGCAAGGAAGATCGTTAGGTCCAATATTGAGCGTGGCAAACTGACTGGAGACAGAGGAATGGCCGTGGATCGACCGCCGACGAAGAGATGGAGAGGGAGGAATGAGTGGTATGAGGAGAGAGAGACAGTGAATGAAGAATGAAAAACAAGAAATTGAATTTTGCTTGAAGAGTATGAAAAAGGATTTTCTTTTCTGAGGCATGTTCACGGCTATCTAGAAGACAAAGAACTAAATGGTGCACCAAGTGAAGGAAAGATGAAGAAGTTCCGAGAACGTTTGTATAACTTCATTCATATGCTGTTGTGTGCTCGAAAACTGGGTATTTGCAATCGATTTATTACAGTACTCAGATATCGTTTCTCGTAAGTCGAGACTCGTAGCGTCACGATGCAATATTTTTGTTGTGTGCACCCAATTGGGCGGAGTCTGCAGCAGCTGCAGCAGCTTAGGCACTGGGACTGGCGGAGGGAGGGACGGGTCCGGAGTTGGGTTGCTGGGGGTAGGATCCGGGAGGGGCCGGAGGGGCTGCCATTGCTGTAGCTGTGGCTGCTTGCGCCTTCCTGTTGCGGCAGAGAATGATGATGCCTGCAGTGAGAGGAGTGAGGAGGAGAGAGGGCTCTGCACAGAGGCCATTGTGGTGCGAACAGTGTCGCCGCCTAGACGATTTCTCTGAAGAGAAAACGACTAGACGATATTGAGGAACTGTGGGAGAGGGTCCAAATTAGAGACTGCGAAATGAGTTACTCGAATCACAATTCACGAGAAACGACTCATTCGATTGATTGACCGGGATGCTTGGGTGAACGAAGGATACTCCATTGGCTCAATCGAGTGATGATTTCAATACTCGATTGATCAATCATTCCGCGGTCTCTAGTCCAAATCAACGTGTCCATAAACGTACATCCGCAGCAGCAGAACAAGAGGATGAGACCGCCAATGACAGAGCAAATGATCGTATGTATCGTTTTCCACCCACGATCTGAAGTATTTATTTTAATGAGTGTATTGATCATTGCAAACAGCGGAGCCAAGAATGAATTCATCACCTTCACATGTGATCTTAGACTTGTCATCCAGTTGTGTTTCTCCTTTCTTATGGACGGCGTATCTACGAAGCATAGTATTCTTTTAAACACAGTTGGCTCAACGTACAGTTTCACGCCACCGCCTAGATGCTCCTTTTTGCATGTTATTGTATCGACATCTACTGTATTGCTTTTTGGCGTTTCTTTGAACCTGCAAATTTAATAATTAAACACTATTAAATGATTAGTATAATCATGACGATCGCTCTTAAAACGACTAACCCGAGTTTGAAATCTTTAGTCTTGCATGCAAAATAGGTCCCTTCGTCATTTATTTTCACTTCATCGCCAGTAATAGTATGATCGTATATTCTTTTGCAATCCACAAGCTTTACGGCTGAAAAAATGATTCATTTAAACAACATTAGTAGCTGCATCACTAACGGAGAAGAGTATCAGATGCAGCATAAGCCAGCATCACTGCCAGCAGCAAGATCGTACGATGCGGACTGAAATGAGGTAGGTTACTGGAGAATCGAATGACAGAAGAGGCGAGGGTACAGAAGCATCTCCGAACCGAGAACCAGTAGGGTACGATATGCGAGAGGGTGAGAAGGGTACGGTAAGTCCTTGAATTATGGATAGTACAGTAGGAGTGAAGAGTACGGTAGAATCCGGGGATCCCGGGGTACAGGATACAGGAGGGACGGGGGACGGAGGTGCTGGGTCGGGACAGGGATCGATACCTCATAGCGAAGAGCGAAGGGCGCAATCGACCGAGGCGGGAGAGAGATTGGACGACGAATGGAGAAGAGGAAGGAATCTCAGTCTTTTATGGGGGAGAGATAATTGGCTAAGCTCGATTGAAATCAGGGAGAGAAGTAAATCTTCAATCTGTTCAATATTCTGTCCTCATTCAAAATGAAGATGTAGAAGCGAAGAGATCACGGAAGATGCGATCGATAGACAAACCATAGAAATGATCTCGGAAGACTTGGAAGCATCCGACTGCATGTGTTGCATGCATAAGTAAACATTTGGATTCATAAAAGTTTATACATGCACACGGACTTGCGCTAAATGACGAGAACAAATTTCGTACAAGAAAACGCCAAATTTGAGAACATAAAACATGAGTAAGAGGTGTGTATTGTAGAATCCGTTGGAGGTTTTCATCCCGAGTGGATGGGCTCAACGACGGGATGTTCATCGTCCATTTCAATAATCTCGGTAGTCGATAATCTGAATTATCGATTGTAGCAAAGGAAGCCGGTAGAAACATCAAGACGATTGAACAGTCATAACGATCGAAAAGCTCACGTCCAGTCCACACTTGGGGCACTGATACTCAGTTTCATTGCAGCAACAGTAGACGCCGCACGATAAAACAGTCAGAATGATACCCTGCATTGACTCTGTTATTTTAATTTTAAAGCAATTTGCCAACCTCCCACGTGAGTTTCCTCACAGCACCAACGTGGCAGTCGGGGCAGTAGTGTGCTGAGGGACTGAATTTCGTAGAGGGAAGAAGAGGAGTGGAATCAGATTGGGACTCAGATTCGGCCTGTGCTTTAGGTGAAGAAGTTTTCTGGAAACATCGCTAACTTATGATGAATTGCTTGCAGCAAATAACCTTGATTGGAGCGAGGCGAGATTTGACCCATCGAAGACTAGACCGGAAATATTCCAAGACAGTCTTTCGCTTCTTTTGTTTAGCCTTTGAAAGGTCTTGCATCTCAATTGCTTGCGGCTCTTGATACCCTCTTTTTATCTGAATAAGCAAATAAACTAAAAAGAACTTCAAGCTTCTAAGCAAGAGAGCATTGCTAGACTAGTATCAAATCATATTTGTGATTACAAATAACACAAAGAGAAAATAACCTTGGAACTGTCGATCATTTCTGGCTTCGGCAGTGGGATTAGCTTTATTTCTGTGCGCATCTCAATTCGAAATAAAGGAGAATGGAGAAGAATGGAAGAAACAAGGAAGGATTGCCAGTGGCAAGTGGCGCTAGATGGTTTTGAATCAACAAAAACAGAAATGACGCCAAGTACGGTGGTCTCAGTGGGAGGGTTCACGGTAGGAACAATGCAGCAAACATGTTGTTGCGTTGAGATCATTTTGACAGCTCTTCTCTTTCATTGATTGACAATAAGAAAGAAAATAGGCAACACTGTAGGTGTTCTCTTTACTTTGAAAAAGTGTTTCATTTCAATCATCAGTAATATCTGTTTTGCTTGTTTCGTTTCCGAAGTTAATGAGTTTATAGCTGGTCAATCAATTAGCGATTCTAAGCGAGTCTCTCCTCCATGAATCCGATCATCTGCTTCCACGATCTCTCCGCTGCCTTCTTCTGGTATCCGACGCCCGGCACTCCCATCTGGTCCGCGTCTGAATTCATATGTTTGAATTCCCGCCAAGAAAGATGTGAAATTTCACCACTGTCGTATTTTCGACAGGGTCGCAATTTTGACTGTTCCCTTTGGAGTTTAAAATATTCAAAATCATACGAGGCTCAGTGAATGCGTGCAGGGCGAATCCATGCTCGACAAACTGCCAATCGGCCTTGCGCGCGTTCATCTCGTCGTAGAAACCAGTTATCTTAATTAGTATAATTTAATTAATTAGTTGAATGAGTTAATTACCTGATCCTTGCCGATGTGCGGGTCAGCCTGGCCATTGTGAACCTGAAAAGAAACAAGATGCACCTCATCCGCCACAAGATCATCAAGTGCACTACTACTGAATCTCCAACCTGCACAGCAGCCTCCATTTCCTCAAGGGCCATATCGGGAATGGGCTTGAGGGTGCCGTGGAAGGAGACTGCTGCCCTGAAATGGAGGATTTTTCGCGTACTCTGGACAAAAATGATCGCAAAAGTAGGAATGTAGAGATGAATAGCAGCATACTTGAGTCCAGCAACGTGTCTTCTTGCCATGTCCAGGGCGCAGAGTCCTCCGAAACAGTAGCCGATGGCGCCGATCTGGAAATGGTCTTTGATCTCTCTGCTTTCCAGGAGATGGTGCATTCAAGCAGTAGGAATAATGATAAAACCTTTGTTCCATCAACGAAAGCGTGTGCAGCCAGTGCATTCCTCGCCGCAAGCAGTCTTCCTCCCAGTTCAGATCGATCGCCCTCGATGAGAGGACGGAGGAGGCCGAAGCATTCTTCCTGGAAGAGAAGAAATTGTATTGATGTTAGCATTGGACTTGAATACTTTGGACTGCATGACTAACCTTGGTGGTTCCTTTGACTCCTTTGCCGTATGCATCAGCAGCCAGAGCTACGTAGCCTTGCTGAATGAATGATTTTTGCAACCAGATCAACGACCTTCACACTGCCTGTGATAACAACAACAACAACACTACTTGAGATCTCGTCAGCTATCGTTATTGGCTAACCTTGGCAAGCTTCTCAGCCTGTTCCTTCTCGAAGTCAGTGCAGCCAGCGAATGCATGGAGGACGAGAACTGCGGGTCGCTTAGAGTTGGAGGACTCGAGTTCACTGAATAGAAAAGATATTGAGTTGTGCGTTGAGTAGTATGCCTTTGTTATTGTTGTTATTGTTGCTCACGTTGGGTAGACCAGAAGCCCCTCGAAAGTCTTTCCCGACGCGTCCTTGTACTCTAGCGCTTTCTGAAAGAAGATACAATAACCGTGCAATCATCATCACAGAACACAAACCTTCGTGATCGCCATAGCTTCTGTCCTGTTCCACTGAAAGAAGAGAGTTTGTGCATTACGATGACTAGAGAATACGAAGGCGAGTGCACGACAAATAAACAGGAGTGTTTCGATGATGGGTCAAAAAGATCAGCTCTCAAGAGACGGTCTTGTTTCATTGCCTATCAATGTGATTCGCATTTATACTAACGCAGCCAGTACCTGTTCAACAATGTGCTAATACGTAGTCATACACAGCGTGCTTTATTGAGGTGGAAGAATTGACACAGAACAAGGAAATCAGTCAGAGAAAGCGGGCAGTGCTACAAGGCAAGGAATCAGCACCAAAGATCATCCCAAATTGATACACAGAAGAGGCTAGGAAAAGAACGAAAGCCTTGAATACACGCGAGCTCAATGCGTGGTAGAATGAAAGGTAGAGGGAGAAGGAAAAGGGAGTGAGAGTGTTTATCGAGAGAGACGAGAGAAGGAAACATCATCGATAACCTATGGAGGTGCGTGCAAATTTGTGCGCGATCTGTTGTTGTGCCTGTATATTGTTTACGATCTCAAAGAGAAGGAATAGTAAAGCTTTGGAACTTTTTAGATGATTCAATGAAGAAGACTGGGATGTACTAGCAGTGAAGCATGGGAACGAAATGGTCGTTCTTCCGATACGTCCAAACACACTCATTACCAGAATTGGCCTTCATGCCACACAAAACACAATCCTCATCTCTACTGAGCCTTCTCTTGCTTCTTGCTCATCTCATGCACTATTTGAAAACTGATAACGTCTGATAACACTCAAGCTAGCACTTGAACGTGTGCCCTTTTGTGAGTGAGATGTAGTTACTAGAGAACGCGCGCAAGCGGTTTAGTAGTCGCGCGCTCTCTCCCTTTCTCCATCGGGCCTTGTGGCCTAATGGATAAGGCGTCGGACTTCGGATCCGAAGATTGCAGGTTCGAGTCCTGCCTGGGTCGAAATGTTTTGCATTTTGCATCTTCATTAATCCACTCTCTCCATCAATGTACTCTCTCATTCCAACCTAATCCAACATTTGTATACCACTATTCCCCTATAAAAGACTTCCTCCCTCGTTCTTCTTCTTCATTTCTGACTCTGACCTTCCCCTTCTCTCCTCTCTCTACTCGTCCAAAATGACCTCTACTAACCCCGACAAGATCATCTTCAACCACTCGGTGAGGACCCGATGCCCCCTTCAATACTCCTGGCTACAGACTACAGTACCCTCAGAATCCCTACCGTATCCCTTCAGGACACTCCCACTACCCGCCGTGTTCTCATCCGCAATCCCACCAGCAGCGTCTACATCCTCAAGGTATACCGTACCCCGAACGGAATACAGTACTTCTACCGTAATGTCCACAACTTACCATAAACCTACAGTACTCCTTCCCTACCGTATCCTCTTCAGATCGTTCCTTCTGGCAATGGTATTATCGATGTTGATGCACGCAATATCTTGCTCAAGCCGAGAAATTTCGTGCCCGTCAACATTACTGTCAAGACTACGGCCATTCCTCTCTTCGAGGTACTGTAGGATACGGTGGTGATGGTCGGATACTGTAGCTACTCCGGAGACTACAGTACTCATGGGGGCCCACCTAAGTGTTGTTCATTCTCACTCCGACCGCAAATCACTCCGTCCTCCCCCGAAATAAAACTGAATGAACCGATTACAGTACGAGTCTCACTACGTCAACATCTATGCCCGTCCCTATTCCACTGCCAATCACAAGTGCATTCAGTGAGTTACCGTATCCCTACCGTATCCCTCATTCATCTACCGTAATCTACCGTATTCCAGGGAATGGATTGCCGATTCGGGAAGTGAGAATCTGAAGCAGCGAGTGCAATCGTTGAAGATCAAAGTGAACAAGGACTACTCGGCCAGAGATGTCAGTACCGTACCCTCCTGACCTACCGTCCTACCGTATCCTACCGTACTCCATCTACAGTATCCCTCCCTTACAGACCGTACTCGATCTGCCTGGTGCAGCTCAGGCCGTGGAACCGACAGTCTGGGCGCAGAACTCTCGTCCCGATTGCCCTCTCGACAAGGACACCACCACTGCTATGCTGTTCGATGCGGGTACGGTAGTTGGATTACGGTATCTGATCTCTGTATTGATTGATCTAATTGCAGACTGCCTGACTGCTCAAGTGATCGACCCCGCTGACACTCGATTCACTCCTGCCCCCGCGAACTGTGGAGCTATCGCGTAAGTTACTGTAGCGAATAAGTCGATCAATATTCCTGTCCTTAACGTACCCCTACCGTATCCCTTCCAGTGGCTGGGCGATGGCAACTGCTGCGGAATGGCTGCAACTGCCCGTGGCAATTGGCGTCAACTGAGGAAGAGGATAAAGAGCAATCGAGCGAGGAATCTAATAATTACGTATCGAGTGGTCGAATAAATGATCTGTACTGACTATCCTATCGTTGTGTTGATGCATTCAAGTGGAAGAGAGATACAGTAATGGGGGAATAGATACCGAAACAGAATCGACAATGATTGATGATCGTCGCCACTCGTCTCGACCCCTCAACTCATCCCGATCCCTTCTTTGTTTGCTTGAGAACTCGTCTGAACTTTACCATTGCCCAGATTTCGAACGAATCAAAGGCAAACATGTTATCGTGCAATTTGTATCTATGCTATCAAACTACAGTTAACTTTTGCTGTTTCCTCCCTTCCCCTTCTCTGCGGTTTAAGAGATGCACTCAGGTAGCTACCGTTTACCTCGACAACTTGACAATCTGGATTTCAAATGTGCCGCAACACCCGGGTACAACAGAAAAGACCATGTATTTGTAGTGGATAGAGCATCGCACGTAGTATTAAAGGAGGGTAAGACAACAGTTATTGGACAACGTCGAATAGTATTGGAGAGATGGTAAAACACGTGAAAAGGAATCAATCAATAACTACGAAAGAGGGAATCAATCGATAAAGTGAAGGGGTCAATCGATGATTGCGATGAATCGATCGATAATTACGAAGGTGGCAACTGCTCGATGGGCGTATCGAAGGCGAAATTGTCCGGAAACAGACGAGCTGCCTGGAATGATCTCCTTTCAACAGTGTTTCAATGGAATCTACCGTAATCTAGTAATCGATACTGTTACTACGGATAAATCGATAATGGGCTCACATCGGGACGCAGCAGACGGTAGGTCTGTTTGACCGTAACCTCGGCTGCTCCAGTGATCTCTCCCACCTCTGGAATAAGTGAGGGTTTAGGGATTTGTAGAAACATCTAGTCAGTTTTTTTTAGAGAATCACGACCTGCTTAGATGAATAGAAGAATGTAGAAAGTATCGAGGAAGTGAACTAGATTCATGTTACTAGAAGGGCCACATCTTTACCGTAACCTTTAGTATCTCCCATATTCTCATCTACAATACCCCTCCTCTTCACCTTTGGCAGTCTTCTTTGTAGAGGAGGCCTGGGCTGCCATGTAAATAGCTGCCGCTGCGATCGAAATCGGAGATCGACTAAAGGAGAGAGGTATTTTGAAGAAGATTACTAGTGTTTATGCAGGTATGCATTTGTCAACGATTCAAACTGTATTCAAGACGTGCAATCCAGGATTGGTACTATCATAATTAAAATTATTAGATCTAATATAAATAGATAACAACGAACCCGGCGACCAGGTCGAGATCCTTCGCAACGCGTGCGATGTGCGTTGCGGCTCGCTGATAAATTAATAAAGCTATTTAATAAATAATATTAATTAAATTGTACTATATTCCCAACGGGGATACACTGGTAGTTCAACCATCAACACAAGGTTGATCTGGTGGAGAGAATAACTGCCATGCATATTCAATTTAAATTAGTTAATTAAAAGTAATTAATAAAGTTACAAACCTGCACTTGATGAGGCAGGTCGAGATTGCCACAAAAGCGGCTCATGAAATCCTCCGATGTAATCTGCAAGAGATTATATAGATGTATGACCAGAAACGTCAAATGAATGATATTGCATATATTTTGAATAAAAATACATTTTTTAATCGCCATAAGATCGAAAGAGAACGCAGTGGACAATCATGCTATCATGATGGCCAAATCAAGGTGGTTTTGCTATTCATGCATAAGTTGGCAGTATAATGTCCCAGAATTCCATTAAACGCAGGTCAATATCATAATTTAATTAACATAGGAATCAGGAGAGAATGTATGAGCTCCGGAACCAGATTTTTCAAAACCAATTGAAATCCACCATATTATGATGGATACATACCCAGGTGACAAGGATTCGATGTATCCGGTCATCTTGTCCCACAGCCGTCTTTTAGGGATTTTCCGGTTCTGGGCAAGGTTATAGTGTAAATCAGCACAGAGTTGAGCTAGAAACTTGTTCTTTGGCTCAAAATACGCGTAAAAATATGAGAAACAATTCTCTTTTGAAAAATTGAAATTTCGATTTTTTTCGAGAAAGTTATGCTTGAAAAACGGAAACCCGGATCATTCCAAAAATGAAACCGCTACCTAGAACCCCCGTTGCAGTGAATTTTATTGCATAATATGAAAGAGTGAATATATAGGCATGATTTAAAAATATTTCATCATAGGATATAGGGGGGCTCCCGGGGGTGAAAAAGGCCTCTGAACATGCAGAATCGCTGTTTTTCAGACAAATATTGATCGCATCACATTATGACTAGGTGTAAATTCTCGAATACCACTCAAATAGTAACTGTACACCTCCATACGAACAAATATCACCATTAGAGTTGAATCCGCCACAGTCATTTTTGGACCAAAACCATGAACCCGGGGTCATGGTCCAAAATTGACTTCGAAAGTCATGATGGAGGAACTTCATATACTATGTGCCAATGTATACTACTGTTATCCAGTAATTTATCATAACCCGATTTACCGTAATCCGGTTATCACAAACTGACTTATTTCGAATATTGCATATAAAAATCATTTTACGATTCCACAATGAACGGATTACGGTAAATCGGGTAATGAAAAATTACTGGACAACAGTAGTATACATTGGCACATAGTATATGAAGTTCCTCAATCATGACTTTCGAAGTCAATTTTGGACCATGACCCCGGGTTCATGGTTTTGGTCCAAAAATGACTGTGGCGGATTCAACTCTAATGGTGATATTTGTTCGTATGGATGTGTACAATTACTATTTGAGTGGTATTCGAGAATTTACACCTAGTCATAATGTGATGCGATCAATATTTGTCTGAAAAACAGCGATTCTGCATGTTCAGAGGCCTTTTTCACCCCCGGGAGCCCCCCTATATCCTATGTTAAAATATTTTAAAATCATGCCTATGTATTCACTCTTTCATATTATGCAATAAAATTCACTGCAACGGGGGTTCTAGGTAGCGGTTCCATTTTTGGAATGATCCGGGTTTCAGTTTTTCGAGCATAACTTTCTCGAAAAAAATCGAAAATTCAATTTTCCAAAACAGAATTGTTTCTCATATTTTTACGCGAATTTTGAGCCTAAGAGCAAGTTTCTAGCTCAACTCTGTGCTGAGCTACACTATAGCCGTGTCCAGAACCGGAAAATCCCTAAAAGACGGCTGTGGGACACGATGACCGGATGCATCGAATCCTTGCCACCAGGGTATGTATCCATCATAATAAGGTTGATTTCAATTGGGTTTGAAAATTCTAGTTCCGGATGAGGCTGTTTGTCATACATTCTCTCCTGATTCTTATGTTAATTAATAAACTGACCAATTGGAATGAATTCTCCGAGCTTCTAATTATGAGCTTCACACACTTATTCACTTCCCTTGGAGAGCAGCCAGCGACGGCGATGATCTCTGCAGGTTAATTAGGTTAATTAATTAATTATTCGTCTTTTATGAACATATTCCGAGAACCATCAACGAAAGAAAGTGCAGATATCCATTCCGAAAATACAGGAGTAAAGGTGCATCAAAAGCGACTAATAATAAAAATAATGAACTCGATCTCACCCTTCAAAGTTCTCGGCACTCCTTCTTGACGACACGCCACGTAGAGGCACGAAGCGACCTGATAAAAATATTTGAAAGTTTACGCATTTCAAATAAATATGAAGTCAAATCTCCAAAGCAAGTAACAGGGAAGGTGACAACCATTTTGCTGAGCTCTACTGTAGAAATCACATCACGAAAATTTGATAATCTCACCTGAGCAGCGATGTTCTTGCCGCGCAGAGTCTTGCCATCGAGCATCTGACGGAACAAGAGGGCGGCACGGTCCTTCAATGATTATTATTTAATTAATCATCACAAAATAAGACATTGTAACTCCTCTCATCACACTAGAACCGATTCATCGAATATATTGATAAAATGCTCAAGAAAATCGACAAACCTGGATGGTCCTCGTGAGGTGGATGCGATCGGACATCTCCCTTATATGCTGCATTCCCTGCGACATCTGTCTGTCGCTGTTGTTCGACGAGCGTCTCTGAGCGTTCGCCAGACTGAAATAGACGAGATTATGGAATCAGAACAGTAATAAAAACGGGTTGAATGGAAAAATTAAGACATTTACGTTAAATAATATCATGCAAAAGAGTAGACGAACCTCTGATCTCCATCGGACGAACCGAATCCCACAGCTATACTCGTGGAGAGATCGCTAGCACCCATCAACGGGTTTTCGGGAGCCCCGACACGTGACGGGTCCGTGCCCGATCGCTCGTTCGAGAACGATCTCCATTCCGTGCCCACGTCGACTAGCCTGAGAAAAGAGGTAATGAGTTGCTGAACCTCAAATATGGACAAGAACGGCAAAAATCGAAGCAAATATTGCGAAATGAAGGAGGAAAGGCGAGTAAACTGACCGATCTCCGACGACACGTCCGCACTCCGGACAAATAACGTCACCAGCGCGGTGGTCTTCTATGAGATGGGCGTACGGGTGATCCGGGCAGTTGAGTGACATCGGAAACGGAAGGAAATCTTCAAAGATTCGCGTGAACACGAGCAACTTCGTCGACTTTCGACGACCGCATGCGACACGCAACGCGTGGTTCGTTGGAGCGAGGCCGGGATGCTAGAGCAGACAATGATACACTTTGCAGGATTTTCACATAATTATTCGTTTGCATTTTACATTCGATTTCTGTTGTATTTAATAAATAAAATACTTCGAAATCGGTTGTTCATAATTGCGATAGTATTCAGTCCGCCACCAATAATCAATACAACATGACTTTCTTTTTGTTTCAACTGCATCTCATGAGACAATCTCAACACAAAGAAGCTCATTTCAACTCGGAATAAGCAGGGCCGCGCGAACGCAGCCCCTCACGCAAAAATGTAGCTGTTGGCCAACCCCAACTCGGAGCTGCCATACTCTGGTTTCTTCCTACCAGTGGTAAACCAGTATAGTTACCAGTTGTGGGCGGGTTGAAATACAACTGGTAACTATACTGGTATACCACTGGTAAACGCACTGGTTTACCACTGGTACGGGGAAGGGTTAGCAAATGCAGAATAAGAGGTTAGGTGGGTCATATCGAATGATAGCATGAGTTGGCCTCATACGGTAACC
>LS494253.1:4487-121341 GCA_900490845.1 Pristionchus japonicus | reverse complement strand
GGTTACCGTATGAGGCCAACTCATGCTATCATTCGATATGACCCACCTAACCTCTTATTCTGCATTTGCTAACCCTTCCCCGTACCAGTGGTAAACCAGTGCGTTTACCAGTGGTATACCAGTATAGTTACCAGTTGTATTTCAACCCGCCCACAACTGGTAACTATACTGGTTTACCACTGGTAGGAAGAAACCAGAGGGGGTGGGTGTAGTGAGAGAGAAGAGACAAGAGGGGGTTAGACGGTTAGACAGATGGAGATAGCGGGTGGAAGCAAGCGAAGGACAAAATGTATACCCCGGCGTGGATAGAGAGAAGGGGAGGTTCTTAGGGGGAGAAAAGAGCCCTTCCTTAACTCTGGATCCTCTGCATTTGCTCGAGAAAATCTTTCGCCTTTTACTAAAGATTTCCGTGCAGAGGATCAAACTATGAGTATCACTCATTTTTTGGAATCCCCTCGAAAGAGCGGGATAATAATCGAAATTCTTTACTTATTTTTTTAATGATGAAAATGGTGGATACAATTTTCGCATTTTTGAAATTCAAAATAATTTCAGCCTCCTGGAATATCGGAAACAATTCAATTTTTTTCGAATAATTTCGAAAATCATTCTTTCAATTGAATTCTTCATTCATCATTCCTTCATTTGTCACAATAATATAGAATAGTGACCGAAGGGATCTAAAGAGAAACTTTGAGGAACGGATTCGAACGAACTATGCAGGATAAATAAAATAAATAAAACAAGGAAATGAAAAATATAGCATTGTGAACTACGAAGTTTCAAAACGCGGAAGAAGAACCAAGATTTCAGTAGCATCACCCTTATTTTACCCTTCACACCTGCCACTGTCCCTGAATATCCAGATGACTGTTCTAACTAGCTAATCCACCTGCTTTCTCCACCAGTAAGATCAATCCCTTCAATGGTGGACACTCGCCCTCTCTCGAATGATGTCATCCTTCTCATCTTCACTTCCATTGGAGTCATCACTCTCATTCCCAATTTGATTTGTCTTTATCTCATCATCAAGTTGCGATCAATCTACGCAAGAAACATATTTGTTGTCGTGAGTGTTCTTCAGGTAAGCTACAATCTCAAGTTCAGTAATGAAAATTTGAAAAAAGTTATAGCTGTTCTACCTAGCGGAAAGCTTTCACGTTTCGGTTATCTTCATTCCGTTCATCTACATCACCCTAGGTGGAGGATACTGCATCGGGTGGTCTTGCGAACCACATTATCTGCACTTCACTTCCAATCTGGTATCATTTCCTTCTCAATTCCAACTCTCCAAAACCGGCCCTTCGCAGACCATTTGCATGATCCTCATGGTGAATTTATGTGCATTGTTCATCATCCTCCTATTTCATCGTCATCAGAATCTAATGAAGGGCAATTCTCGCTTGAAGCTAGGAAAGACGGCTACTATCGGTCAGAAGATCCCATGCATAAATCTTCGAGGATCATTTCATTCGTTTCAGTGATCTCAGCCATCCTTCAAATCGGGGTGAATGCTCTTCCTCTCCGCTACGTGTCCATTTTAATCACAGATTCGAGCGAGCAAGCAGCGATTCTCAAGCAGGTGAATTCCCTTCTCTGAATGTGTGGGTGAGATCAATCTCCTTCTTTCAGAGGTGCACGGAGTGCGATTGGATAGAAAGAGAGAGGAACTATGGAGTGTTGTCCGAGTATGATGCTGATGTGAGTACGAACAGGGCTCAATGAGATTATAAGCATAATGAATGCAAAGTTGGAATGATTAGTCTTGATAATGCGCTTTCCACATTTCGTAAGAATCTTTGATGAACGATAAGAATAAACAGTATCGATTGAACAATTACGAGATTTGTCAGATCGATGGAATCATCGTCATCATCACCATCTCCCTCTACACTCTCATTGGACTATTGATTGCAGTGCACATGAGGAGTGTGATTCGAGAGTATCGAACTTCGAGGTATGGTTTCTGTGGCGCATTCGAATACCTAATTCCAGCAAATGTTTTAGCATGTCGAGTGGAACTCGAACGACTGTTCGTATCAGTCAGACAAGACAGTCACTTGTACAGGCATGTGTTTCGCTTTCCATTCTAACTGTTCCCAAAAATGTATTCAGGTCGTTATTTTCATCGTATTTTTCGCTACTCCGATATCACTGTTCATGTCGCTGTCAATTTTTGATTTCGAGGATGGTAAAATTTTGCAAATTCGAACATAATTAGTTACTGCTTCTTCCTAGATTCCATCGTCCTGCTTCCCTCAATCCTTCTCTTCTCTCTGAATGCTCTCGTCCATTCCTTGCACACAATCGCTACTACTCCACCCATTCTGACCTACCTGAGACAGGCGATTTACAAGGGGTCGAACCACATCGTTTCATCGTCTACGATGTCTTACAGGGTCTAGAAGTGAGTAAAGTGTTTGTTTTCAAACCAAGCCTTCTTTTTGTGAAATTATTCTCTCCCGCATTTTGAAGGCACACAAGCAAAACACAGCGGCTTCAAAGGAATTAGAATGCGAGAAAGGCGTCCGTCACTCAAATGATCTTTTCGTCCTTCTTCTCAGCTTGCGAGTTGTGCTACTAGCCTTTCTCATCTAAAATCACACTTTTGATCTACATAACATCATTTTCATTCAACTTGGCGTTCAAACAACCAATTCTTGAATCAAATTTTTCCAATTTATACTCAATTGTGCAGATCCTAAACCTCAAACAACTTGATTAGATGCATCTCACTCTATTTACTTCTCACCGGCCCAATGATCCTCCCGTCGGCGTCAATAGTCGAAAACAATGAGAGGATGTTTTCCCCCAGTTCCTCCCCTTCCACTTCTTCTTCCTATCTTCTTCTCTTCAGTTACTCTCTGGTCATCAATAGCTGTTCGGTTCTCTTCCGCGTTACAATTGATTGAGTGACAGAATCGCTTCACGACTCGATAGTCCAATGTCTACTCAACACGAGGAGGTTAGTGCCCAAAGCTATCAACTTCATAATGAATCGCTTAGCAGACCATAGTCTTCCGTAGATAGTAAGCAATGCAATTATCGGAACGGTATGATCAAATCCCCATTGCAGTCTCTCGTAATCGACGCTCGGTCCGCGGTGCAAGCTCTCCTATCACTCGACTGCAAGTACTGTGAGCAGGGATTCGATGGAGGAGGTGCGATTATATATATATATCTTCTGATAAATGTGGAATCAAAAGTGCATTCTCGAGGATCAACATGATTGATTTTAGAAAATGGTTGAAACACATTTCTGACGCAAATGATTCTCTTTTCAGAGCACTCTCCCTGTCTCTCCTCGTGCGGGCATCTCTACTGTTTCGAATGTGTGCAGGACAATGAGGAGTTCGTTTCACTTTTCAACCTTGCAACGGCCCTTGCAAATCCAACGATACCGTCCTTCCAGTGAGTCGATCAAGTGTGTCTGCGGCGGGAAGATCGATGCGGGAGACGCCATGGTGTGCTTCGCTCTCAAGAGTTCGTTTCAACGTGTCGCTTCCATATTGCACAACTCAATCTGAATATTTCAGCTATGAAATTAGAGAGAAACTGTTGAGAGATCCATCTTCAGGTCTCCTCGACCATCTCTCTTCTTCTTCCGCTCTTCGCTGTGCCAATTGCGAGCATCTCCATCCATTCGATAACTGTGTCATGCTGAAGATCGATAATAATAATGGTTGGTGAAACAAGGCGACACTATATCGAAATCTTCGTTTCCCACTCTTCTTTGTAGAATAATTGAAACACGTCCGGTGATGAACGTAATAATGGTCTTCCCTAAACGCCTAATAATCAGATGTGGAGCGAATCTTCTGCGTTTGGTGTGCGGTCTCGAGACTCGTTGAGGACGATAACGTCATCGCTGTTCGACTGAGCGAGGAGATTAGTGAGGTGAGCGAGGTACCTTCTCTATTCTTTCTTATATTCTAGTCCGTGGTACCCAATTGAATGTAGGAAAAGGCTCATTCCATTCAAGTGAAAGTGCGTGGGCAAAGGGGTGAGGATTAGAATTGTCAGAACGCCTCCCATCACTTTGAAAACACTAGAGATGATCATCAATCAAGGAAACTTTCGTGAGACTCTCAGAATAACTCCTCTAAAAGAAGTAATCCTTGTCAAAAGAGATTAGTCAGAGTTCACGAGTTCAATTCTCCCAGAGAGCACAGGTTCAACGAATATTTCAGGAGAATCAGGAGTTCTCCCTTCGATCTCCTCAAGATGAGATGATGAGATCACTCGGAAAGGAGGGAATGGAATTGATGAAGACTATCGTCTGTTGTTGTCTGTGCGATAAGAGAATCAGAGTAAAGAGGGCAGAACAGAGGAGAGAAGAAAGGAGAGCATTCAGACAGAAATGTGAGCTCGGTCAGACGTTCACATTGAATAGTTGTTCAAAAATCCTAGCCGGAATTAATCATAGTCGACATGTGCGCCATCAATTGTGAGCACTCTGAAACTCATTCCATTCACATGAGAGCTGTTCTAGAATTGCATGAAGCAGATGTGAGAATACGAATAAAACATTATTTCCAGACAATCTCCGTCAAGAACTACGCGATGCATCAGTCCCCGCAGTCTCTCTCCCCTTCGTCATCCTTCCCAATTCCCCCACTGGTCCACGAGTCATCTCCACTCGAACTGCCTCCGTCCAAGCACTCAGTTGCGGCCATTTCGTGTGCAGTCAACGGTGTCTCAGTGAGAAGATCGATGGAAACGAGTCAGTTATTTTTAGTTATTGATTTCCACAGTAGAGGACGGAATATACGAAGTGTTGACTTTCGAAATGATACAATGAACTCATTCAGCATCTCCTGCGGTTTCTGTGGCACTGAGATCGAGGAGGATGGAATCAAAGCGGAGTTTCTCGATGGTGTGTTTTGGAATATACACCTGCCATTCTCAGCTGTATTGCAGCACGCTTTTATAATATTGCTTTCAATTGCGCGCGAAACTCAAAACAACTCGTCTTCACTGAAAGTCGAAAATGAAGAATGTAACTTTTTTTATTCAGAAGTGCTGGAGACAGCGAGTGAGGGCGAGAAGTGCGGCAATTGTCTCAACTATCGATCGAGGAAGGATTTCTGCTTCGTCGATGATGAAACGGTGAGAAATTCAGATTATTTAGTGATCGACTTCGAGAAATCACTCGATGAGCACCTAGTTCAAAATCGGTACTGTTGTAGAAAATACGTTATGCATATTCCCCACATTTCAGAAATGTGTGTGGTGCATTGTCGACTCGAAGACAGTGGAGGGAAATGAATGCGCTACTGGAATTCTGATCGAGATTGATTGATTTATCTTTTGTATTTCGAAAATAAATCTGACATTGTAATAAAGTTGATGAGATGGAAGAAACAGTTGAGAAATACAGAACTAATTGAGTTAAGTCACGCTATTTTCAAGACAATATTTATTCAACACCTGAACTAATGTCAAGAAAATTAAGAACATCAGTCGAGTCTTCGTTTCTTTGTTTCTGCGACGGCTTTGCTTTGACGAGCGACAAAGAACAATTCATACTGCGAGCCTCCGTTTATATTGTTTATCGTGAGTGTTGCTGTGGCCTGAAATGAAGTGCAGCATAGATGATATAGATAGAGGCATCTTCTAAACACACCAATCATACTTCTCTCAGAATCGCCCTACTTCTGCCTTTAATTTCCTTCTTCCATGCCTAGGGCGTCAACGTAGTTTATTACCTTGCACAGAGGTTGGCTGTTGATGCTCCTCACGAAACGATGCCAATACGAATCCACATAGCTAGCGTACGTTTCTTCGAATTTGATCTCAACTTTAGGAACTAAACGTGTGGCTTCGGAGAAAAATGAAACAGCAAGTTCATAACCTGAATTGAATGTGTTCTGTAAGCGCGGGAAAATGTTCACACGATTTCCGATTAATATATTAATTTTGACAGATCTCACTGATAATTGTGAGGGCCTCTCTTATGAAAAGATCTTCTTTCCCTTGAAGAATAAGATACTCGGTATGAATCATTCGGAGAACATCCGCGATGAACCTGTAATCATTTAAAGGTTTATTCACATAAAATTGGCATCCACTACTACTATTGTCAACGTGTTTCGCTTCTTTTAAAAATGTAGAGCTTGACCATACACATATTTCCAAATGTTAACTGGCTTACCCCGTATCTTGATCAAAGTGATCCAGTTTCACAAAGACCAGTTCTTTCACGGGCACATCACTCAATATCTCGCACATTTTGAATAAATTATCCTTGTGCGGAAAAATGTTCATGTCGAAAACAACTTTCCCGATTCCAGAGCATCGACCAATAAGTCGAGATATTTTGTTCAACATATCTATTTCATTACAGGCTGTAGATTTTCCCGAATAAATTCGGAGTTGCTGGAAGATTTTAATGATCATATAATTTGTACTGAATTATTCACCGATTGAGATTCCGGCATCACATAAGGAGAAACATTCCAGCTTTTGATTTTGAAATATCGTCTGTTTTTGCTGGAAACTTGCAGAGTTGCGTCTATGCAACCAGCAGTGTCTATGTGCAAAATAAGAGCGTTGATAGCAAGATATCTTTTGTTAATAGTAAGATGTTCGTGTGAGAGACACTTCCATTGAGGCGATATCTGAAGAAACCTTCATTTTCTCGTACTTGCGAGCAGTTAATGCTGATACAGCTAAATAGGTGATTATGTACGTTAGACCCATTCAAATGTTAAGTTCAAACTTGCCAGACTGATGCTGCCGAATGATTCTCCAACGCTGATGATCTTTCGAATGACATCCGAAGGAATATTGGCAAGGGTCAGAGCACTATGAGTAGAAGTCATCAATACCGAACACAATGATATACCTGCTAATTGTTGATAATTTTCAAAAAAGACGCGACTCGCAAAAGAAGAGAACACAAAATTTTGTATTCGTGGCCAGCCGCCAGCACAATTTGTTGTCGAATCAAGAGCATTGGAGGGAAAATTGATTTGGAATTCCGAATTTGATTCACATGGGTTTTATTACAAATGATGGTCTGTTTTTGCCGCGTGTTCGTACTTTCCGAAATCCTGATGAGATCGAAATAAAGTTTATGAGAAGAGAAAAGATACACAAGTAATTTAAATTAGTCATTCAAATATTTGCACATAAAAGATAAAAATCGGCGGCGATGGCAATGAAATGTTGAGCAGCATCACTGGAGTCTTTGTTTCTTTGTCTCTAAGCGGAATTCTTGTCAGAGGTGGCAATGACTATTCTAATTTCTTCTGAACTATCTATTGTTTCTCTTGTGAATGTTGCAGTGACCTGAAGTGAAGTACCACATAATATCGAGTGTATCTAGAGAGACGACATTTCTATGCAGGTTAAACTATGTTTCTGGCTGAAACTCGCTTCACCCTTTTTCCGATCCCGCTATTGCAGCATCAACATAGTTTATTACCTTTGCCTGATTGTTCAAGTTATTCACGAAGCGTTCCCATACCAAATCGACGAACCGATGATACGATTCGTGGAATCTGATCTCTATTATGGGAACTAAACGCGCTGCTTCGGAGAAAAATGAAACTGCCCCACTAATATCTGAAATATCGATATCCGGTGACGATTTGTTGATAAAGTCCCACCAGATCTCGCCTCTTTTATGAATACATCTTCATCTCCATGAAGAATGATGTACTCGAGATGGAACAATCGGAGAACATCCAGAATCAACCTATGATTTTTGAAAGTTCTCATTCAAATGATGAGCAATGTTACTATCGCCCTATATATAGGGGAGTTTCGAATTTCTTGGCGACCGAATCTTGCGCAAATGATTCGATTAGCGAAAAGCAATAAAGGGGAGAGGGGAGAGGTGATCCAATTAGGGAGAGGGAGAGGGGAGAATGATTTCATTCGTGGCCGTGCACGTCGCGCGGAGCGGTCGGCGCGCCCCCGAAGGGGGCAAGCCGCGGCGGAGCGCGAATGGGGCGAGCGTAGCGAGCCCCAGCCCGCGGCAGGCGCCCCCGGAGGGCGCAGCTTCCGCAGGAAGCTAGTTGTGTAAATATATAACAGGACGTGATCAAATTATTCATGTCTTACACTGCATCTTGAGCAAAGTGCTCAAGTTTGATGAAGACCAGTTCTTCGACAGTAACATCCGTCAACATGCCGCATATCTTGAATAATTCTTCTTTGTGAAGAGAAAGATTCAAGTCGAGAGCTACTCTGTGGATGGTCGAGCATCGACCAATCAGACGAAAGATTTTATGCAACGTTACTTCATCATTTCCGAGTGTAGATTTTTCCGAAGAAATCTCAAAGTTCTGAAAGAGATATTGCTTACATATTTATTAACCAGAAGTTCACCTGTTCATCTCTCGATTGCAAGCCCGGCAATGCAATAGGAGAGATATTCCAGCTTTTGATTTCAAAATAACGTTTATTTTTGCTGGAAACTATCAGAGTTGCGTACATGCAACCTGCAGAGTCTATGTTCAAATAGAGAATTTCGATAGAGATTGACAATCTTTTAGTAGTAAGATGCTCGCGCGAAAGACAATTCCATAGAGGCGAGATCTGTGTGATTCTTCTTTTTAGTGTAGTTTCATCAGCAAGTGCTGACACTAAAAGAATAAAATCAAACATACTAGTTCGAAACTGTTGAACGATCCTCCGACTTTGATAATCTTGCGGATGATATCCGATGGAATATTTGCAAGAGTCAGTCGACTATCAGAAGATGACATCTAGAAGGAACACGGTGATTCTACTAATTGTTAAACATTTTTCAAACGCGATGCGAACAGTAAACAAATATTATTTGAATAACGGCCAGCCGCTTCACAAAAATTAGTTGTCGAAGCAAGTACAATGAAGAGAAAAGTAAACTGAAAATTCCTTTTATATTGACTGATTTGTTCCACGTGCAATTTTTAACAAATGATGATCTCTTGTTTCTTGCATACTTGAATTTCGGGAATAATAATGAGATTCGAAAACAAGAAACCAAGAGTTGAATTGAAAAACGAATTGTGATACAAGCGGAAATAGAAAAGCATTAGAAAAGCGACCCAGATGCTGAGATTTAGAGGAGCGTCAATTTAGTCTTCGTCTTTTGGCGTCTGGACCGTGAGAGTTCTCCCGGGCGACAATGAAGAATTCAATCTGCTCGAATCCATTTATTACCTTTCTCGTGAATGTCGCAGCCACCTGATTGATTTGTGTTTTATAATGTCGATTATAGAAATACGTAAATTTTGCGCGGATCATGCCATGCTTCTCGTTCAGCTCCGATCAAAAATATCAGTAAATACAAAAGGTTTTCTACCTGCGCATGATCGTTTAAGCTGTTCACAAAAAGTTGCCATTTCAAACTGGCCAACAGCGAATAATTGTGGTCTTCGTAGAATTTGATCTCAATTTTAGGAACCAAACAAGTGGCTTGGGCGAAAAAGCAAGCAGCTTTTCCATTATCTGAATTAACTTTGCCATAGGATCGGGGGGGGGGGACATTGAGGCGTTTTCAGACAATATCTTGTGTTTGAACAGATCTCACCGGGAAGAGCCCCTGTTATGAAGGCGTCTCCTTCTCCGTAGAGAACAATCTGATCAATAGGTCGAATTCGGAGAACATCCAAAATCAGTCTGTGATAGTCCAAATATTCATTCACATTCTGTTTATCCTACACTATTATTAACAGCGGCTCAATGCAACTTTTCATGTTGTCGATTTCATTTTACTCTCAATAAAGAATAAAGTTTTCAAAACAAATTGAAAACGATATACCCAAATTGTTCACAATTGTAGAAACGACAGAAAATATGATGACTTACACTGTATCTCGACCAAAGTTCTCCAGTTTGACATAGATCAGTTCTTTAATAGTCGCTTCTCCCAATAGGCCGAACAATTTGAATACATCGTTTTTGTGAAGAGAAAGGTTCATATTGAGAGTCAATCTGTCGATTTGAGAGCAGCGACCAATTAATCGAGAGACCTGATACAATATAGTTCCCTCATTCCAGACAGTTGACTTTCCCGAAGAAATCACAAGATACTGAAATAAAATGTTGTTTATTGTTGATAGAATCGCTAGCCTACCTCTTTATCATTGGATTTCATTCCCGGAATTGCAAAAGCAAAGCTATTCCAGCTCTTAATTTGAAAATAACGTCTGTTTTGTCTGGAAACTTCTAGGGTCAGGCTTATCCGGCCGGCAGAGTCTATGTTCATGATGAGAGTTCTTACGACGATTGAACATTTGCGAGTAGTAAGATGCTCGTTGGACAGACTGTGCCAAAGAGGCGAAATTTGAAACCTTCATTTTCAGTTTTCCTAGACTGATTTGTTCATAAGTTGTTCCACACATGCAGGAAAGAATCAATGCATTATTCGTTCAAACATACCAGTTCCATGCTACTGAACGCTCCTCCGACGCTGATTATCATACGGATGATATCCGACGGGATATTGGACAGAGTCAGTGACTCATCGTGAGACGACATAGCCAATCGAATGAAAAATACTCAATGACTCCTCACGGTGGACGTGACAAAATAAAGAGTTTGAAAGAAATGTGTTATCTTGACGCCAGTCGCTTCGAAATTGTCAGGACGCACAGTGTACAAACAAACATTGTCACAATTATTCCTTTATTACTGCAAAATGTTTAAAAATGATTTATGGATACATTTCACAATGTCAAGAAATAGGAAAAGGGATGATTACGCCGGAAGGTCTCCTTTCACTAAGCGTCCGATGAGCACTCCAGGGTGGTTATACTAATGCCCATGTTCACCCAGGCAGTCCCGGCAGCATTGCAAACAACTGTGAATGTAGCAGTTCCGGTGCCGCCATCGTCGACTATGCCGTTGTCTACGTTCACCTGGTAATCAAGATCGGTCACCAACTCATTCAATGGTGGAGTTAAGCGGTCAAAGAACAGCCAAGAGAAATCAAAAGAGGAGAAGGATGAAATCATTTAAATGCACCTCGATGTTTGCATTGACTCCTTCGCAAGTGAAGGTTCGAGTTGCGCACGTGCCAGATAGGTCAATAGTGTCCGTGGCGAAAACATGCGCCGCATTTCCAACTTCCGTTAACCTGATCAGATCCTTGTTGCACGTTCCGCATGCTGGAATAAAGGCTAATCAGTTAGGCTCGCAGGCCCAGTGTCTTGTGGGAAGAAGTCGTCTCCAATAATCGAGAGAAATTTTTAAAAAATGCAATGAGAGCGCATTCTCACTGCTGGCACTCCCCAAGCTCATTGAGGATGGACATCATTACCATGAAATACTCACGCACGACAGGTGCGGGCGTAGTCACAGACGAGGTTGGTATGCACGAGTGGACTGACTGCAGATAGGAAGAGAGAATCAAGAGGAGAGGGATCATCGGAACGATGTTGGATGATTGCCTATCATTGATAAGCGGGGATAAGGCGACTGGGGCGTTAACGCTTTTCCTTTTTTGGCCCAGACTTGCAGGATATTTAGTGTCCCTATCACTCATTCTCGTCTCGCTCCTCACTCCGCTTTCAAACCTGAGCAAAGCAGAAAAAACTGAGGAATCCAGGGTGTTCTCTCATAGAGATATGCTTGATCTTTGAGTGTGAATGTGTGCTCACTGCGCTTTGATTCGGCGAAAGCACTGGCCACACTCTACTCCACCTAAACGTTCGAAATTGTTCAAACAGTAACCGCCGGATGACAACGACTTAGTGCAGAATCAACATTTTCTCACAATCAGGGGATCTGATCAATTCTTAGGGGATGCCATCCAGTAGGCTACCATTTGGCATTAGGCGAGAAGGTGCATCGACGAAGATCATCAAACCAAGTTCCCGAACGCAGTCGGACCATCTTCACTAGTTTTAGCGAACCTTTGCTCACCCAGAATCCTTCCTGATGTCATTCGATCTCTCGTATCTACTCATTCGAACTCGCAGGTGCATTCGAACCTCTCCATCCATCCGTATAAAAGCGGGTTAATCCCACTGGTAGTATGATCCCTCTTCCCTTGTTCTGCTCGTCATTCGGCCTCTATCGTTTGAGTACCGTTCCTTCTAGTATCTTCAGTATCACTCGCTGCGCTATCTCATCAACCTTTGATAAGCACTATCAATATTCTCTCCGGGCCTTCACAGGTCACCTTGTCAATGTGGTTTGAGCAGTTGACCATCAACGACTCCTTCCTGTCCAGTCAACCTCCGTTTCGCATGACTCATTCCGATGTTTTCGCCTATTCATCATAGTCATTGAGTAGAAGGAATCAGAGTATCGACCAGAGGGGACAGCCATCAACAATCGGAGAGAAGAGAGAGGGAAGGGAGAGGGAGAAGAAGGAGGGAGTGTAGACAGAGGGGAGAGGGCAGAGAAGCAGCGTTTACGCGTGTTAGAGCAACCCCTATCATTATAACGAGAGAGACTGGATGAGTCATCCCCGCTTTATACTTTCACTGTTCATTTGCTCTCGTTTTGTCACCCTAGTCTATCCGCTTTCACATAAATTCTGATCGGTAACCATTGCATTGGTTACATTATCGTTATCGATCTTTACTTTGAAATCCAGATGAATCTTCCCCTCCTTCTTCTCCTCTCCTTCTCTGCTATCGTCCTCTCTCAAGCTCCCGCCAAACCCGCACCTCCTCCCTTCCTCAACGGACTGTCGACTGATGCGAAGAGAGAGTTCGGAGCGATCGCCAGTGAGTTATTCGATGCTGAAACGGATGAATTAAAGTTTTCTGCATTATCTGCCTTTGGTTGACTGCATGAAACAGTGAAGTTCAGGAAAGAGAATTTGAAAAGAGAATTGTTTTTTTTTGAGTCAGAGATCTTATTCCATATCGTTCAATCAGGCAACAAGAAGATCACCCGTCTCGATCTTCGCAACAAAGTCTACGAGTGGGCGGATAAGTATGGAGTCAGAGTAAGTTTTTTTTGATATTATTCTCGTGAAGGAAATGTCGAATAACTGCCACTGATTGTGGGAATTGTTTTTCATAATCTTGCTGAAACGTACCTTGAATACATCGCGGAATAATCGATCGTAAATGAAGATCATTTTCCCTTTTGGAGCGAAAATTCTCAAGCTTTCATTACAGTCCGGAGTGGAAGACTATCTGACGAAGAAGAACAAGGCGAAGGCCGATCAGAGGGCGAGAATCGAGGCTGCCATCGACAATCTGCCCGGAGCATACAAGACCGTATGTGATTTTCCTATTTTCTTTTCCGCATACATCGGCCGATCAATAATAATGTCTATAGAACGTGTTTGAAAAAACCTAAAAGAGAAATGAGAGTCAGATGTGGAGTCAGAGTCATCTAATCTCTCCTTTCCAGCTGAACGCTCTCGGTGACGATGACTCACTCACGCAGGAGGACGCCGATGCAAAGATTAAGTGGGTTTTCTCTGATTCCGAAGAAAAAAAACGATCACATTCATATCTGCGTCAATTTCAATGCCACATGAAACAAATATTGAAACACTGATTAAAAATACAAGATCTATGTTATTTCATTCTGATTACAGACAGACGATGGCTGGTTACACGTGGGAGTTGAAGGAGCTCCTGAGATTGGCTGGACCCGGCAATCAGGTGAGAAAGGGGGCGAAGTCAAAGATCGGCTGGGAACGTCGAATAGTTAACAAAATAGGACTGAATTTGATCGAAAGATGCCTAGAGTATGTGCATGCAGCAGATAACCTAACAATCTCCTTCTTTGAGGGTCGCAAACCCGGCAGCGCCCCCGCTGATGCTGCATAAACGATCAGCGCTCACTCTATCGATCGATCCTAAATGTATTTCTAATAATTCCAATAAATACGTGTTTTTATCGTCAACTTGTCTACCACTTGTGGGAATCGACTGATGAACAAAAAATACGTTATCGAACTACGTATCTGATAATTGTGATGAGAATTGGAGTGTAGTCTAACAGTGCTATTCATGAAATATAACGGAAACGGGAAAGAAGTCCATGGATGAATTGCGGGGACGGTACTCATCCAGTGGTTTGATTGTGATTTTAATCTCTCCGTTAGAACGAATCACAAATGATCCGTCGGCATTCTGGTATTTCTGCAATATGTATGAATTATTTTTAGCACACACGTTTTCAAACTATACTGCCCGATATTCTGATGGGTGAAACCAAAACTTACGGTCATTCCATGAGGAAGTGCATAGGTGGCGACACTGGTACTAATCTCTTCAGAGATATAAATCTGCCATGATCCAACACGTTGCTTTCGATGTCGCCCCTGAACAGAGAGCATGCAATCAAAGCAATTTTATAACTGAAACTGTTTGTTTCACGAAAAACCATAATTACGTTTCAGACTCTGTCACAGACACCTGTTCGGACAAAACATACTATTATGGCCTGCATAAATATGTTAGGTTCAAAAACCAAGTAGTCCACATGAAAGTTGATGAAATCAATGAAGTCCGTAAGTAATCTGTTTGCGGGATCTCTAAATACCTGTTCCATCCGTTCGATCTGAAAAAAATCAATTGTGCGAAAATTCAAATTGAAAAAAGCTTATGAAGTAATAAAAATCAATTATAACCTGTTTTGGATTGCGCGTGCTTTCAATACGAATCGAAGGAGTGCTGACTGATGCAGCAAATGATTTGATTAAATGATCAATTTGGTAAGGTTCGAACTGATAAGAAGAAAGTTCGATTTCTTCACTGCAGCATTCAATCATCCATTTATGAAACCTGTGCATTCAATCTTTGTTGTATATCATTACTCAAAAACTGACTGCACTAAAGAAATAGTGCTGCAGAATCCTCCTCCGTAGAATTGGAGCGTGCCCAACAGTGCAGAGTAATGCAATTGATAGCCCGATCCACCGAGTAGATCTGGATCGAGAGCCGCATTCGAGAAGATTCGTTTCTTGCTGGGCAGACGGAAGAAATGATTGCAGAATGTGAAGAATGTTTTGTCGAATAACACCTGGAAGAACTTCAACTATGAGAATTTGGTGAATGTCGAAAAGGGAGAAGGATCAATACCAAATGCAATATCAATCTCACCGTCTCAAACTTAACAGTGTTGAACTCGTATCGTCTTGGTACTGTGTAGATACGCTGGAATAACATATGCAACACCGGGATCGAAGCTGTCGATCTGCTCACTTCTAACATGCCCTGAAATTTAAATTTAAATCCGACAAATGAATGCTCTCCAAACGGTTCTCAACTCACATTGCAATAATCGCAACGACCGTGAACTCTATCTCGCTCAGAAAACTTCTCTGTTACGATAGTCCGTTGATTGAAGGAGAAGATCAGAGTATATTCATGCTCGTTCACCTTTAACAGCAGTTGAGGAAAGATGAAATAAAATAACCCATGCCTTAAGAATCTGCAACTCCTCAACGGTTCCCTTGCTCGCCTTCGGTCGAGCATTCTTCACGAAGAGCAGAACCTTCTGACTCACAGCAGATAAAATAGTAAGGTCGGTGCTGGAAAATCATGATCAGGCTCTTTCACCGTAATCAATTTCTAAAAGATGAGGAATATTTCTCACTGATTCAACAATGAGAAGACTTCGTGAAGACAGTCGTCTGACAGATTTGAGAAGTGATCCTGCAATTATCATTATTGATTTACTGAAATCTCCAGAGGAATGCACCAACAAACGACTGAAAAGCATGCCTCATCGCCAATAGCGAGTTCGAGAGAGAATTCTACATGCAACCTTCGTGATTTGGCGGGCGGTGAATCAGAGCTCATCTGAATTGCAGCGTGTTTCTTATTTACTTTAATTGAAGCAATTTTAAGTTTGTTGAAAATTAGGAAAATGTGCACCGCAGATAATGTTCGAAAAAGACGCATACATAAGAAAAGAACGCGAAAGGCGGTAAAAAACGAAATGCAGAGGAACAATAGACCAAAATCTGGCATGCCATAAGGTATCACTTCACCAACCATTTAATCGACTGTGGATGTTTTAAGCTATCTGCATGAAGATCTTGGATCATCGTGTGAAATTTGAACGAGTAATCCTCGAGATCTCTGATGGATGGACAAACGATGAGACTGGCCATTGTTTGCGTAAGAAGTGATTGTGGATTGAGAGTGATACCCTCTCCTTCCTCCTTCCGTGTATATAATCACTCCCCTCTCTTCCCTCGAGCTACCACTCCACTCATTCATTATGTACTCAGCCCTTTCCTTACTTATTTTTTCATCAATTGTCTCATCCCAGTCGATTACAACTGCTGGAACTACAGGATGTGTTGTTACGGTAGTCGTTGATCATCGATTGAGTTGCAAACGAGTTCGTTTCAGAAGAACAAGCTCTTCTCTAATGGCAATTTCATTCGTCAGTTGAATAGAGCGGAGATGGGTCAGTTTGCCAAGTTCAAGAATGAATTGGAGGAATGGCAGAAGAAGTTGGACAAAATCTTCGCTGATGCAGATATGGTGGGCGGCTTTCTCCTTTGATCTTTGATCTTTCGCTCTCAGTCTTCATCCAATACCACTTCATCCCTTCCTCCCTTCCCCGATCGACCGGCCTCTCCTCTCTTCTGTTCAGGAAGAGACACTATTCTCTATCTATTCAGTGGATGTTCTATTCAGGTTTCAATATCAAGACAAAGTCGTGATATATTCCGTCCTAATTTCAGAATAACAAAGTTTACGTTGGCGCCAATCTGGCGAGAGAATTGGAAGGAGACGAGAAGAAGAAATTTGCTGATTTGACTGAGAAAATGAAGGTGAAAAATATCTGAGAAGCTTTATTGAAATTCTTGAGCTCAAAAAGTATATTTGCACCAAAATAACCGAACGGTTAAAAACATCATGAGATAACAGAGTTTTGTTTTAGAACGGAGACACGAGCAATGAAGATTTCAACGATTTTTGTATGCAGCTGTAAGATGAATGATTCTATCTATTGGCAAGTATTATTGTTCGATCGCACTGAAAAGTTTGTTTTACCTCATCACGATGAAAATATCTATCATTGTTTCGTGTTGCTAAGCTTCGTGCAAAAACTGGGACATTTGAATCAGTAGATGTGAGTTGGGAGCGAAAGTTGTTTCAAAGATCTCATTGCACTGTTATTCAAAGAAGTAGAGTTCAAACACGATTAATAGCTTCAACTATCATTCTAGTACACTCCTTGACTTGTCCAGAGTGTGAGTGACAGTTGTACGATTAGTATAGAGAGATGTTTGTTTTCAAGAGTGCGAATTTCACTTTGAATTACCTTTCTGAACATAAAGAAAACGTGACTTCTCCACTCTACTCTAACCTTGTAGGTCAGACGAGGGAGTAGGTCAAAACAGTCTAACGTGAATTCGAAATAGTCTGGATAGAAAGCGAACGAAAACAGAGAAGATCGAATCATGATTTCCTTATTTCTCACGACGAGCTCGTGTCAAAGGGATGAACGAACAAAATATAGACGATGAGACTAACAAAATATAGACGATGAACTGTAGCCTTTGTTTTTCTTGCGTATTGATGAGGGCAAGCAGCTAAGATAGAATACTTTATCGGATTGTGGTCGGTAGAAGGAGAAAAGAACAATCGGCTTTTGCATTACTTAGTTTTGAGAGAGGAGAGGGTTATTGTTGCGGGAAATTGTTAGTTCGACAGAACAAAAGGAGGGAAGAGATATTCGAAATACAATGAAAATCGAGCACGCAAATGGGCTGATTCGTGCTTTCGTCAGAGGATTCTCAATGGAATCTACGGATCTTCTAATCTGACGATTGATTGATAACCGGATGGAAGGAGAGTACAAGACAAAAGAGAGGGTAACGAGAGTATTAATCATGGACGAAAATAATATATTCACAACTGGTGCGTATTTGGGGATTCATTCTGACTAGAGTCACGACTGGACTTTGGGTGCATTGGAGAAGTGGAATCACTGACTAGCAGTGGTGTAGAGAAATGGGCTGAGATGACTCAATATGTCGGGAAAGGGGGGTGGAAGGAGTTAAGGAGGGTAGACTGGGGTGATTATTATGGATGTGAGATCAGAAACTGTATGAGATCGGTGCGTATGGGGTGCATGGCGAGTGTGTTCGAATTATGAATCGTCGTCTTCATGCACACTGGCTCTAGATATAAAGGAGAGTGGGAAATGAAGAGAGGACTAGTCATAATTGGAACTGGAGTACAAGAGGGAAATAGTGCGTGAGGGAGTGACGCTTCACACGCGGTAGGAGCGTGCGGAGGGCGGACGCGCGGCGCCGCCAGGCAGCGGCCGCGACGTGCACGGCGTCGACGCGTCAGCGTGATCCTCGTCGTCCCACTCGAGGGGCGGAGCCTGAGATACGGTTGGGTTACGGTAGGGTTCGATGGGTCAGACTGCGTACCTGATGGTTGACGGGGAGGATCTCGCTCTCGTCTTCGTCCTCCTCCTCGCTCATCTCCTCGTCGTCGTGGTACGAGCACTCACTGCAATTCAAATATTTGAATTCGCGCCAATAAAACATGGAATTTATGGCGTAGTGCAAAAACGTCTTGTTTTCATTAATTTCTAGATTTTGGCGTGAATGGATAAAATTCAAACCTGTCTCCATCATCGCTGCTCTCGTCCTCCGACAGATAGGTGGCTCCTCCTCCGAGTGACTTCTCCACGTCATCGAGAGGATTGACAGTGATGTTCATCCCATCGTCGTCCCATTCCATACCGTGATCCTGCTATGGGGTTGGAATTTTGGATTTGCAAGACAAAAGAAAAAGAGAGGAATCAGTATCGAGCTCTCACTCATACTTTTGTGTTGCAGTTGAAACATAGCAAAAAGCCACTGTTTCATTAGCGAACAGATGTGTTTCACTCTCCATGTAATACAGCTTCCAGACTAGGCTTCTCGATTTTGCTTCTTTTACTCCTTCAACCCAATCCATCCTCACCTGTCCCCTTCTGTTCTTCCTGTGTCTCCTCGGCATGGGAGTGTCTCTCATCTTGAGTACGCCCACCACCAGAAGGACGAGAAGGAAGCCGACACACACGACCACTACGACGGCGACCGCGCCTCCTGCAAATGGTTTGGGTATTTGACGGCTCTCGAGTTTCCGGATCTGCATTATCCGGCTTTCTTTTTCGGACATGCCGGTTCTCGCCTCTCGAAACGATCATTGCCTCAATTGGCGCGTCCGTCATCAACAAAACTCTCAAGATAGCCTCTTCTCTCCCTTCCGTCTCTCCATTCTCCCTTCTCTCTCCTCCTCTCTATCCCTCAACTCATCCGAATCGAGACTTCCTGACTGCGTAAGGCCTTCTCTTCTTCATCCCATTCTGTCGTTCGAGAGAACGGGATGAAGTCCCTCGATCCCTTCTGACTAATCCCCAGATGGTCGTACGATCCCACCATGAGATCCACGGGATGAAAACAGGGCTCTTTCTTTGAGTGGAGCCGTACTCTACGTGTTCGTTGTCCTACAGTCCGAGACCGTTTTCATCCCAATCCTACGAGCGAAATGAGCCGAAACGCTCGCAAAGTGTCCGATGAAGGGAAGGAAATGTCAGAACGGGGAAAGGACTCGGAATCCTCCCCTCTCTTTCCCCTTCTGGGAACTAATAAATGTGTGCGAGAGAGGGGAGCTCATAAGACGGGCGGAATGAAACATGGGTTCTGCTTACATTGGCGAGAAACTAAGAAGAAAAGGGGAGTGAAACACATGTTTTCAGTGTCGGAGTGACGGGTTTCCAGTGAAAACATGGATCTTCGAAATTGTGACAGAGTAACGAGTGGGAGAGACTAGACGTTGACAGTTTGGAGTGAAGTCAGCAAATCGTAAAATTGTTGATGAAAACGACCACATTTCTCGTTTGAAATCTACGAAATTCTTGGAAAATCTTGAAATGAATTGAAAAATTAGTAAATTTCCTCACCAGCGACAGCTCCCTGTCCTCCCATATCGTATCCGTGATGACTCAGCAGTGCCTTAGGACGGGGCAGTTCCATCTCGAGGATATTCTGAAACATACTCTCCATTAGACTGAAAGATGTCCCCCGAGGGCAGGGGCGGGGCTTCGTGGGCGGGGCCTAAAGAGGGCGGGGCTTAGAAGGGTTAAGTACCTGGAGCCGGGATCCGCCGATCTGGTCGAAGGAGGGTTCGTAGTGCTGCTTCGGTCCGGTCTCTTCGGAGGAGGAAGATGAGTCTTGGGCGGAGTCATCGGAGGGAAGAGGCAGAGCCGCAGCCGCAGTCGGAGCCGCGTCTATCGACATCTGCAATTTGCCCAGACTATTCCCTGGTTCTCAGAGATTCGACGGCTCTGTGTAAGATAGTCGCCTAATGCGGAAATGGGATCTGACGTGTCGATAAGGAGAAAGGGACGAGATGAGGCTACTTCACCCGTTTCATCCCGAGTCTCTCCTTCCTCCCTCCTTTTTTCCTCGCCCGTTTCTCCCTCATTATCCACACACTCTCGCTTTCCAATTATGAGGGAAGGAAAGGAGGGAAGCGAGCAATCTTCTTTCTCTCTCTTCTCGTGAGTCCTTTTCCTCCCTTCTCAACACGGGGAGAAATAAGTGCCTTCGTTCACGCAGAGACGTGTGCGACTACAGTAGGAAACGTCGACCACGCCACATTGGAAACGTCGCCCAGCCACACCACTTACCGTAACGATGAACTCGTTGGAGACGACCTTGCCCTGCTCCATCGTGCACTGCACGGAGTAGATCCTGGGAAAGGGCGGAATGAGGACTGCACTGTTGGCACCAAAGCCGGAGCCGGGAACCAGAACCGGTAAGTATAATACCTCTTGGAATAAGCATCAGGACGAGTGTTGAAGTAGTGGATCTTCTCGATGACCTCCTGGTAGACGGACGCCCACTCCTCGCCGCGCAGAACGATACCCTAAACGACGGATTTACATTCTCCGGTTTCAGGACCGTATTTTATTTTCCGGATTAAGAGCCGTTAATCCGGAATCCGTCATCTAATCGCCGGACCTGCTTATCGTGTTCGAAGTCGATGTGCGTGGAGGCGATGAGAGTGGCGGGCGAAGAGAAGTACTCGAGGTCCATGTCACGAGAAGGCTTGAGGTGCACCTGAAGGGGCGGAGTTAGGGGCGTGGCTTAGAGTGGGCGTGGCCTAAGGGGGCGGAGCCTACCTTGCACGAGTCCAGCTTGCGGTCAGCAGTGACATCCTCGATTTCACCGTCTTCTCCGGCGACCGAGACGGTCAGCTTGAGACCGGGCAGCATGGCCGTGCCTATCTGCAGCTGCTGCAAGGGCCGGGGATTAGAAACTGAAACTAAAGGCCGGTTTCGGATTCCGGAAATTACCTTCTGGGTGGCGGCGACCTCGGCGGCTCCGGAGATGGAGAGCGTGGGGACGGGCGATTTCTCGACGATGATGTAGGTCTTGAGCTCGGGAAGGGTGATCTGAACACCAAAGATTAGTCGGAATCAAACTATAAACTACAGAGATCAAAGATCAGCCTCCTTACCGTCTTTCCCTCGTTGCACTCAACAGTAGTCTGAATACGGACGGGACGATGACCGGGAGTCGGGGATGAACGGACGTTCTCGTAGGCGATCTGAATGATTCTGGGTCTTGCAAGGAACTTGCGGAGTTACGGTAGCCGATCGATCGATACTCACGCCCTGAATCTTCTTCTGCAGCTCGGCAACGGTGGGCGCGGTGAAGGAGATGGTGGTCTTGTCCTCGCCGAAGACCGCCGACTAAAAGTTACTGTGGTTAGTGACTTCCCAAAATGTTAGCCATTTCATGTGGAGAGTTTCGAGTGCTGCTAAACAGCGTAAGTGCCGGAAGCGTACATCATCGTAGGACTGGAATCGTTCGGGGCAGGCGTGCGCGCACGAGATGGCAGCCGGAGTCTCGCTGGTGCCAGCCAGAAGACGGATGTTGGCCAGTGATCCCTGAGAATCAGTAGGTTAGGGTACGGTAGGTCAGAGGGATACAGTACCTTGAAGAACTGAGCCAGAGATAGGGTGCGTCCGTGCCAGCAAGCTCCGACGACCATGCGGGTCTTCTGCAAAGATGAGAATGAGTTTCAGAGTGCGCATAACTTGTCGTCTTTTCATTGAATGCAATTGCTCGTTTGTATCCTTTTCAGAAGAAAAAAACTAACCACAGCCTTGGTCTTGTGGAGCGGCCAGTCATCGAGAATCTCCGGATTGCGCTCGTCTGAGGAAGATCAACAATTAGTCATCGCTTACTTTTCCCTTCAGTTGCTTTGGCGATAATTCTTCAAAAATCGATAGTTTCCTGTAGAGCCTTCCAAATGCTGCTAACCAGCGTAAGTCTACTCACCACTCTTGAATGCCTTTCCGTCGATCACCAGACTGACGTTGTCGATGTCGTCGAAGAGCACCGAGTAGCTGTGCCATTTGTCGTCGCAAACCTACAATTTGATCTCTACGCCCGGTTCCCTGTATTTCCCGGTCCTACTTTTCCCAGTCCCGGAATATCCGGCTATGTTTTCCACGTCCATCACCCCGTGACAAGTGCACTGTTCTCATCATTCCTCGATCAGTTCCTGATGTCTTCCCTTCCTTCTTCTGGGTACTCATTAATGCTCAATCATCCTCGAGTCTTCTCTTCTCCTTGTCATTCGTCTCCCCGTCACACCAATAATTTATGTGCGAGCACGCAAAAGCAAAAAAGTGAGGGGAAAAGCGAAAAACATCGTCGGCTTATTTTCACCTTCTCGTTTTACTGTATTTCCCAGCCCACCAGTTCCTCTCTCTCTACTCTAATCTTTGGCCGGTTGAGAGTAGACTTTGAAATATAACGTAACTAGTTACTTCATTCCTCTCTCTCGCCCGTTAGTAAAGCGGTCTCGTAACTAGTTACGAGTGAAGTAACTAGTTACGAAAATCTTTATAACTAGTTATGAAATAAGATCACCAGAACATCATGATACGCAAAAAGTTTCAAAAAAGACTGATGTTATTTTTTAATGACTAATCAGCGTAGGCTATGCAAATTGCAATATTTTCAACGACAGCAAAAATTTAAAACGTATTTTTGCTGTAAAACATGATCATGCCTCAGTATTTTGAGTGAACATGCACGTTTCCCATACTGACCTACCTGAACCGGCAGTTCGCACAAATTCAAAAACGAAGGAAGTTATGACCGAAACACTGGCAACATTCGTAACTATTCGTAAAGAATTTACATAACTAGTTACGAAACCGCTCTCGCAACTAGTTACGAATGAAATAACTAGTTACGAGAATCCTTTCGTAACTAGTTACTTTGTTAATAAACTGTTATATTTCAAAGTCTAGTTGAGAGGCTGCAGAACCATGGCGGTCTGTCTAGACGACCAAGTTGTATGCTTGGATAGTTAGCTCGACGGGGACCATTACATTGGAGTCTAAAATCTTGGTGCCCATAGGGTTCCGCGCCCTCAGAGTTCCCTCTCCGTACCTCGGGCGTCGCCCATCTCCACTCGGCCGCACGGAATTCTGCGGCAGCTCCAGCCTCGCGTCTCAGCACAACCTCCAACTTGCAGTGACGAACGTACACAGAGAAGTGGTGACGGTTCATTCCTGGAGAGTTCAAAGATCAGACTCTAAAGATCAAAGATCAAACTCCTCACCGGTATCATCTGACTCGCAGAGTACGTGCTGCTTGTCTGCCTGTTCCTGCTTCGATCCTGCTGCGTGGCGCATCGAGAAGGAAAGGGCGAACTTGTCGGGGACGAGGCCCTGCACAAAATGACGTGAAAATTAGAAACCGGATTTTAGAAGGAGCAAACCCCGGTCCTGAAACTCACATCGAACGCGTTGACGGGCACGATGTGGGCCTTGGCGGCGCCCTCGGCCAGCTTCCTGGAGAGATCAAAGATCAGACTAGGGTTTAGTCGCGATAAGAAGAGTTATAGATCAAAGATCAACTCCTTACTTCTCCTCATTTCCATCATCTCCGACGAAGGTTGCTTCGTCCTCGAGAAGGATGGCAGCGGCAGCGTGCAGACCGCAGCTGAAGGATTGATTGGTTATTGGTTTTACGACAAGAAGGCGAAGGAAATCACTTCCACCCGTGCAGTCAAAGCCTATGCAACACGCGTGAAACACATAATTTCTTTTCATTAGATAAAGTTTGCTATGCTCCTCATTCTGACCAAACCTCTTGATGGTCTCATTTGTGTAGATGGGTGCGTCCTGTCTTCCGCATCCCTCCTGCAGATGGCCCAGTCTCATCGACAGTTCGGCAGTGGCAGACTTCACCGTGCACTTGTTCTCCTGCAATGGTTGAATTGGCGCCAAAATATTGATGAAAACCTTGTCGAATTTCGACAGGGCGACGAATAGTAAACGTCGGTGTACACTACCTCGGGGCAGAGGGCAATCTCGGCCTTGGGAGCGACGAGGAGAGAAGAGGAGGAGGAGGTGAAGGACAGCTTGTCGGAGACGCCCGACACACCCTCGATACACGCCTGAGAGATTCGTTGTTTACAAATGAACAGGGAAGACGCAACGTTCCATCACGCATCTCGTGCCAAATGATGTGCTCGTGAAGCCTATTCGATCCCATTCCACAATCTCTCTGGTAAATAATAGTGCAGTGTCGAATAGGTTTCAAGTGCTTCTTTTTGGAGTCGAAATGTATTCTCTCACAATTTGTTCAACATCTCTGAGCGAAAGAAACTGTCTATTCTTACCTTCTTCACATTCACAGTCACCAGAGCGGATTTGCTCTTCCTCATTCCACAATCCTGAGCGACCACAGTCAGAATGTACGAGTGGGCGACAGACGCGTTCAGCGGAGCCGTGTTACGGATGATTCCCTGAATGAGGAACGTTGGTCTTTGATCTTTGATCTCTAATCTCCATACCTCCTTGGTAATCTCGAAAGGCGTCTTCTCCATTCCGTTGGTGATCTGGTACTCGCAGACCTCTCCGTACGGATGGCCGCAGTCCGCGTCCGACGCGGCCACGCGCACGATCTCCGTGTGCATCTTGCCTGCAACATTTGAATTTTATTCCTTCCCGCCTAATTTTTGGCAAAAAAGACCCGCTGTCGAAAAATGCACTACGCTAAATATATTTTTACGAATGGCGTGAAGCCCAAGAATTTGAATGTTACCGTACCCTCATCGACGGTGACGGTGTACCATGGGTGCTCGAAGACCGGCTCGTGGTTGTTCGTGTCCTTTACCGTAACCTTCAGCGGCACCCTGAATATCGATTTTATGAGTTTACGCGCTTTGAGTCTTCTTTTCGCCGACTCCTCTGGAGTTCTTTCATGAGTCTCGTGGGACGTCGCATAAAAGCGGAAGAGTGCTTTCACTCGTTGAATTTCTTCCCCTTTGCATCTCTCTCTCCTTCCCTCGATCTCTCGCTCTCGTCTCTTTATGACTTCCCAGTGCTGTCATTCTCACACGCGCAGACATATGCAAGACGGCCGGGACCGGGAAGTGTCAGGCCGGGGATTCGCTGGAACCGGGAAAGACAACTTACGGCTCCGAGACGACATTCTCCTCATCGCACTTGCTGGCAGTCAACTCGAGCTCATACTCGGCCTTCTTGCAGTCAAGCTTGGTTGCGTCCTGGAGGGTTTTCCTTTGATTGCGGGAATTCAAACGTTCAAATCTTACCGTAACCCGGATCAGCGCCTGTCCGGTGTATCGATCGAGCACTTCGGCGGCGAATTCCTTGCTAACGGTCTTGTCGGCCTTGTTCGTGATACGGTAGGCACAGACGGGTCCTGCAACGAAGCGAAGGGTTACGGTAGTCATGCAAAACTCTGCGTCTCTATCCTTCTTATCCTCCCCCGGTCTGCGTGAATCCCACGCAGATTGCTCTAATTCATCTCGATTGTCTGGCTTCTCTGCCCGCTCTCGCCTAACGGGGCAAACGAATTTTGGCTGCTGCCGGAAGTTGAATATGAATTAGGTAAGGGCAGAGACGCAGACACGGTTAGAGCTCCCTCCCTCTCTCTCCACCCTCATTATTTCTATCGTAGTTGGATACTCTGTCGTTTTTCCTGCTTGCGGTCCAATCGAGTAGCAGAGAATAGAAAATGGGAAGAGGAAAGGAGAAGAAGAAGAAGGAGTAGTAAGCACAGGAAGAAGTAAGGAGTTGTGTTGTAGAGATGGAATATTCTAGGGAAGGAGAAGAAGGAGAAGGAAGAATCAGATGTTAGAGACTATTGAAAGAGAGCACGAATGTTCTGCGGCCGAATTCGATTTGCGGCCGGCCATCTTTAGATTCTTCTCGGCCAAGTCAAATTTGGCGTGAAACTGTCCGAAAATCCGCCTAATCTGTCCACTTTTTAGCCACTTCATGGAGAAAAATCGATAAAGGAGTCAAAATTACCAGATTCCGAGTTGATTCCGAGGGCGGGTACGGTGTTGAGGATGAGTTCATCTTCGCGAATCGATCCGACGATCGCATCCGCGCCTCCCAACTCGATCAGGGGTACTGTAATATCGATTGGTTCGTGGTCATCATCGACTGGCTTTATTTCCGTAACCCCTAATTGATAGTAGCATATGCCAGGTGATATTTGAGGGTAAAGGCTAGAATCTGTGGGTGTGTGATAAGCTCTGCTCGAGTTTCCCTAGTAACGGAAGAAGGAGAGAGAAGGGGAGAGATTAGATATCGATTGGGAAGATGTGTCGAGAGGATTCAGCTAAAAAGTTCTTCATCTCGTCTCTCAATTGCTTTTCCTCCTTCCTCTTTCCTCTCATTCCTCATTTTCTACGGTTTTTATGAAAGCGCGAGAGTGGAAAGGAAAGAATACGGCCAAAACATCATTAAGAGACCACGAGGAAAAGCTCTCCTTCCATCGATCGATTCAAGGGCACCTACAGTACTCCCATTCTTCCTGCAGAATCGTTACGGGACCCCGTCACATAATTAAAGATGGGTCGTCGATAGAGGGGAAGACTGCTCTCGTCATTGAAAGATTGCTCAATTTCCTTCCTTTTTTCACTCCGTTTCCGCTCTTTTTCAATTAGCACCCATCCCCGCTATGGAGAGAAGTAAGCGGAGGAAGGGAACGAATGGAGGAAAGACTAAACTGCGGTTTCACAACCCCGGCCCCGTTTCAGGAGACTACAGTCTAACCAATTTCACCATGATTTTCGGCCCAGAAATCGATAATCGATCATCGTTACCGTACCTCGATGCCTGTGGTGCTTGGCGGCGGCGAGGGCCGCGAGCACGGCGAGAAGCGGTATCAAGCGCATACGGTAGTAGGAGTTTGAGGAGGGTTGGTGGGGTCCTGCAACGAGAGATACGGTAGATGGATACGGTAGTCGATACACATATGGCATGGAATGAATGGGGAAGCGAACACGCAAGGGGCACGGAAAACGATGTCGTTATCGACTAGTTGCTGAAGGGAGAGAGAAGAGGGGAGAAGGAGGAGGGGGAGGAGTCTGGCCAGGGGGAAGCAAAGAGGAGAAGGAGAGGGGAGGGGAGAGATGTTTCCGTGACGACCAGGGGAATTCTGAAGGCTATGTCGACGATGAGGATGATGTGAAGGAACAGGGATTGAGTGAGTGAAGGATTGTTTGATACAGTGTCCCGCGCAGTGATCAAAATCTGAAGGCTGCAAACCATGTTGAGCTACGTGTGAAACGCAACCGAACCTAGGATTGTGCAATGATCAGCTGATTCCTTGCTCACTAGCAAGTGAAGGCAGGGGGACTAATATAGCCAATGCCCATTCTCTCACTCGCTCCTCTCGCGCTCTCTTCTCCTCACATGAAAAGGCGCTGAAGCGATCGAGCATGAAAATCATTCGGAGAGGAGTAGAGAGGGATAGGGAAGACAAGAGGAATAGAGGGATCGGCAGAATTGGATGGGGAATGAGACTAACCGATTCTGAAGGGTAGTCAGGGAAGTTTAGGATATTCGTAATCGTCTCTTCATTCTGCACACTCTATCACTCGGTACTCTAACCGATTTGAGAGTGCATCAAATGAAGTGACGATTGCTCGTATCTCCAGTTCCAGTAGACAAGGAGACAATGAAGTCCTTCAATAGGCTACTTGAGTTGGGATCACAGCGCCGAAATAAGGCTCAGTTATGGAATCTCTGATCCGATGATCCACCGAAGGGCTTCGATTGTGCTGGTGCGTACCCTGAGGCGTTTCGCCTGATTCGGGCATACGGTAGGCAGGGGATTCGGAACCTTTGAGATGTTAACAACTTCGAGAAACAAGATTGCTAGGCTGGAGATTGAATGTGAGGAATTGAAGATTGAAGCCGAGAGGCAATAATCAGTGAACCAAAGAACTGCCTTGGTTTCCGTCTAAAGACCAGCTGAGAGAGGGGAGAGGAGAGGTCAGGTTCTTGTGCAACAGTGCATCGAACGAGTCCCTAATGCCGGCCAATTCCGCGACCGGCTGATCGACTGTGGATGAGGGCACGCACTTAGTGCGCCGGGCAGGACGACTTTTACAAGACGTCGCCGCGTCGGAAATTCAACTAACTTTCATGGTTCTAGACCAGGAAGAAGAATGGCGTGAAAAGGGGGAGGGCAGAGCATTCGTCAAATCTCATAAAGTGAGGACTGTGCGATTTCGATTGTTTTCGCATTCGACGTTCGAGAGGAAGGAGGAGGAGGAGGGGATAGAGTCCTCCCTTCGACGGGAAACTCATGAATTCATTCCCGTGGATTGAGACTGTCTGGATGGAATGGAAAACAGAGGGAAGATTCGGGCAAAGCTAGGGCTGATGACGAGAAAGTCTGAAATAGGGCTGGGGGTACGGTACCTGTCTGGTCTTTGATGCGGACAACTAAGTCTGTCTAATGAAATGAACAGTTAGAGTGAAATGAGCATGATATGCCGGCTTAGTAAAGCGATCTCTGGGGGCGAGAGAAATGCAGAAGCGATGACTAGACTGTCAAAACCAGAAGTGCAAGGGCAAAGAAGGATGAAGAAAAGGTCAATGAATCATCATACCAATTGCGTCATCACTTGTCAACTCCCCTCAAGAAAATCTCGATTATGGGAATGTGAATTGGACAAACTTGGGCAAGGGAAGGAATAAGAAGAAGGGGAAGGGGGGCTAAGAGAGAGGAGAGAAGAAAATCCGAGGCTAGCAAAAATCGATGGAATGTAGATGAAGGTAGGGGGTTGAGAGTGAGGGGATTCTAAGAAGGTAGACGAGAGTTTTCTCGATGCTTGAAGGGAGAGAAACTGGTGAATAGACGCATACAAAACAACGGCAATTATTGTAAGAGAGGGAAGGGGAGGGAGGGGGAAACCACAAGCCATACCCTAAGAGAGGAGGGGACGGTAGAATGGCAGGGGCAGAGCCGGCAGAAAAAGCGGAGAGAGACAAGGGAAGGAAGGGCGATTGTAACATCCTAATAGGGTAGAGAATGCATCTCTCAATGGTTTCGCCTAGTGAACACTCTTGGCAGTGGAGGGGAGAGCAGTTGAGTGTCAAGGAGAGTTCAGTCCAAGTCCGATTTCACGAGGCCAACGCCTGACCAAAGTAAGACAACAACTTTTCAATCTAGGGCTGCGCTCGCCGAGCTCAGCAGCAAAATATTTGGATCTCCGAGAGAGCACGAGATTGGAGCCCTAAGGGCAAGGAGGGAATGAGTAAGACGGAGGGGGGGGGGCTCTCTCATCCCCAATGATCTCTAGCCGGTTAGACGAAGCGAGATATCAAGAAGGAAGTCAGAGAAGCGAGTGGGGTGAGAAGATTGCTCAATCATTACCCATTAGAGGGAAGGGGGTTTCCATCTGTCAGCTAATATGATCTACCCAGTCTGTCCCTCAAGGGATGGTCCTTGACTCGAAGAGGGCAAGAAGACTTATGGTGCGCAAGTAGAAACGTATGGCTAGCAGGGTCGTCTTTTCATGAAACCATCTCTCCCATTCACATGTTATATCACCGCCAGAGTTCGACAGAGCATGCAAAACGAATGTGACTAGCAAGGTATTGTATTGATAGGTGCGAGAGGTTGTAAACAGTGCGAGAGGGGAGATGATAGGAAGGAAGAGACGAGGGAGGAGGAGTGGAAGAGGGAAGAGGACGATGATTTGAATGGAAAAGTGCATAGATTGATCCTCCAATGCACACGAGTCAATGTCACTCTCCCTGTGATAGGGTATGACGAAGAGATTTCCTCTTTCTAGGGGGAAGCTGGTATCTCAACAGTCTCTAGTTGGTCAGACAGGGCGAGAGAGTGCACGAAATGGAGAGAGTCAGAGATGAAAGAGGGGGATTGTGAAGCTGGTTTGAGTAGTTGTCTACCCACCTGGCAATAATCTCCCGTGATAGGCCGTGACAAGCGAGCGTTATTTGGAGCGCCCCGTCGCGCTAAAGTGCGAGTTGCGCCCTCTCTTTGGTTTCCATGATCTCTCACCTCTCTATTCTCTACATTATGCATACGTGCCTTCCAGATGGTACTGCAGCTCAAGAGTATGTGAAATGCAGCAAGTTACAGGGAAAAGACGTGCGAAAATGGAGCGAGACTCGAAGCAAATGAGGGCAAGTCACGCGATTCGATTGACGTGCAGAGACGACGCAGTCTTTGGTACGAGAACTCTCTCTCTCTCTCTGGATTCATGAAGCAGGAAAACAGGAGTATCTTCATACCACTCTATCTCTAACCTTCCAGATAAGCTACAGAACACGCATAATGAGGAGAGTCTTTCTTCCCGAACTCTCTCAGGATTCATGGGAAAGACGAGGGGGAGACACCTCATTATGCTTCACATTCATCGATGAGAAAGGCTAGAACTATCACGGGAAAGGGAGTAAGTTCCCACTACAAGTTGACATCTCCCTTGCCAAGCACTCGATGAATAATTCCCGTAGGCGGGGAGATAGACCTCTCCTCTCCTTCTCTCAAATGGCGAAAATAATTGAGTCCCTGCGCTCATTTCTCTCGATGAAACGAGTCGTTTTCAGAAGGAGGAAAGAGGTCTCTCTCTCATTTACTCCTTCCCCTCCTCTCAAATTCATTAGAAGAGTTAGCGACACACTGACCGTGACACTTTCAATTATTTTCCGGCCTCCGAAAGGAAGGCTGAAATCGATGAAAACACGGGCAAAACGTAGAGGGACGTCAATGAGCAAAGTGAAGGAGGAGGGGATCTCTGACGGACGAGAGAGCAGTGAGAATGGAGAGAGAGATACCGGAAACGACCGCCAGTTCAGAGCTACTCTAGAAAATTGGCGTCCTTGCTTCTGGCAGAGACTAACAGAAAGGGGCAAGGCAATCTTTCAGACAAGGACCTCCATTCTTCGACGGATTCTTTGAGGCATAGAAGAAGGAGGGAGAGACCACCCTCCCAGTACTAACCGAGTTAGAGGAGGGAAGGGAGGAGGCAGTCTGAGAAGCTCTGTATCTCCAGTCTACCCACTCTCTGGCTAGTTAGATACTGATATGGTTGATGCAGAATGGAGAGAGACAGGCAATTGGGAAGGAGTTAGACAAGGCAAGAGAGCATAGGCATTGGAGAGAGTCAGAGCGGACCGAGGAGGCTTAGAAGGCTGCGAACTACACCCACTAATACCCCCAGCTGATGAATGTAGTACGAGATGAGAGGAGCGGAGAGTTGCGAAAGTTGTCGCAATCAGTGAAAGTTCCAGCGGCGCTTCCAGAGAGGGGACAAGGTTGAGAGAGGAGAGGTACTTCCTGGTTAGCCATAATATTCCCGGTGAGGATGTAGAATGTGGGAAATTGGGAGCATCCTACCTACTGGATTCAAGTGGAACCAGGAAGGATCATGCACGAGGTAGAACCGAGACAGTATGAAAGAGGGGGCGGTGCTTGCAGCAATAAAAGTGTCCACAAGTACAGGCGAATTCCACACTGCCAATCTGCTGCCACGCACTTATCTCGTTTCATCCGATTCGTCGGAATGCGTCTAACGCGCAGTGCGGACAAGGGAATCGATCGAGAGGAGGAAGCAAAGAGAAGAGAAGAAGAAGGGGAAGGCAAAGATTGTGAAGACTCCCCTCTTTCGCCCCCTTGTAAGACTTCGTGTTTCCCCCTTCCCCCCCCCCCCTCACTCCCAGGCCTCCCCCTTCCCTTCCCACCCCACAACACGAAGAGAGTTATGGAGACACCATCAAGCTCTGTCGCGGCTCCCTTTCCCACTTCAAAACGACCCCCAGAGAAGTCCCCACTGATAGGGTGGGCTCTTTCCCATACTATTTCGCTCCTCTGATAGCGGGGGAGAATAAAGTGAGTCCCCGATGGACGATACGATTCCGCAGACACCCGATGATGACGGTTATATTGGAGAGAAGAAGAGAGGAGAGATGAATGAATGAATGGACGGAAGCAGAGGAAGAAAAAGGAAGCGAAGAGAAGAATAGGCAGTGAAAAGTAGGAAATAGGCTATATGGGAATTGAGAGAGGAGATTCATACGGATTCCGACTGCCGTAGACTATCGTCGAGTCGAAGAGAGGGGGAGGGAGAGGGAGAGGAGTCTGAAAGAGGGAAAGGGATTGATTCGATTTTGTGCCGATTGCACAACAACAACAAATGAGCGAGAATGGAGCAAACTATGGGGTTATTCGACGAACGGTAATGATGTATTCACAAGGTGCGTAAGGCTTGTCCGTAACTCGAACTCTACTCGTGATTCTCTGGGATGAAGGAGGGAGGAGGAAGGGAACCTCGTGAGGAGAAGCCTCCACTGCCCTCAGGGGATGCATCAAAGTCCGAAACTGTGAGGGAACGGAGAGATGAGATGATTGAATGGGCTGACGAGGAACAAAAAAGGGAAGACGGAGAGGGTGTGAAAAACCAAAGATGAGAAGGGGCTTGGGTTGAGTCAGACTAACGAGTCCCGTGATGGCTGGGGATTCTTATTATGCATGCCAAGAAAACGAGATACGATGAGAAAATGTATTCTGCCAGTATCTGATTTCATGTGCTGCTATGTGAATAATGACTGGCAGAGAGAAGGAAGGGAAGGGGGAACTCGTGCGGGGGAAGAGAGAGAGAGAAACAACTTCCCATGATGGAGATGCTGTCAGCGTCGAGGAAAGAAGACAAGAAATGCAGAGCCGGGAATGAGGGAGAACCGGGGAATGTCCAGGAATGAGAGATGACGGGGGATGGAATGTATGCTTCTAGTAGAAATTGTTGTGAAACGCAAATGAACGGAAATGATGAGCGGAAAAGGAGAGGCGTTTTTTCGCACTCAAGCGATGTACGATTCCTCGAAGTGCAAAAACGATTGAATCGAGCCTCATTTCCACTCGAGGGCGTCAAAGAGCGGAGACTCGGGAGGAAAAAGCAGAGTGGTGAGTGGAAAACAACCGACTATCACAGACTGCGATCTGGAGTGGCGAGACCAACTCACCAACTTTTCGTATCAATGGAGGACGTTCTACTTCGCTCACTCTCTCAAGCTATCCAACTAGAACGAGGACGACTTCATATCCTCTCATCTTTTCAGTTCTCTCCTCAGGGTTCTAAGAAATGAATGAGAACGGGATGGATGAAGAAGATGCTGATGAGAAGAACGGGGAGAAGTACCGTTGGTACGCAAATTCGATGAATTGCATGCTCAACTTCTTGAGTAGGTCGATTGAAACTCAGCCCTTGCAGTGACTAGAGAGAGGGAACGACGAATGTTCCAGAGGAGAGGAAGGAAGACGACAGCTAATTGAATCTCCCCCTCGAATTGAGATGGAAATGGAAAGATAGGAAGGGACGAAAGCGGAAATCGAGACTCCATTGCTCTCTTGTCGAGAGATAGCACGGGAAAGGGAGAGAGTGTGAGCATTACTAACAGGAAACAGCAGTCTTAGGGGACAGAGAACCAATCTCATTCCTTCTCTCGGGGAGCAAATTGAGTGCAAATACCACGAGGGAATCGATATTCTCACATGTTTCAGTCCTCTTTCTCCTCTAGTTTCAGGGACCAGAGAAGGAGTTGGGAGAGGAGAGAAAAGGACAAACAAGGCTATTTTAGGCCGATGTTTTGAGATCTCACCCGTCATCTTGACGTTTCACTCTCTATCTCACGAGGCCTAGTGGTGCTTCAAGAAAGCCTATAACTGCTGGTATTTCAAGCAGTATTCTTCATTAGGAGAACACTCCAGGTGAAGGGCGAGAGAGCACGCGAAACGAGGAGAGTCTTCCCCTTCTATTTCCGGTCTCGACGACGTCGATCAGATGGTCGTCAGGCACGTCGTGGACGTCATCTGACAACCGGACGGAAGCAGAAAAGAAGAAGTGAGAAGGAGAGGAAAGGACGATGTTAGGACACCTTCTTTCCCCTGAGAGAGAGAGAGAGACCGCACAAAGAAAGGGCAGAGCTCATCCATTTCTAAATTGAGAAGACGACGAAAGGCAATGAATGGAAGAGCAGAGGGATTGCATCATCCCTAGCCAATGCCCTCTGGAACTACTACTTCGTACTGTACTTCTTACGGCGGTTCGCAGTAAGCCCCGCCCCTTCCTCTCCTTCCATCAACCATTCCCCTTGTCGTCGCGTGTGAATGATTCTGAAGGCAGACGACGAGGTGGGGGGAGAAGGGGAGGAAATGGAGGAGGAAGGGAGGGACTGTAGTAAGCCATTGGCGAAAACAGCACAAGAAGCAAGGCCAAACTAGGGGAATTTAGCGATTTAGAAAGTGAAATGGATTGGTCGAAACAATTGATAGCCGAAATGAGGCGAACGGCTCCGATTGACCTGCATTGAGAGGGAGAAAACGGACGAATGCTCGTGACGAATAAGAATGGATAAACCGGAGAGAGTGAGGAGAGGAGAGAGACACCAGAGAAGTCAGAGAACGACGAGAGAGCACGTGCTTCGAGGAGAGCAGGCGCCGTTGCTCTCGATGGAGAGGTGGAATACTCACGAGATAGTGGGCTGACCCACCGAACCGGAATCTGGCCTAGCGTACTACCGCCGCTTTCCCGACCCGAATCAATCACTTTTTGTGCGGCAGCAAGATTGGAAAAGCGGATACGAGTGGAACGAAAAAAGCAGGAAGAACCGACTAATTGAGGGCATCAAAGAGCTCGAGAGAAGAGATGTTCTTTGCAGGGATGAGAACAGGAAGTGTTCGAGAGTGGATGGAAGATGAGAAGATCAGTGGTCAATGGCAATGGAAGGACAGCAAAATAACTAGGAGAATGAAGACCAGTGAAAGTGGTTACAACACAGTGAAGACACGCGACAAAAAGCCTATGCATTCTTTGCAAAAGACGGAATAAGTAAGGAGCTCGGTGTGCAGCCTGTTATTTTACTACAGGAGTCAATTAATAATGTTCTAGATGAAACGTTGTGCACCGAAACCTACCAAAATCGATATACTGACGTCGGTTTCAAGCGCGAAATACGGCAAATAGAAAGGAATCGAAAGAGGAAAATAGGAGAGACAGACGGGAAGAGAATACATGCCCCCTACTAGGCCTGAGGCGAGAGAGAGGGGGGAGGCAGAATCGAAGTCTCTCGTCGGAAATGGGCCTCCCTCCCCTCTCTCCTCTCCCTCCTTCTCCTTCTCGAGAAGCACTAATGACCCTGCCCTCCGGGACTCCTTTCTACTCGATTCGCCGTTGCTCAACACACTCATTTTCGCACTACTTGAGCCATCACGAGTTGTTTCGGCAAATAGAGAAGGCGTCTATTCTTTCCACCACTGATATCTTAGGTCAAAGCGATTGCAGATCATTCATAATGATGATACAGATTCTTTCGGAGAGCTCTGTGTTGTCTGTAGTAGGTGAGAGATAAGATTGAGAGAGAGAGAGGAGCAGAGAAGGATTCGTCATGGAAGAAGCAGAGATACTGAAAATGGCGAAAACAGAGTCAAAACAAGGATTCGTGCAGTCACAATACGCAAGAATGAATAATTTGTAGCTTGCACTTCTACTCTTGCGAGTGAAGTAAAGATCTCTTCATTCGACTTCATCTCTACTGGCTCTGAACAGAAAGAGATCTCTCGAAATGAGGAGGGTGTACTAGTAACTAATAAACAATTCGAAGCGGCCGAAAATTCTAATAAAGGACGAATCGAGGAAAGAAGAGAAAGACGGACTACGGCGAATTCGTAATGAGATCAGAAGGAACGAATTAATGAAGCAGAAGGGGGGCAAAGATTCCCGGAATTGCTGCCAACCAATGTTTGCTTCTCCCAAAATAATTGGATCGAGGGCTTCCAAGTAGATTACGTGAAATCAAAGGTGAATCTGGTCTCAATTCTCCCAATCGGATCGCATTTCGTTCCTTTTCCATACACAAGTCATCTATCTGGGTGGAAACCGCTGAGATACTGGAAGAGAAGAAATCCGAGACCCCTTGGGTCCATTATTGAACACTGAAACCGATAGTTGAGTTCCTAGTAGGAGAAAACAGTAATAACAATTATAAGCTGTGAATTCCCATGCAAATACGTATCAACTTCCCACCGTAACCCTCACTCTCCCAACAATTATCGTGTTGCGAGTAGAAAAGAAGGATACGGTAAGATTCCCACAGAATAATTGACGCATTGACGTACGAAGCACGAATAAATTAGAATTAGGACTGAGGAAGGATGAGAGAAGGCGTTGTTGGGGCAAAGTTGTTACTACATTGGCGTAGTGGTAATGGGAATGAATGTATGCATGAGTAGATCTCATTTGAGGGGAAACGTCGAGACTATCGATACTTCAGCACGTTTGGTCGCCAGCTAGGAAGCGTTCAGAATAGAGAAGGGAAATGGAGAGGAAATGAGACGACGTGAATAAAGGGTTGGTACAGAAGGTCAGAAGCACGAAAGTTCATCGAACTCTCTGTAGGAAAGAGGGCAGTATTTGCCCCGGTAGCCTCGAATCATGCATCAAACCCCTCGTGATATCCGTTCTAACGCAATCTTCTCTTCTGAAAGTGGCAGAAGCTCATGCAGCTCTCTCACTTTCACACACTCTCTCGTCTCCTCGTCCCGAGATAATCACTGCGTCCTGAATCGAAGATGCAATTAGGCAGACGGCACCCTCTCAATTTCGCCTGATCTCTCGCTTTCTCTAGTCGTCTGCCGTCTCTCGACTCTCGGTCAGACGAAATTAGAGGCCGAGAAGAATCTTGCCTCGGATATCGAAGAATTCTATCGTCACTTATTCACAAACATCTCGATTCGATTCAGTGGAGGTTGAAGATTGAGGGAGATATTCGCATTCCTCTTCATCTCCTCACACGCAATCCTCGTTCTCGGATAGCAATGTTCATCTCTATCTATTTTATTGGCTCTCAAGATCCATTCAACCGACGAGAGAGCGTGCGGAATGGAGAGAGTCTCGGGGATATCAACCACTTCATCTTGACAAGTGTGACTGCTTTGCCATTCAGTCGTTCGTGACGGAATGCAATGGAGAGTCGAGGCTGCTGAGAGGATTGATGATGGAAGAAGTGAGAGGAAGGGTTCGGAACGGAATGAATCGAGCACGTATATTCAATTAGACTTTCAAGCGGTCTGGTTCGTTCGGGCTGCATCACTTTGACTGATCAGGAGAAAACTGCATCTGAATGGAAGTAAAGAGCATACCCTGCATACTTATCTCAACTCAAGTGAGACAATCCCATTTCCTTCACTCAATGTCCTACTTCTCTTCTTCCTTGTTTCATCCATCCATCTCTTGTACTGCAGGCACTAGTCCTGATTCTCTAGAAACAAAGTAATTCACTATCGAAAATTGATCAATCTCTTCTGTTTCTAATATCGATGTCAGGTAGAGAGAATCCAGTCACTCTGCCATCTCTGCCGATCTCGCCTCTCGATGTTCGGTCATCATCATCCTACAAGAATGTCGTGTGCTGCTGCAGCGTCCTCTCCGTCTCTGCCCTCGTCTCTCTCACTTTCCCCTGCTCTCTCGCTTCTCTTTCACGTCTCGCACCCTCTCAACTTCCCATTATCTCTCGCTCACTTGTCCACTACAAGCCCCGATATTGGCTGTGAAGTGGACGAAGGGAAGGGACGAATGAATGAATGAAAAGGCCAGAAATTGCCTAGTCGTTGCTTCTGACCAGACAACAAACTACGATTGTTCTAAAAGCCGGCTCTCAATGCCCGATTCGTCGAATTCGTAGTGGAAATCACGTGAGAGCGCACCGGATACGGGCAATTTCAGGCCAGAAAAGAGGAATTGGAAGAGAGAGAAAGGAGGAAGCGAAATGGGGCCCGGATTCGATCCGGAGCGTGCAAAATGGAAGAAGCTTCTAAAGAAGGGAAGGGTTCTCTCAAGTGCTGACCATAGGTGGAGAGCATGAGTGGGCATACGGTAATGAGTCATTCGGGTATCACGAGAAGCACTCAACAAGTTGAGATCGCTGATTCATTAATGTTCCATAAGCATCTCATATATTTCCTAGTCTATGAGCCCTAAAGCCCTAGAATCTCACATGAAAATGATTTGTTAGATTGATGCTGCAGTAGCTCAACAATGCACGAATGAAGCTTGCATGCGTTTTCGTGTGCTTGTGAGGCCGAATCTCATATTTCATCTCTAGATTTTTTCAGCAAAGAAGGAAATGAAAAGAAATCATAAGCTGTGGCAGTTTTCATGTTGCTGAGAAAGTGAGAGCAAGCTCAGGGCATCAATCAAACAACGCGACATGCTGCTCAAACATGGAAGGTTGTGCAACAAACAGTTTACGATTAGAAGAACACACAAATAGTTATCGAACACTTTGTTTATTCGGAACAAGATTAATCTTCTGACAACGCATGTAAGGTGACTGATCTAACAACGATTTCGAACGAATTCGAACTTCTGAAACATACAAAATAACAGTAACAATGAAAAAGTGATGAACAAATTCGAACTTCTGACAATGCATGAATCAGTGAAACACAACGTATTAATTTGGATGGGTAATTCAAGATGGATTGAGTGGTTATGAAAATGATGAGTTACTCTTGAAATACCCATGACGACAAAACAAGGAAATATGTACATACCAACATCATGAACACGAATGATGGAACAACAACTTGTTACACGTAAGGAAGGAACTTCTTCACCTGCATTTTCTGCTCCTCTGAGAGCTTGGCAGGGAATTTGACATCGAATTCGATGATGAGATCTCCCCTGAAGTTGGGATGCTCGGAAACGGGCAGTCCCTGGCCGGTGATTCGTCGAGTTGTTGAAGGTCGGATGACGTCAGTCACCGTATACGGCATCGTCGTTCCGTCGAGAGTCGGCACCTGTTTTATTGAGTTAGGGATGCCTTCATTCGACTTATGATTTATTATCATGAGAAATCGATATATGAATGTTGTAACTACAATCTCTGTTGCCGATTACTGGTTGTGAAAGAAGGAAAAATATGGATCAACAATATCGCTAATCCGTCTGTGATAAAGAGAGATGGGCGGAAGGATTTCTACATCACGCTTTTAGCCAAAAGCTCAATACACGGATGAAATTAACCGCACTACCTGCAGACTGACTCCGCAAAGAGCTTCATTCAACGAGATCTTGTGCATGAATCGGATATCACAGCCTTCTCGCCTGAACGTCGGATGCGGCTTATCCTAGAGTATATCATGATTAACTAAAAGCATATGCAGACAACACTGCATCAATGCTGTATGAAACTACTTTGGACAAATGTATTTATAACGCACCTTGATGACGAAAACGATATCGGCAGGGACTCTTCCTGGGTGCTGATCTCCCTCCTTCGGGAAGGTAATCGTCGTGCCGCTCTTGCATCCCGGCTGCACTTTAAACGTCAGATATTTGTCCTCCGTTCGCGTCGATTGACCGTCGGCAGACATTACCTTTCTGGAATCATCCTATATATAAAGGAACAAGGAATTTCTCGCCCAACAAATCTTGAACATCACTAAAAACACCCTTCACACCTGGTAACTTGCATCTTCTTCGTGCATCCCTTGTAGATATCCTCAAGAGATACGGACAACTCATGCTGCACAGCCGGATCTTTCACTGAAACGAACATTTGAACATACATTTCGTAAAATGTGGTCCAGAAAGTGATGCCAGCCACCATAAATACGTTAATTTGTATATTCACCTCCCCTTCCCTTACCAATCATTGAGAAGGGATCGCTGCCTCCGAAGAATTGCGGGAACATTCGCATTGGATCACCCTTAAATATCATATTACAATTTTTTAATGCACGATAACTGAATTTAATGGATAAACTCCTCGTGTAAAATGATAATTAATGCGATATCGCGCGATAGTGCCGCGTGAGAAGTCATCGCTCCAGTATTCCCTCTACAATTTTCCTTACCTGGAACTGATATCCGTTGGCGCCTGCTCCTCCTCCCATTTCAGATGCATCGAATCCGTTTCCGCCTCCCCTCAGTCCCTCCTCTCCATACTTGTCATTGATATCCCTCTTGTTCTCATCACCCATCGTGAATCTTCAAATATTAATTAACTTCCCATTACTGCATCACCGATACTCGCGAGCTTTCGTACTCGTGGGAGGAGTCGTTGATACGTTCTGGAGCTTTATATAAAAGTTATTGTGGTCGCAATCGTCTCAACGAACTAGACAAGACAGATAACCAACATATCAAATAACACACCATTTATTCATCAGCGAATCTGATAAAACCACGTCATGTGAGTAATAAACGACCGAATTCGTCCTTGAAAACAGGTCGTTACAAGGTAATATTTACAAATACCTCACAGAACTTGCTATGGAGAGAATATACATGAATGAGTTCAGACAATGGTAGCGACATAGGGTGAGTAATTCAAAATGGAAAGTGGGCAATAGTGAAACAAAGTCATGAATGAATCCGAGCTCCTGACAACGCATGAAGCAATGAAAGAAAATATAATGATTTGAACGAGCAATTCAAGATGGATTGAGTGAATATGAAAATGGTGAGTCACTCTTGAATTACTCATCACGGTGAAATGGGAAAATATTTACAGAAATATAATAAGAGGATGTACTCTAAGGTTCCTCAACAATGACGTCCGTAACGTCCTCGATCGCAGCATTCGCATTATGCATTCCATTCAATGCGGGTAGGGAATGGAAGTTGAATGGAGTCTCCCCTTGACCGGCACAAATCGATTCCAAAGTCTGAGTAGCCATAGAGGGAAAGTCGTCGATAGCTCTATCGAGAACTTTGAAACAATCCATGATGCCGTCGAGGCAAACAGGAAGAGTCTTCGTCTGGAAAGGCCACAAATATTAGCCGCCTATTCATCCATTATTGGAAACTGAAGACGATAAAACATACCTGTCTGCACTTAGCGAGTTCACTGTCGAGATCCGCATTCTTTTCCTTGATGATAGTGAGTATTCTCTGCAACAACGTTCTGTGAATCACAGTTCACCCTCCCTCCTCCCGCTCCTGCCCCACAAGAGAATCAACCTTTGCTTCCTGTCGTTGTTGAGATTTGAAGACTAGATTAGCAGACAGAGACGACATTTCCTTGGCCAGTCGGGTAATATTTGAAGTCTCCTTGTCCATCGAATCATAAACAGTCTGAAGTAAACACATAAATGAACGACAATTAGAGGTTAGTACTTCTGAAGAGTTCGGGTCACCAAAAACAGTAGATAATAATGTATCAACATATCCCTTCTCCTCAGCATTCTAAATGAATTTGCTTATTAATTATAAGATTTACTGTAAACAAATACCTTTTTATGAAGCTCCTTCTTCTGTTCATACAGTCTAAGCAAGACTTCTTTCATCTCTTCTTTCTTTCTCACAATTTCATCAGAAGCTGAAACAAAATAAAGATTATTGCAGAACAGATAGCATCCAGTATGAGATTTACAATCAAAAGAGGAATATGAACCTTTCTGAACAAAAAGGGTGGACGTAAAAGCATGAGCCGTCATAATGTTCGATAGAGCGGTTTCGACTCGATTCTTCTCTCTGAAGAAATTACATCGACGAAATTTTTCAGTGGATGACAAACTAGCACCTCTCCAGAGAAATCTTTTCCTCTGCAGCAGCCTCAACAGTCTCATGTAATTCACGATGAAGTTTACCCACTTCTTCCTGATGCTCCAATTTCTGAAGAAACATACAATAATTATAAATATAATATTTGAGCATGACCTCTTCGAATCGCTTTGCCATTTCTTCTTCATTCTTCTTCCTCAATGTTTCATCTCTCTGCGCACTCTCCCTCCTCTCATTCTCCAGCTTTACTCTCTCTGCTTCTACTGCGGCCTCTTTCTCCTGAAATTTACGCAGCTTCAATTGATAAGCGATGAGAATCATCTTACCTTGCGAAGTCTCTCCGTTTCCTCATCCTGCTCCTTCCTCAATTGATCTTCTCTCTGCGCACTCTCCCTCCTCTCATTCTCCAGCTTTACTCTCTCTGCTTCTACTGCGGCCTCACTCTCCTGAAATTTGACGCATCTGCAATTGCCAAGAGGTGATAATCAACGTACCTTGCGAGCTATCTCCTTTTCTTTTTCATACTCTCTCCTCAGGTTCTCCTTCTCTGCAGCCATCGCATTCACCATCTCCTGAAATTTGCGGTACCAACTGCAATACACAGGGGAAGTAACAGAGTATAATGACCTGCATCTTAGTATTGTGATCCCTCTCCATCTGCGCCGTTCTGTTTGTATTACTGAAAGCAATATTGAAATATTTTCCGATCTCTCAAATATTATATTACCTCTCAAACATTCTTTTCATATTCTTCATTTCGGCTTCCAAGTAACTGATCGTGTTCTTCGAATCCTGAGAAGATTCGACTTAGCTTAGCTATATCAAATATTACGAACCGTAATTTTATTATTGAGCCTTCTCTCTGTTCTATCCAGGTCAGACTGACTGTTTCCCATGATCCACCTGCGACAAGAAAGATTAGACACATATATGAAAAGGGCACAAAATATTGAAGTAATTCAGGAGAAAAAAGGGAAAGAAATTTGCTAGAATGTTCCAGTAGCTGTGGCAGAGAAGAAGAGCGAAGACATAAATTTGCAAGATCAATTTGCGGCTACTGCTTCAGTTAATGACAAAAGGGAGGTGATCAGACAAAAGATTTTATTTCACTCTTTCGTCTCACTTTGCCAAAACACGGCGAAGTGAGACGAAAGAACTAAATAAAACTAAATAAGATGGAACTAAAAATAAATCAAAATTGATACTAAACGGAATGTATGAGAATGCATGGAACAAAATTTAGTCTTTTAACGAGAACATCAAGGGAGAACATCAGCAAAGAAACAATAATCGAAACATAAAAGAATCTAAATAATTGTAGCTAAAACTAATTGTGAAGCTCTCGGACAAGCAGTGTCTCGAAAGCGATCTAACTATAGCGTAGCAATCTAGACTACGCGAGAGCAACGGGGAGCGTCAATAGATGATAGATAATAGAGGGGAATGGGAGGGGAGGAAGCGAGGAAGAGGTAGGTCAATAACTCGCGCGCGCTGTTGGAGTAAACAGCAGGAGGGCGCGTGCCGCGATCAGACTAGAGAGACTAGATAGACACTGCAAGGAGGTAGATCAAGAACGAGCGATATGCTCACAAACAAGTAGAAAGTGCGATCAATTAGGACAGTTATAGCAGCAAGGAGATTGAACCAAAAATTGACAGATCCATTACATTTGTAATGGCTTATCAGATGCACAACTTGTAATGGATGAAGAAGCGGGATTGATGAGCGCCAACTTTCAGTAAATACGATTGCAAAATTCATAAGATTCACAGACTGAATTATCAAAATGAAAAAGACCAGATACGAGAGCAGTAATGAGAATACATAATACAGCGCGGAAATGAAAGTCAGAGTGATAGTAACATACGAAATAATGATGAAGCACGATACACATGCAGCGCATACTAGCTTACGCGGGTGCACCGATAGCTATCGTGCCATCTTACAGTACTCTCAAACGCAAGCAATATGTGCGTGATTTTATCGTTCACTTTTTCATCTGGATCTCGGTATAACTTAATGAGTTTCTTACACACTAGCCTTTCTCTCCACCTTATCCAAGGTCCGCATATATGAAAATTATTTATTAACCAGCGAACGCGGTCATAATTATCAGGTTAGCGAGTAGTATACGACAGAATGGGAATGGGAAAAGGCTGTGCTACCGTACACCTGATGGAGAAATGGTGACGGCAGGCACACAAATTGGACAACGATTGAGGGTGGAACGGGGACCGGTGAAATCGCTCTAGTCTCTCAGTGAGGGGGTCGAAAGCGTGTAAGGGGGGAAGTCAACTGGCAATTTGGAACAAAGCACGTGGTGGCACATAAAGATTGGATGGGTGTTGTGTGTGGTGCGTGGTGTGCACACGTCGACGTATACTAGTGGAATAGGGGGATATGTGTGTGTTACTGTTATGCGGACAATGATGGTGTGAGAGGGAGGACGGAGAATGAGGGGAAGATGGGGGCAATGCGAATACACGATGGCTAAAACGGGAACACACACGGAAGACAACTACAAGCTATTTGGTGACTACGGTAGCATGTCCTAACACGATGCGTCACGACTACCGTAATCGGCCAGTTATCGATCGATGAACGATACAATAGATGCCCTGTGGGCCGGATTACGGTAGTAACGAGCTCGCTTATTAATCGCGATATAGGACTAGACGGGAGGACAGGGACAGAATACTGTACAAATCGACAATCAATAATCGATCAGGCTAGAGTACAGACAAGTAGGTACAGGCAACGAGTGTAGGTCAGCAAAGAGGAGGGGACGGGGTAGAAATGCATGCTAGATGATCACGTTTACATGTTTCGTTTCATTCAAGTGAGTCGGCATACTATACAGTAGTTTAGATTCGTATACAACGTCATATCAACAGTATATGGTAGTTTAAAAATAGGAGAGTATACAACATGTAAAAATTAAAATCAGGGAATAAATAAGTATATAAATGGTTATACAAGTGATTGGTTGGGGAGGCACAATAGAAGGGAGGGGATGGATATCATACAGACTTGATACAATCTGTGGACGAGTACAGTATACCAATGCATAAACGAGGAACAGAGAGGGGAGTACGGTGCATCAATATCACAATCGGTTGGTGGGTGGGTGACTAGTAGAGAGAGGGATTAGGGGGGAGGGGGAGACAGTAGTGATGACGTCATCGTCGATGGTCATCTAATTGAAGAAGTCATCGGCGAAAGGGTCGTTCGTCTTTCCGGGGAAGACGAGAGTGTGGCCGGCAGAGGAGGCGGCCGACACTCCGCACGCAGAATGGGCTGCCGTCGGCTGAGAGAGCGCGTTGAGAGGAACCTGCAGGGAGGGTATGGTAAGAGCTGAGTATTGTTTCTCTTTTATCCTCAACATTTGAATAAATAATCCAATCTAATGCAAAAAAAAAGTCATGAAACGCAATTAAACCTCGAAATCATCTAATATTATTAAATTGCCTATCCATGATAAATAATTGAATTGAATTATATGCCCAACTTTGGCGCCAACTTCAAACATTCAAATATCTTTCTCTCTCCTCTCACCTTGGGCGGGTTGATGAGATGCTCGAAGGGATTCTTCTTGGTCGTCGGCTGAGAGACGAGCGAGTCCATATCAACCAGCTTCGTGAATGCCTCCTCCAGAGAAGACACCTGTAAGGAGAAATACGGTTATCTACGATTATCGATCCAATCAATCAATACTGAGAGTACCGTATCCCCTACCGTACCTTTCTCGTGCCTGCATTCTCCCACTGATGAGTGGGCGTTGTGCTGGTAGCGGGCACTCCAATCGGCTGCGTCGCCCTGCAAATCAATCAAAACCGTATGCTACCGTACTCCACCCCTTCCACTCGGGACCTCTCTCTCTCTCTCTACCGTACCTCATATCCGAGAAGGAAGCCTGGAAGGAGTGGGCGTGCGGCAGCGAGGCGGGCGCCGTGTTCTCGTTGCCCAGATTCCAGTTGACCGACGGCGGCGACTGCGAATTGATACGGTTACCGTATGTCCTTGTCTATCGACAACTGACTACAGTAATCATAAATGTAGCCCACTCTACTCACAGTGAATGCGGATGTGTCGAAGGGGTCGCGTGCAGCCGGAGCCATGAAGTGGTTGTGCTGGACGACGGGAGTGTTGTGCGGCACTGGTGCGTAGAACATGGGCGAGGCGGCCGCCGCGAACGGATTCGTCTCCTGAAGCTGGCGAGGATTGGAGAGATAGATCGGTGAAACATAAATATATTGCACAAATTTTGTTTCAAAACACAACAAAATACGATAGACCATTAGAAGAACTCAAAGAATCAACAGTTCAAATCAACTCACGGCGAAATTGGGGGTGGACGATGAGAATCCGTGGTGGTGGCCGTGATGCATGGCGGGGGCTGCGGCAGCTGCAGCCACAGGCGACACTCCCCACATTGCGGGAGTGGGCGGCTGCAGGCCGAACAGAGCATTGCTGTTGGCTGCTGCAGGGGCTGCACCGTACGAGGTCATGCTGGGCGTCGCGTTGAACGACGACGAGCCCGAGAGGAACGAGCCGCCGAAGGGATCCGCGCCGTGGGCGGACGCGGGCGGCGCCGCCTGACGCGGGGTCGCGGCAAACGGCTGCTGTCCGAATGCGTCGATGAGTCCGCCGAAGGAGTGCTCAGAGGAGACGGAAGTGGCCGACTGCTCGCCCGGCCATTCGTCACCCGCCATCACAGGAATGTGCGCCAGCTGGTTCACGCCCTGCAATTGATCGTTGATTGATTGACTAGAGTCAGGGAACCAATAATCGATCAACTATCGTACTCATCCAATCATGGTGGGACCCCGCTCCTCCCTCTACCGTACCTGCTCAATATTCTGCAGCTCCGTCTCGAGATCGAGCAGATCCGCGACGAGTACGCCGTTCTCCGATCGAATGCCGTTCTCCTCCATCTCCTGGAAGGAAGCAATCAATCAATGATCGATCCATTACCGTAACCGAGCCAGTCAGTTATCGATCCCCTACCGTACCTTCTTGTCCTTGTCCTCCTTCTCCTGCTTCATCTGCTCCACCTGCTTGCGCTTCATCTCGTACACGATCTGCAAAAAATCGATAACTTTGCATACGATTCAAACTTTGAATTTTCGGCTGGCGGGAGATTCAAATGCTACCGTACCTGGAACATGTCCCTGATAGCGAGCACCGCGTGGTCCGCCGTCTGAGCCGTCTTGATACCGTAGAACTTGTACTTGCCTGCAATTATCGGAGGTCAGTCATGCATCTGACCCAGGGAACCACCGAACTACCGTACCCTTCCCTCCTCCACTCACCGTCAGTCTGGCCAAAGACGAATCCGAATGCACGCGCGTCCGTCGTGTCGCGAGCGATGAACGAGATGCGAGAGACGGGGAACGTGTGCAGCACCATCTGATATTCATTCAATCTTATACATTCAAGCCAAATCAAATCCAACCCTTCCAATCACAAGTATGCCCTATAGAACCCCCTCCCATACCGTGGCCTTCTCGTCGCTGATCTTGATGCCGTCAATGTTGATGGACAGCTGGATGCGCTGCTTGTGCGCGCCGGCCGCCTTCACCGCCGCCTTCGCGTCACGCATCGCGTCCGCGCACATCGTGTCGCCTGAAGGAGGAGATCATCAGGGATGAGAAAGAGGAATCAAATACTAAAGAATAGGCAAAATATAGTAGATTGAGAATCAGATTCCATGGGAAACGGTAAATAAAAATTACGAAAGTGAGGTGAAACACAACAGAAATTAGACTTGATAGAAAGTCAGTTCCCAGTAGACAATACCGTACCTCTAGCAGCCTCGACATCTCTGACTCCGATGAGCTTTGCCTTGTACGTGACGCCGTTGCCCTGGAAGCGGAAGGGGTCCGTCGCCGCGGCTGCTGCCGCTGCTGCAAAAGCGAGGGATCATCAATTATTCAAGTAAAATGGATTGTCAATTCGCTGTTTCCTTGCTTTCCTCATCAACCTGCCACTAGGAAAGAAATTACCACCGTTGTCAAGGGTCCGGAACACCCCGCCTGGCTCATTTTCCTCGTTAGGGCCCCGTGATTGGGCCAATTCATTTCCCCCTGCCAAGGAACCATTGAAACTCATTTCATCCACCAACACACGAGGAACAACCCCTCGATCAAGCACTCTATTTGCGCAACTCCTTACAGTGTCAATCATCATTCGTCGTTTCCTTCTTTGATCGCCGCTCCGTTTGCACTCTGCCAAACGGCCGAAACCCAAACAGCTGCGATCAAGGGAAGAAAGAAACGTTGAATACACAGACCATCGGATCGATAACAGGAGAGGATCAATCCTTTGACCTTATTCGTATACATAAAGTCCTTTTTCGCTACTCCCCGCAGTTGTTCACACATTTCTCCTCTCTTTGGGCTTCCACAGCTACTGCTTACGTAATCCTTCCTTTGATCTCTCTCTCGCCTAAACCCTTCTGGTCACTGTTCCTCTATCCTCTTCCTCTCCACAGGGATCAGATCCTCACTCAAATCACCCCGTCCTTCTCACAATGGCAGGATCCCTCCTTTCTTCCCTTTGTGAACAGGTTTGCTCATCCCTCTTCTCAGCTGTACACTCCACTGACTAGTCACGACCAATCATATCGTGTGACAGCACACTATGGCAGCAGCCGCAGCCAGTGTCAATCATGTGATCCCTCTCTTTCCTCATGAGCGAGTGCACTTCCCGATTGCATCATGGTAACACTTTGCCCTTCATCCCCATCCTCTTCCTCCTCTACTTCTTCTTCACTTCTTCCTCTCGATGGATACAACATAAACTACCTGGTCATCTAAACAGTGTGCGTCACGAGGAGAAGAAGGAGGAAGCTTCCTACTGTACAGAATGATGAAATAGCAATCGAGAGGGCATCACAATCCCTAGTAACTGCTGAAAATCACATGCAACCATAAGATTTACGAGCCTTTTCTACTGCTCATTGTCAGTGCGTGATTATTCATCATATGACAGGTGGAAAGAGAGTAGAGAAAAGAGTGTCATCGGTTTGTTCGCGCAAGTCGAAAGAAGACACGAAGAACCATCTCGTCCTTGGCACAATACACTGCGCAATCATTAGTTAGAGGAGTGAAACGTGATCTCTCCTTCTTCTTCCCCTCACTAGCACAGTTCGTAGGAAGAAGTCCATTCATTCATCGACTGACTGACTGTTCCCCATTCTTCCCCTTCCTCTCTCCAATCTCTGGTTGGTTGCCTCTGCATCGAATCAAAAGCCATTCAACACCCGAATGAATGAGCAACACAACACCAACGGGGCCATACGGTCCACACATTTCGTGGACTGGTCCTCACGAATTTCTCCCACTCCATTCATCGTCAAAACATCAAAACAACCCCTTGACCCCCTGAGGGTATCGATGGAGAGGATGAGAGGGAAGGGAGAAGAGTAGGGAGTAGGTAGACTGTGCACACACAACATTCGATCCCCTTTGCATACACCCTTCCTGCATATCAATTGAGTAGAAGGTACGACTTTCAAAAATAGCCACCGCGTGATATGACGCCGTTTGTGTAAGAATCGAGCAGATCGGGTGAGAGCCTGGCACAGTCAAAATAGGTCGATTCCCAGTAAGTGTGGTTTTTGGGGTTCTCGAGGGTGCTGATGAAGATGCGCACACTCATTTTCCATTTTGACCTTCCGTTGGCTCCAGACGACGTCACGTCGAAAACCATTTTATTTCTATTTCCATGTTCTAGACAGCGCTAAAAATAAGTGAGCGCGGTTCCCAGGTTAGAATTTGATGCTGATCACGCCTGTCGAGGTTATTTTTCATTAATTTCAAAAATGCTTTATTTGTAAAATGAGATTTTGCAGAAAGACTTGTGCAGGCTTAGCAACATGCACCATTCGATCCGCCTTGAAGAGAGGATTTCGAAAATGCCCCTGAACTTATGAAAATACCTTTGGGTTTTCAAATGAGCAAGGAAAAACCGAGGCGAAACTGAGTGGGAGCGACGTCTCTCCCCTTTGATCTACCTCTTCCCCGAGCCGTGACCTCAAGGGCGAGGCGAGAGAGCGTGTAAATACGAGAGAGCGAAGAGAGAGACAGCTCGGGGAAAGAGGTAGATCAAGGAGAGAGACGCTGCTCCCACTCAGTTTCGCCTCGGTTTTTCCTTGCTCATTTGAAAACCCAAAGGTATTTTCATACGTTCAGGGGCATTTTCGAAATCCTCTCTTCAAGGCGGATCGAATGGTGTATGTTGCTAAGCCTGCACGAGTCTTTCTGCAAAATCTCATTTAACAAATAAAGCATTTTTGAAATTAATGAAAAATTACCTCGACAGGCGTGATCAGCGTCAAATTCTAACCTGGGAACCGCGCTCACTTATTTTTTGCGCCATCTAGAACATGGAAATATAAGTAAAATGGTTTTCGACATGACGTCGTCTGGAGCCAACGGAAGGTCAAAATGGAAAATGAGTGTGCGCATCTTCATCAGCACCCTCGAGAACCCCAAAGCACACACTTTCAGCCAATCGACCCATTTTGGATGTGCCGGCCTTTGATCGAGTCTTACGCGAACGGCGTCATATGATCTCTATTCTCTAACTGTATCCTCGAATCACCACGTCATTGTATCAACATCCTCCCTGATCCTCCATTCACCATGAATATCCAACTCCAATCCCTTACAATTAGTGACCTCACCTCTCGTCATACGTGAGCGAAGGAGCTCCTTGAGAAATTTTTAACTTGAAAGAACGGGTCACCGCAATCAAAAATGGCCTCAAATGAACGGGTGACCCCATTTTTCGAGTGATTTTCGATAATTTCTCTTCAAAAACTACGGGTCACCGCTCAAAATTTCCGAAAATTCGGGAATGTGAACGGGTTACCGCCACCTTAAATGTCCTCAAGGGAAACGGCGCTCAGCTATGCCTCTCGTCCCTCGTCCCCGTATTATGAACACCCCCATTGTCTGTGCCTTCTCTGGCGCACTCGCCCCCTCCTTCCAATCATCTTCCCATTCTAATCCTCAATCTCCAATATGGGCAGGAGAGCAGAGACGCAGAGTAATCTCGATTCCGTGCGGGCAGCGTAATGGCAATCAGCCTTATTGCCCTTAGGGCCCTTCCGAGAAAAGCGAGAGTAGACAGAGAAGCAGACACCCAAGAAGCATAACTAATCGAGAGGGAGCAGTCCTCAATCTGTGCTCTTTTTCAACAAGAGACATTCAATGATATTCCTATCTCCGCGCCTCAACCCCTGCCCTATTCTGTATCCACAGGAATCAATTGAGTCATGAAATGGGAACCCCAATCGTCTCTCAATAGAGACGAGTATCCCTCACTTCAATGTGAAAAGGGAAGAAATGGAGTGTGGACAATGGTGGGCTGATATTCTGCTAGGTCATCAGGTTGCGGAACCCCGTAAGAAAGAAAAGAAAATTTGCGGGCCTCCGAAATACTATAGTTGAACATTTTGCGCACCCCCTAAGTTGATTTTTTTTTAATATTGCGCGACTCCCTCCTCACCTAGCGGGTGTTAGCCCACCATTGAGTGTGGAGACCTCAATTAACCCTCCCTCTCCCTTCCGCCCTATAGTCTTTCAACCCTCAATCGAGTTCCCTCCAGAGCTGGGTCCCATATGCGCTCTTATTCCACACCCGGCGACTTCGATGGGGAACTATCACAAAAAGGCAGCAAAATAAATACAATTTCCCTTAGGAACCCCAGCTCATCCCGTATTCCAATCCACCCCGCGACTTCCCCGTCTCACTGACCCTTCTTGTGGGTGCTCCTCTTGAGCATGGCGAGTCGACTCTTGGGTGATCCGGGCTGCTTGCTGCTCGCGGCCACCGTCGCGTCCGCCCCGACCTCCGTCACCTGCAACTTTAGTAAAGATTAAGATAAGTGTTGAAACTACAAATTACGAACTATTAATTAATTATCAACGAGAATAGCGAATGAACCACACTACCAGCGTGAGGTACATTCCCCAGTGCATTTATGTCTCTTGGTTCAATCAATTCGTCGAACTGCTTTGATCTAGTCCCCCCCCCCTCTCTCCCCCTTCTCACCTCCTCCTCCTTCATCTTCTGCTGGGCGACCATCGTGTAGTCTCCTTCTTCTCGATTCCAACTGCAGTCGTAGTCGTGCGACGGGGCGGAGGGAGGGCGAGAGTGCACGAGTAGAGAGGGACGAGAGAGAGAGAGAGGCGACGCCTGAAGGAAAATCAATCGATAATTACAGTAATCAGTGAATTCGCGACGAAAATCAATGTCACGGCATGAATCACAGCTCGGAAAAAAACGAGATACTAGAAAAGAGACGATTGAGGGGGTGGTAGCGCTAAATTATAGGGGATGTGTGTGGACAGAGACATTGATGGGTATAGACGAGATGGGGTTGAAATGGAGGTAGGAGGACGAAAAGAGAAGGAGGAGGAGGAAGAGGAAACGTCGAGTATTTCCTATAGGACAAGCCCTTCTCTCCACTACATCTATTCACTACTAGTAATATAGCAAGCAGTGCTCCTCTCCTCTAGCAGTCATCCCACTCATTCATTTCCCACTAACAATAAACTCTGCCCTGAGGGCGAGTGAGACAGCGGAAGGAGGGTGGAGAGTGCAGGCCGTTAGAGTAATCGAGTAAACCATGGAGATTCGGGGGCAGGGATCAGGCAAAGGTGAGAGGGATTGGAGAAGGCAGAGAGGGGATAGAGAGCAGGTGAATTAGAGAGACGCAGAGAAAGTGAAATGAGTGGATGGATGAATGGATGAGTAAGCCACATCCGCTAGCCGCTAGCCCTTCTTCCCCATGTGATTGGATCAATCAAATCTCCACTCTCGAATGTTCTCACCATTCAAAGAAATCGAAATGGTATAAAAGGCGGGTTCTAATCACGTGAAACGACGAGACAATCAGTTCCCCTTCTCTCTAACCACTCTCTGTAATGTGATCGGGTGTGAAGTCAAGTGATAGATGATGCGACATCTTAGAGAAGAAGGAGGAGAGAGGGAGACGAGAGATCATGGGGAATTGAGAGAGCCTGAGTAGATGGATGATCAGTTTCGATGAAAACGAGTGAGAGATCAGGCCCGGAAGTGCACTCTACTGGTTACGATAGGGTGCTGATCAGACTGATGACCAGGAAACACTCGTACTTTCGCATCTTTCTTTCCCCACAGCTCGACCTTGGTAATTTATTCGAATAAAGTGCAGTACGACATAGGGAATGGAAAGAAGGAAAGGAGGAGAGGGCAGCAATTATCGAGTCGATGGAATATTCACACAGACTCGAGTTAGCAGAGGGAAGGGAAGGCCAGGTCACTCTCACTGTTCTCAAATGCAGTCAAATTCTTCGTTCAAACAGACACTTTGGCGGCTTAGTTCGTGCCAAAGAATGAATCACATGTGAGAACCAGAGTAGAGAACTTCTCTCCTTCAGTAAGCCAGAGTGAGGGAGGGGTGCCTCTTACACTTGCTGGCTTCTAGTTGATCTCCCTCCCTCTGCCCTTTCCACCACATCCACTCCTCCCTCCATCTCCCTCCTCTCCACCGGCAGAAGAATAAACACTCCGTCCTCGCAAAGGTAGCGTGAACGAGTTGGCTGGGGCAGGGGATAGGAGGGAGGAAGAGGGAAGAGATCCAGGGGAGACGAGGGGGTACCTATCTAAACGCTTCTCTAGCAAGTGAGTGAGGGAGGAGGTAAGGTGATCCATCCTTCACTCGGATCACCACCCTCTTCCTCCAGTTACGCTTCAGACACCGCTGGATACAAAAATACACGAGATAAAAGTGGCGGCGCAAAATGCATCAGTGACGCAATCCTCGCTGTACTATCCATGACTCACACTTCGTACACGAGTAGGAGGAATACTGTTACAGAGGGAAGGGGGGGGGGAAGAGGGGATTGGAAGAGGACGAAATATCAAACGAAAAAAAAGAATAGACTGCTTTTAACCCAAAATACGGATTTGTTTCGAAATCAGGCAAGTCCTGCATGATTGCAACTTAATTCCGGAGTGAAATACTAGTCTTGACAAGGAAGAGAAGGGTAGGAGAGGGGTGCATGGGGAGGCAACTTTGCCCCCCTTCCCACCTCGAGATCACAATCAGGCGGAACGGAATGCGGAGCATGTGCAATATGCTGCTCCCAGCTGTCTGTCTCTTCTAAACTTATCTCTGCCCTGGGGGAGAGGAGGGATGAAGAAAGAGGAGGGGGATGATTTCGAAAGCGAGCCGATAGATAGGTGATCTCTTCTCCCATCAACTTCCCTCTCCCTACCTTCCTCCTCCCTCTCCCTCTTAACGAGCTTGACCCCACTATGGACAAGATTGTCAGCCAGTCATTAGGCGCCCATTCATCCATATTCCATCGCTGATTCACTTGCAGGATCACTTCAATGCCTGTCAGGGGAGGGGATCATGGAGTCCTGATCCATCTCCCCTCCCTTCCAAACTGCTTCTCCGAGCTGTTTTCACAAGAGGCTAGCGAGTCCGAAAGCGAGGGATCAAAGGGAATAGAGAGAGCGCAGACATCGAAATGAGTCAGTGGCTGAGAGAGTGCACGAATCAACGAGACGTTAGAGAAACAGAGAGTGGCGAGAGATCAGGGGAAAGTGAGAGACTGTCCGTCGGAACGGTTCTTTCAAACGGACAAGCCCTGAGGGAACGAGGGGGCTATCCTCCCTCCTCCCAGACCACTAGCCAAACAACCGGAGGAGAGGGGAATTGGAATGAGCAGTGATAGAGAGACGGGAGGAGAGGCGGATAACAGATAGAAAATGCCCTTTCGACCCTATCTGGAGTCTCTATTTGACATCGAGAGGAGATAGAGAAGCAGAGAAACAATGGCATCGAAACCAATCGGGGAACCGGACGTATCGAGCAAGGATTGATCGCCACAGGCGGGGTTCATTCATCAAATACCAATAAAACCATCGCACCATCGGTCAAAGGGATGGCTGGAGTAGGAGAGAGGAGGAACCAGTACTACTCTGCCAATAAATGACTCATCCCTCCTCTAACACTATCAGATGATCTGGAGGCGGGCGATCAGTCTCAATTTCTCATTATCTCTGACCAGAAAAACAACAAAACAACAACAGGATGAGTAACAATCGATATGTTGGTCCTGGAGGCCGCTGCCCCATCCACATACGAAAGTCTCCCACGACAACCGTGTCATCTCGGTCGACTTGCACGTCAACAAAGTGGACAATAGATGGGAATAAACGGGAGGAAGGAATAAACGGGGCCGACGACCAAATGCAATAACTCCAACGTGCCCCTCTGCAGAACACACACTCTGCACCAACTTCCCCTTCCCTCCTTCCGCAAGGAGTGAGGGAGAGAGAGAGAGCTGTAAACTGAGACCCCGATGACAAATGGACTACTGCCCTCTCAACTAAAGCGACTGATCTATCTCTCACTAACGAAGCGAATTGAACACATGCGGAAAGGACAGTACCTAATTGCGCCAGTCTAGTGGGGGAAGCGAGAGAGGGAGAGAGGGAAGTAGACGGGGGAGGGAGCGGAACTCCCCCTCCTGGTCTCTCCCTCTCCTCCAGTGTCCAGAGAAGTGTGCCCCCAAGGGCAGAGAGAAGGAGGGAAGGGAGAGGTGGGTGGGAAGAACCAGGAACAAAGGATGGCGAAGGGAGGAGGGAACTCTTTGCCTCAAGGGTCTCGTGGCGCCAATCCATCGATCGATACACTTCATCAATCGATATCTCACCCAATTGAAAGCTGAAAACGACCAGATGTGTTGAGAAAGGGGGCACATGACACAACAAACACTCGCAACAGTGGAAAGGGGCAATCACTCTCTCCCTCTCTCAAACTAGCCCCCTCAGGGCACGGTTGTTACTGCGTCCCCCTCTCTACTCCCATTCTAATCAAGGAATTGGCAGCTTGATAAGCACAGGAGAGAAGAAGCTATCACGATAAGCAAATCAGCGCGCGATAGCACGAGTTTCAAGGCAAAATCAGGGTTTGACAAAAGGGAGATGAGAGATAGGAAGGGATCAAATGAGAAGAAGAGGGCAAAAGGTTAGGTATCCATCTCCCCCTCCCTTTTCAATCAAGGGCATTGTTTGGAGGGAGGGAAGAGCCAAGCATTGAGAATGAAGCGCACGAATTTTGGCTTGAGCTGGCGGGAGAGAGCACTGAATGAAGGGGGAGTGAGGGAGAGAGAGACCAGAGGGAGAGGGGAGGGAGGGGAGGAGGGGTCAGAGTGAGACAAAACTTCCTTTCCTCATACATCCCATGACCGCCGTAGGGCTATTCCTACTACTGTCAGTTGATCTCTCTCACCAGTCTCCTACCCTCACCCTCCTCCAGTTCTGCCCTCTAGTCCACGCATCGTTCACATCAATCACTCATCCCTCCGGAGCACTTTAACAGCGTCAGAATTCCCAGACTCTTCCAGAATCTACGCATCAAAATTCGCGCAAGTGCAAAAACAAAATAGAGCGCGGCGCAGCAAGTAACAGGAAGAAAGAAGTGACTCTTCCCGCAAGTGTAACTTGCGAGATGGGAACTTTCCAAGGACTACTCCTCCCTTCCCTCTTTCCCACTACTGCTGCCCCATCCTCTCACTGACTGACTCTGTACAAGTGATCCACCATAAAAACCCCTTCCCCTCTTCCTTCAACAATCACAATACAGATGTAGGGGTTGGGAAGGGGAGGGAAGGAGTAGTAGTAGTACGAACAGAGATAGCCTTTCAACCAACACCAGTGGGGGCTGTCCGGTGTCAACTTCAGACCTGCGGCGGCCTCCCACACGGAAAAGTACGGTAGCCCAAGGAGAAAATCGATAAACAAGAACCAAGAGAAGAAACGAATGTGATTCATAAGCGAGATGAGCACCTGGACGGGCTTGCGAGAAAAGAGAAGGGAAGAAGCAGCGAACTGTGAAGAGAAGAGAGGGGAAGGGGAGGGATGAGAGAGAGAGGGAAACGGAGAGAGACCAGAGAGTCAGAGACAGAGGGGATCCAGACCCAAACCCGTTCCCTCCCCTCTCCCTTCCTTCCTTCCTTTTCACATGTAAGCAACATGGCTGCGGGCGGATAGCATCTCGATAGCGATCGATCACCATTTCGTCATCACTAATCAATCGATAGGAAAGCAAGGGGGTGTTCCAGGTCATTCCGGGATGAGAAGAAACGAAAACCCGTCAAGAACCAGTCTCTCCAGTGTTCCCTAGCACCCCCTGGGAGAGATCCTCCTTCCCAAAGAAGGAAGTGTGTGCCTCATCATGGGATGGAGGACCGACTCTCTCTGTCTCTGCACCCTCTCACTTTCGCCTGCTCTCTCGCCTCTCTGATCGACTAGGGAACACACTACCTGTGAGAATCGCGCAGCACTTTCCGAATAACAATAATAGGCGATGGTCAGGCAATGAACAGTGGCTATCAACAGTGAATCGGGAAAGGGAGTACAAAGAAAACGACGATCCATTTCGCAGCAGTAGGAAAACACAGGCGTCGAAAACAGAAACGCGCGAAAAATGAGCTAGCGACGACGAATCAATCGAAGGAAGAGGAGGAGTGAGAGAAGGGAAGAGGGGCGGGTCATTGATCTACCTCTTCCTCCAGTCTCTCTCACTAGATCAAAGGGCCGTGATCAATGCATCCCTCCCTTCCATCTCCCCGATCTACCCTCACTGAAACACGAATTCGCAATAGCTCTCTCATCTCAGGAATCAGAATCTCGCTGGGATCTCTGCTTGGATGGGTGGTCTTCTGTGCTCAAACAAACAGGCCACTCCTGAGGGCAAATCTAGCCGCTTTTTGTTCCGGGATCGTAGACTTTTTGCAGAGTATCATCACTAAGGAAGCACATGATTGAAAAGGAAAGCGTTTCTAGGTGCTTGAGCATACTGACGCCACTCTCACTTCTTCCACAGCTGAAACACTGGTCTGGAAGGCATAAATCACACGATTCTTTATATGTCTAGAGAGACACTATTACCACTGGTTGACGAATCCTTAACATCGTTTGCACCTACTGCTTGCATACAGCGTAGGAAGCACTCATCTCATCCTACACAGTAACTCTTCTCGCTCTTCTCTCCCTTCTGACGTCCGTTCTTCTCCCTTCTATCCTCTGTTCATCACGTGCAAACTGTCTTCGAGAGCTCCCACTTCATTCCATCCGCTCACACTAGAATCAACACTTAGCCAAGCCATTCAACAACCTAAATATCAAAGGGATGCGAAAAATCGATCAATGATCTTCTCGTCTAGTCAAATATCGACCTTTCCAAATATTAATCAACATCTGATTCACAACCAAATTCCTGCCATGGTCATCATAACATTGATAGTTAGCAATCGAATAAACTCTGCAGGTTCGGGTGTCTGATACCCCTGCACTCTCTCACTTGCACCTTATCTCTCAGAAAATATACACTATGGTTGATCAGGAGGCATCTAGCTACGAAAACAGTAAAGACGGCAAATGGATAGGGGTCGAAATACAATGCCGAAACACCAAAATAACATTGAATTCAGTGCTTCACAACTCACTCTTCTCCTTCCCATTCTGGCCACCGTCTCCTCTTCTGGGGGTGCTCGCCAAACACTGGAGACTAGTCAATCAGACACTGCTATCAAACTCTCTCTCCCTTATCAATGTGCCGTTCTTCTCCCCCTCTCTCGTTCTCTTTTGTTATCACACTGACCATCTCTTCTTCCCGAACAACGTGCGTGGGACAGTCATCTCCAGCACTCTTCCGTGACTTCTCCAAGCTATTTTCCCGATTCGAAATCGGCTTTTCCTCCAGTCACGAAACGGCCGTTCTCTTCTCTCTGGATCAAAGAGGAACCGCACGTGATTAACTATCACCGATTATCATCCCAAACTTGTTACACACCGACGATCAAATGACAATGAGAGAAGAAGAAGGAGACACTATCAATGTAATCCAATCACGAAGAAGCAAGAACGCACAGATATGAAAGCTCACTGACAATTCTCCTTCGAAGATCAGTGATAACCAGTTCTTCGAGCTTTAAAAATAGCCAGATCTGTCACGGGTCAGCGGTGATGATATCAGCGAATGTTCTAGAAAAGTGGGGCGGCGATTGCTAACTGATTCGGGCTGATTACTGTAAATGAATCACAGACGAGTTCTCAATCCTCTCTTCCCTTCTCGCACCCGTTCATTCATCATTGCGCAAACTGATACAGACAGTGATCTCCAATCGGAGAACCACTGAAAGAAATGGGGATAACAGAGCAAAAACGTGATCGGTCGAGAGCTATGCATTGGGAAGACGTGGTGAAAACTTTGTCTAGAGCTTCTCGACAAACTTTCACAGAACGAATCCGATCAGTTAAAGCAGGTAATCAAACAAGTGATCTCAATCTCTAGAAGAGACGAAAAGGTCTGTGGGAGTAGCGGAGCTATCTATTCTCACTTTCCCTCCTTCAATCCCCTCTCGCTATCGTTCCGCTGTACTATTACAGGGTCGCATAGTGCAATTTCTCTCACTTTCTGGTCAAGGATCGACGACAATTAGCAGAAATCAGATCTGTGCAAGCGATTGCGAAAACGGAGGGGAGCAAAATCGAGGGGATGGATACACTTCGTTCGTTCTTCTCGCCAACAGGTGATTCACTACGCCAACAGCCGGCTGATTCAGAGATTTCTCTCGATTTTGGGGTGCAACCATACCACAATTAAGTCAAAATATACGAGAATATCAAGCAAAAGGTGCTAATTCACAGTGACAGTTCCAGAGTGCGTGCAATGCATGATTCAGCTCATTGTTCGTGCGAATTCGCGACTATCAAAAGGGGTCGAAGGGTCGAATTCGATTACCAGCTGAGGAAAGGTGGACAATCACTCATCTCCTACCTTCCCATCCCCCACGGCTTTCTCCTATACGAATGCTCCTTATGCCTCAGACAGAGTGAGAGAGCGTGCGAAACGAGGAGAGTCAGCCCCTTCGCCTACTTTCGCCCCGTATCCTGATTGTCCACTCAGGCGTGCAGCACTCTAATCATCAGCTGAAAGGAGAGCAGAGACGAACAGCGAGGAGTGAAAGTGAGCAGGGCTTACTCTTTAGAAGGAGAGGAATCGATAAATCAATCTTCTCCACGACAGGACAAGCCGTAAAAACGATCGTAAACCAAATATTCGGGACAGACTCAAAAGGGAGAAATGCCAGAGGAGAGAAAAAAGAAGCCGTATGAACATGGCAACCTACACACAAAGCTGTTCTTGGAATGAGAAATGGAAGAGAAGACATCACATCACATTCTAAGAATACCCGCAAGTCAAAATAGCTCTGCATCACGCTTTCCCTATCAAATCTTTGCAAGGACTTCAAGTAGAACCCTCCGTCACGCACATGCACCAATAAACATAAGGGCTCGCCCAGAGAGATTCTTCCTTATTCCTATTCATCTTTCCCTCGAGAGAGCGAGAAAAGGGAGGAAAGATGTGAGAAACGAGCCGACAACGAACCACAGTTCGCGAGAGAATCGCCGCTTCCCTGATAGAGAGCGTGCATAATTAGTAAATCTCGTGGGGGCGACACACACGGATCCGCATTATTCAGCACATTACTGGTGAACAAAAGTGAGCCTTTCTCCTCTCCGTCTACTCACTTCCGTCACGTCAACGTTCGATGCAAATAGAAATGTTTGAGAAAAGTCGGACAACCCTTACGAGAAATGAGATCGAATTATGCGAGCGAGAAATGGTTCAAAGAGTCGAGATTCTCGACTCGAGAAGAGAGTAAAGATAGAGAGAAGGCGTGGTGATGCACACTTATGAGGCATGCACAAATTAAGTGGTGGCCTCCTTATTCCAAACAAAGATCGAAACAAGAGCTTCCTTTTCAGTTTCATCAAAACATGAGTCCTGACTCCATAAAAATGCCAACCACTCTAGAATTCAGATGGGTTCACCAGGAACCCAACGAAGGGACGTCATCTCTCCGTAGTGACTCGCGTCATATAATGAGACTCTTTTCTCTGAAGAAGAAGAGGGATGGATCGAGCGCAAGCGAGAAATAGACTAATAGAAAAGAGAAAAGAAGAGTGGATGGGGTAAGCTCCGAAAACAAGATGGTGGAACCAATATGGACTGCTTCTATTCACAGAGAGAAGAGGGGCTTTGCAAGGGTTGAACCACACCATGAATCATTTAAATCCATGCAAATTGAAACGAAAGGAATAATCGCTCTATTCGCAGATCTTTCGTTCTTTCAACCCAGTGGATGGCCTCGATTTGGTAGTCATAGACCGAGGTTTTTGCTCGAATTTCTTTCTCCCGCTCTTTGCAGAGAATTATGCCTCTCTCGGTGGTCGAATGTCCTCTATTCGCATGCAGAGTTCGCAAAAAAAACTTAGTGGTCAGTTCTCACAGTGCGTATGAATTACTGTCACGAGAAAATGAGACGACTAAAGCAGAAATAGACACTCGAGATATCATCTTCTCATTTGAACGCCCATCCAAGCATGGATGCGTAGAAATAAACCAGCCTCTTCTAAAAATAGACACTAAGAGAAGGCACTTACGAATGAATACAGATCTCAACAGTTGATACGCTAGTTTGTGATCCGCATTATCGTAATGAGGAAGGATACCTGCCTATGTAGGGCCGCGCCTAATCGTAAGTTGCAAGCATACATGGATTCGAAATGATAACACGACCTGTCTCGATTTCTGCGTATTTAGCAAGGACGCGATAAGAAGCGTGCAAGGCTGTGGCAAACTCGCGAGAGCGAAATCCTTGACGGTTCATGCGACCTTTCCTGATTCAATGATCTACCCCTCGAATGATCCTATCGCAACGAAACATAGAACACAACTGTAGTGTGAGCGGACAAGAGGATGAAAGAGAGATGATTCAGTGCCAAAACAGAGAGAGACAAGGAACTCTGATAGATGAGGACCAGTGAGAAAAACAGGGACGATACAACACGAAATCGCGCGCTGTTTGAGGAGCGATAACGCAGCTCAAACAAATAACCGAGCATCTGATAGTCGGGGACACCCTGGGGACCATTCAAATAGCGGAAACGTCATTATCTGCTGGGAAACACAGAGAAAACAGTCTATCTACCCAAATCGTTACTAAAGCAAACATTTAACGGTCATGCCAACGAGCTACAGGGATATAATATATAAAAAAAAATGGATCCTTAGGCATTAGGAAATGGAGCTACCGTGTAGGTTCACACAATCGACACGAAAAAAGACGCGAGAAAAAGAGGAGAAAACATCAAACAGTCGAACGAAAGACTGGAGACGCGAGAGAAAATGAAGGGCGTGGACTACGGTAAAGCGTTGGGTCTATCGAGTACTGGCTTTTTTGCTTTGCAATTTCTACAGAATTCTGCAGAGTAAAATTTTGAAAGATATCTCAATCTTGATAGTTTGAAACGTTTAAAAAATACTCCTGCTAAAAAACTTGGTTGAATGAGCAGAAATTACTTCAGAAATGATAGAGATGATCTATCTGTGAGTGACTCATCTCATGTTTGCATTCCCATCCTCACTACTGAATTTACGAGACCAGGAAAGTGAGACAAATCATCGCCCAATCACCACTTTTTTCAACAGCTGTAGTGTCTCATACTTTGACCACTCTCTTTTCTCTCACTCTGTCGCATTTAGCAGACTGCCTCCAGAGACGAAATTGATTGCTCCCCTTCTAAAATCACTGTCAACCACCAGCAAAAAATGCCTACTCATCGGGTGAGTACTGTTCAGTGAGTTCTTTCTTCAGTATACCTGCGATATTTATCCCATGTAGATAAATATCAAGGAAGATTCCCTTTCTTCTCCAAATCTGGTCATTCTGATATGTCGAACCAACTATGCACTGAAGAACCTTTGTTCTCCTTACTATCATTGATGCAGTTTCTTTATCGAAAATGAGAGATCTTTCTTCATCTTGATCAGATAATCATGTTCACTGAACCGTTTCCTATCTCGACTGACCACTATCAGTTCTTCCTCCACCCCATTACTATTTTCCATCACCGGGCGGCCTCCTGATGACCACTCTGCTCCCTTGGAGCTCCCGATTCGGCCCATCTGCGCTTTGTAAACAGCTGTGATCTCCCTCCCATTGTGTCTGAATTAGGAGCGGAGAGGGATCAGCCAGCATAACCTTGAAACGACCCTTCCTTCATTCTTACTCATCTGTTGTTGGGTGGATTCCGTACTATTTCCTGCTCTGATCTACTCTAAACCGTTTAGCGAAGGGGGCAAAAACGCCGCTCAAGCGCCTGAAAGTGAAGCATTTCAACTTCCGCTCTTCCCTTTCATTCTCGAGAGAGGGAACAGGATAATTCGAGAGACTTGCACTCCGAGACATTTGAATGGGTTCATTCATTCGCTTGATCGTTTTGATGAGAAGACGGATTGAATTGAGATCCACTTTCGCGGGAAATCGTTTTTTACGGCTGTGGATCTGTTTCATTCTCCTTGTCTCTGCTGGATTAATCAGATCCAAATCTCCTCTGAAAGTGTCTTGTTTATCCGTCCTCCATCCCTGCAACAGTCGATCTTATCTCGCAACCAGTAACCTCGGGTCAGCCCGGCTGGTTGGTTGACACCTTGCCTAGTGATGATGACACACCTCCCGACTATCCCGATGTTCCCATCATTGTTTACGGGTATTCCTGGCCCTCTGTCCTCTCGCAGTCTGCACTCTCTCACTTTCGCCCACTCTCTACTAATAATCCCGTCGCCCTTCACAGTGATTAGCACAGTTGCCTGTGAGTGTGCGCATCCCGTAGGTCCGGAACGGATCAAAACGGATCGTACTATTGATTGGTTCCAAGAACTACTGTGTTATCGATTGCAGCCGAGGGTTACCGTATCATTCATTGTGACGAAGGATTACTGTACTATCTCGATTGATCCAGGAAGTGCCGACCTACCTCACAATCAGTCAGAGATCTACTTGATCCCGCTAGACACGAATCCTCCCATTGATACCCGTCGCTGTGTCTCACTCTGAACACTCATCTGACCAGTTCCCTCCTTTCTCCCCTCTCTCTTCTTCACAATCAGACTCCCGCACGAGCTAATCACTTTCTTGTCACTCTCTCTCTCTCTAACAATCGCCTTTTCGCCCTCCCGTGAACACCCTTTTCTATCCCCGTTTGTATCCGGGATTAGAAGATAGAAGGGGAGGAGTGGACACTCGTCCCTCCTCCTTTGGTTCTTAGCACCGCCTTGTTTGTGATTACGCAACGTGATGTCTTGATTTACCGCACTTCTTGTGCTTTCTTCTCACAACATTCAACCTTCCTGCATTTTCAATCTTTACTTCTACGTCTCCTTTCATTGAAAGGTCTAGTAGAATCCGGTAGCTGTAGCATCCTGGTAGTGACGCAATCATTGACAGCTGTACATGCATCCCCCAGGGGACGGACAACACTCATTCGTTTTTCGACTGATTCACCTCCGGATCTCCTCTCTTCCTCCGGATCATTTGTATGCATCTCTCAATCCCACACGTTGTCTCGTCAGTTAGACAAAGTGAGATAGCATGCAGAGGAAAGAGAAGCATACGATTGTTCCTCCTTCCTATTGTCAACGACGAATTGTGTGCTTCACGTAGGATACACAATCACCCGCCTACTCATTCATTTTTTTACCCTTTATCCACTTCAATTTACGGAGGATCAACTTACTCGAATGAAAAAGTTGGTTCGCTGTAGGCGATCAATCATCAGATGGAAGGAGGTTCATTGTTCCGTTTCCGCATAGATTGTTCATGCGGTGCAGTTAGCTCATGCGACTGTTGATATTCTGCATTATCTGCATCAAACGGTCTCTCGAATTCCTCTCCATTAGCCCATTTGTTTGACGAAGGTTCGCTATCCGAGTTTGTTGATTCGTTTACTATTTACGGTTCAGACCAGTAACTCATCCACTCTCATCTATCGCTCTCCCATTCAGATGGTCTCATCAACAGACGCGCTCCTCCATCGATCTCTCTGTGCGGGAGATGTGAGTGCTGTGAAGGAGCTGCTCGATACGGGAAGAACCCACGTTGATTGCACGGATCAGGTATTGTCGTTTGAAGCCGTAATGATTACTCGATATCTCTTCTACACTAGATGATATCTGACGTGATTGCCTAATCCCATCAAGCCCGTGTATCTCTCTACCTCACCGTAATAGGATAGTCGTTCGTACCCTAATGGACTGCCCGAACGAGATATCCATGACATCCCTCTCCGCTTTTCTCATGCTTTCTCCCTAGCAGAACATCGAGGGAGGAAAGCGCATTTCCTGTGTTTACGACCTCATAGACCCTCTCGCGCACTAGGACATTTCCCATTATGAACGAACGAGGCAGATAATTACCCAGTTTGAGCGAGCGAACGGGCATATCGGCGATTTATTTCCTTGCGAGAATCCCCTCTTTCGTCTCCCCAGTCCATTTCGTACAGCTCTTCACACGTTGATACGAGGTGTGAACCAATGTTTGCTTTTCGTCCTACCCTTCTTCGATGTCATAATGATGGCATTCTTGCCTAGATACGAGTCGCTAGACCTACAACTACTCTTATGCAAACTGAGACGCCCCGCTGTTTATTGCTATCTGACATTCCTCCCTATTCAAATGGCCATCAATGTTATCAAACACGCGCTATCTCAGGAAACCTATCGATTCGTAATATCAGCTGGTAGAGCAATACCTTGCCTCTCTACCACCCCTCTAACTCTTCGATAGTAGTCCGTTGAATGGAATCGCTTGCATGCTCACATTCAGATTCGATCATTCAGCAGGGAAATTAGATAGCGTTTGCGTGTCTGCTCTTCCTTTCTTTACCTCAGTCAACCCCACCCAATCGCTTCTTTCGACTAGATCACGTACCATCATCATTCTATTTTCTCAGGACGGCGTGACTCCTCTTATGCTTGCCATCTCTCGCAAGGATCGGCCGATGGTCGACGCCCTGCTGGATGAAGGAGCGGATGTGAATGCAAACAGTGTCGTGAGTGATCGAACTTGGATCTTCACACCAATATCCTCATTCATTCATTCATTCTTTCATTTCGAGCTGCATGCAATTTTTTTAAAAAAAACGTCCAATTTCTCCACTCTCTATCTAGGAAGATTCAACTATCACTTCCATTCACAGGCCAACGAGACAGCTCTTCTGATCGCGATCGAGAACGACAGCCGAGTGGATGTGGAGGCACTGATCAAATACGGAGCCAATATCAACTATCGAACAAAGGTTCGCTCTCGGTTGAGATGATTGATCAAGCAGAAATGGACTACGAATGGATCAGTGATCTAGGCGGCTATTAGGGCTTTTTGTCTTTCTACAGACGCTCATCAACAAGTGCTGCAATCAATAACTCCAAATGTAGAGACAGTTCTATTCAAAACGCACTCTCATTTGGATATTTTTTACAGGATGGTGGCAGTTCTCTCCTTTGTGCATCTGAACGAGGTCTGCTCTGGGCGATCAAACTGCTTATTCGATCTGGTGCAGACAAGGATGCAAGGTGAGTAGACATGTCGAGATGAAGAAGCACAACTAGGAATAATTAATTACGGCATAGATCATTCGCATTTGCAGACTCCTAGATGGTTCCGATTCTGTCTTTCTCGCTGCACAGAATGGACATGTTGAATGTGTTAAAGAGTTGCTCGAATACGGATGCAGAGTTGATTGGAGAAGATATGTGAGTACTGCATGATTTGCTGCATCTTCTCAGTTCACTGATGCAGAAATAAAGCAAGGAGATCAAACGACAACACCTTTGATTGGGTTTAAGAGTTTAACTCATTCAGGACGGCACTACAGCTTTGTGGATCGCTGCACAATGTGGCGAGGTTGAGACAGTAGAAGAACTGGGAATGAGAGGAGCGAAGGATCTACCGAGATGCGATGGAGCTACTGCGTTGTTCAAGGTTATTCATTCATCAAATCTCTATCAATCAAATTCACATGTTCTGAATTCGCATCAGTTCATTCATCATTCAGGCAGCTCACAAGGGTCACGAAGACATCGTACAAGCTCTGCTCGCGATCGATTCCCATCTTGGATTGCTTGAAGTCAGCCGCTCTTCATTTAGCACCCTGTTTTGCTACTGAAACAATCAGTGAAGAACAAAGAAGAAAATAATCACCTTCAGAATGGCGCGATCTAAGAATTCAGAAAAGATTCAGAGAAACAGTGCAGCATAATATAGAAATTGACTCCTTCCAGAACGGTGAATCAGCTCTGCATGCAGCCGCTCTCTTCGGTCACGAAAGGATAGTCGAGATGCTCTTGGGAGAGGGAGCTGATGCGAAGTTGAAGAATAGAGTACGGTTTATCATTTTTGTTGCTTGTGTGCATTACTGAATCCTTCTCCGTGTTTTCATTCATCATAGTTCTCAATACAATTCCAGAACGGCGAAACTCCAATCGATCTCGCACAGCAAATGGGCTACGATCGAATTGTTGATCTGCTCAAGAAGAGACGAAGATTCTTCTAATCCTTCTCAATCTCATCAATCTGTCTTTCAATTGCTACCGTATTCTTGTCATCCACCGTATTAGCTCACCACGATTAGTCCCCATGACTCACTTGATCATATCGAACATTGATTTGTACAAACAGATTTATTCAAAGCTTCTATCATGCAGACAACGTATAAATATAAGTGTTTGAGCAAAGAGTGTCAGAGTATTCGATGTTTTGCGAGATCACAGTTTAGACTAGAAAGTATGATTGCATCACAAGGGCCGACAAACAATGGGATAATACAACTCAACGACTTCAATCTTGCTTCAGTTCCTTCTCTGACTTCTCGATTGCTTCGTTGCGAGACTTGTGTAGCTTGTTCAACAGCTTCTCTTTTCGTTTTGCCTCCTGCAATATCAGCAGGAATAATAAAATAAGGAAGAATGATTCATTCCTACTCCAACTGCATCCGAAAATGAAGGATGGAAGAACATGACTTCACTTTCCTATTGTTTACTGGCTTCCTAATCAAATTACGACTGAGTGAAGTAACAAAATGAATAGCCAACTGACCCTCTCTTTCTTCTGTAGTGCCTTCTGCAATCTCCAACTGAATACTCCCCCTACGACGAGGAGAGGAACGAGGAGGAGGATGAAGTACTGCACTGACTGGAAGGGGCAGATATCATAGAGATAATGAAGCAACGGAGAGATAATCACGCTTATTCACTCCCTACACAACATTATTCATTTGTTCTAACAGTTCATTCGTATCTAGGAAATTTGAAATAAAAGTAGAGTATGAGTTGCCAAAGTGAAATGAATCATTCCTTCTCGATCTGGCTCAAAGTATTGCGAAAAAAATTTAATTGAAGAATTTGGTCCTCACCTGAATGGGATCCTTTGCAATGAAGACGATGAGCTGACCCGCGAGGTCTTTCAACTCGTCTAACATCTGGAAAATAGCTTTTTTCATTTGAAAAGATCTTCCATGAAAGAATATCGACAACAAGAAGAAAGTACGACCACGATTAAATCTCAGGATGTCGAGAATCTACTGTGCTGCGTTTACTAATCTACATGAAGAATAATATCTTACAAACCAGGTCTCGTCAAAATAAAGATTATATTCTGCCTTTATGTAATCAGTTTGCTGTGCAGCCTTTCCTCAAAAAACTATGGAATGATTACTAGAGCCAAGCATCAACATAGTAAGGGAAACGTAACGTCAAAGCGAGCAACAAAATATAGTCGACGAAGATTCCCACTCGCTCTCTTTTAGTTGAGCTAGTTCGTTTCCAGGGTTACCGAATTCATGAGAGAGAAAGAAATAAGAGAGTATTCGCAATGAATTCTTGAGACAAATTACAGAGTAGAATAGCCGACTCATTATCATTCAGAGACATTTAACGACATGAAGTAGTTGGTATCACTAGGCAGTCTCAACCGGGAAACTCAAGAACGAGAGCCGGGGAAGAGAATGCAAGTAAACGGAAGCGTCGGAATTGCCCGGGCGTTCAAATCAATGTCCGCAGTTTCCTCAGTTTTAGCAATATCGAAGAAAAGGGGAAATGTGCCTCTGCATTTTTTCCACTAGAGTAATTTTGTAATCTCGACTGAAAATTGGCAAAGTACAGTATCAACCCACGCCGTTGAGTTACATACCGTAACACCGAGAAGCTGCAATAAGCATACAATAGCTGAATTCATTGTGATTCGGATCCAGTTAATGACATGAAATAGTTTATCTTACATACACCAATATGTACAGTGTCAAAACACGCCGTTGAGTAGCATACCGTAACCCCTAATCAATACTAACAAGGAGAAATCAGAATACAATAGTTTAAGCACATTCGGTAGTGATAACTGGAGAATGGTGGAGCATCAGAGCTAGTCCCTTGTTTGTCATAGCACTTGAGCATCCGAGACTCTCAGTCTCTCTTAATTATCTGTGCTCTCTCGAGGAGACAATCAATACATGTCCTAGAGGGGGAAGAAGCAGTAGCCTAATTAAATCCTCTCTGTGAAGCGTTCTCATTCGAGTTGGCGAGTTGGGGGCAGATAACGTCACTTGACTAATTCAACCGAGAATAGAATATATCATGACTAGGCAATTGTCAAAGGCCAATCAGATGGTTCTTACTCTATAATGCAATCTGAGGTAAAGGGAGGTACTGTAACAATGAATAATTACGGTATTTACTAGGAGAATCGATTCTTAGAATCTGACGAGATCTTCGATCTCTCTGGAGAACCCTTTCGACATGGAGAACAGCGATTTATCCGATTCCTCTTCTCTGAAATGTGAATATGTAACCTTACAGTCTATCCCGTACAGCAAACATATGATATCTAATAATGAAGAATGTCACATTTTACAATTTGAAAAGTGTAGTGGGGAAGTTTTGAGCAATGTTTAAGAAATATGATGATGACAGCAAATGCTGCCCAATTGTAGACGAGTGAACCATTCAACCTATGTACCTTTTCAACAATCAAGTATTGCATACAGTACAGTAGTCTCGCGCTATCTATCTATTTACATCTCGCAATAGAGTGCATCATACCCGTAATTGGCGACAGTTTGATGGCAGATCGACTTGAGAAGCTGCCGTCCGATCGATTCGTAGTATTCAACTCGAGAGGCTGTGAGGATGAACATTCGATAGAAGAGCATGTGCGCCAATTGCATGATAATTGTTCTGAAATATGCTTCGTTTGAACAAATTTAGATGAATTTAAAGTTTCTTAGTCCTATCAAAATATTTTTTAATAATTTAATCTTACTTTGAACTTTATGTTCAAATATGATAAGTAATTTTGAAAGGAGATGAAGATCCCCCAAACCCATGCAGTGAAACAAACTATAAGATTTTATGAGAGGGGATGTTATTCCTCTCGACAGTAAACACGTTATCACTCGGATCGCCTGACCTAGATGATTACGCTGGAAAACAGTTAGCATGCAAACCTTTTTCCAGAGAAAGCATTGACGAATCCTTTGTACAGTCGAGTAGTAGAATAGAAATCGAGGGCGATTTCGAAGAACTGCAAATCAAAATAGTGATCAACAGCTAAACAAGGAAAAAAATCACCTGGAGAGCAGTGATCTTGACATTAGGCAATCTCCATTCGCTCGGTGGCAACAGAACGAGATGCTTTTTGTAGGAATAACTGAACAGAAGAAAATTGCAAGGAGATTCCCACTCGAAACAAGCATACTTGCACATAAGACATCGAATTTGTTGAGCGGGAGGAGCACTTGTGAGCCACAAATCGAAGCAGTTTCCATGAACCCACATCAACGAGCCGGAACATCTAAACAAGTGGCATTATTGAAAATGATTCAATGATGTTACAGTTGCCAGCTTTGTAAATGCACGAAACAGTTGATAAAAAAATGAATTGATAGCTCCAATATCGAAGAAAATGCTTCAGAAACTCACTTGCAAGGGTGCAACCATTCGCTTCCGTCGCTCTCTGTTCCGTAGCAGAACTTGCAAGTCTTGATATCGCCGTCATGAACTGAATCAGTCTCCTCATAGTCGACATCGTTATCGTTTGAGAGGACAACACCAACATTGTCCGTTGATTTGGACGGCGCAAGAGAACCGACGTTATCCGCCATCGCCTGACAAGTGGAATAAGCAATAAGAAAGCACTTCAAAGAAACATCAACTGACGAAAATCAGACTACTTGCGAAAGAGAGTAGGCGCGTTCGCAATCACACTGGTCAACTGGTGCATTCCAAAACCGACTTTTACCACTCGACTACACCAAACTATTCTTGATTTCACAGGGACTTTCGCAATAGGTCCTTCCACACGGCAAAATTTTGCAAAATTTCGTCAAATTTGTTTTATCGACGTTTTCGATTGTTTTTGTAGGTTCTCGCGTTTTGTAGTTACGCTCAGACACCCCTTTTCGATAGCGAAATCAAAATATTCCTGCATTGATCTAATCTACTCTTAAAAACTTCATAAAAAGAACCTGGAAAAGCAGGCAATAGTGCGGGTCCATTCGGCTCCAACAAATAATGCGGGTGCCCAATTTGGTTTCGGTTGCTGACATCATTTAGCAATGTGGTTCTGCTTGTAATATCGCACTTTTGTTTATGTTGGTGCCATCTTTGACATCTTGTTCCCAGCTTCCTCCAAAATTGAGTGGAACGCCTGTAAAGCTTGCTCGATCGTCTGTTGAAATATTATCGAACTTTTCACAATAGTTTCCATTTACGTTATTGAAACGTTTGCTTCCATCTCGTCCTCGTCTCCCCTCCGCGATATTTCAATGCAACCGATTTGTACATTTGTTCGCCTTCCTTACCATTGAAACGCACGTCAATTTTCGAAAGATTGTATCGTGACTCATGTTCAATCATTCCAGTTTATCCTCAAACTTACCACGTTATGTCAACGTCTATATCGGGGAGAGGGAAACCGAGGAAGCATGGCCAAGGTAAGTTCATAACTTTAATCAACTTGAATAGTTTTGTGCATGGGTTATCATTTCAGGTTCTCATTTTTCGAAGCATTCCGTCCTTTCATTTGCATACTCCCAATAAAACTTGAAATTGAAAGCATATTTTCCAGATTTGAGCGGTAATGCTATGTCGATGGGCGGCGGCCAGCATGTGGCTATGCCGCCCAATAATGGTGCTGTCTTCGCCACTCCCACTGTCCCACTTCACAACGACTACCGTCCTACTGGCGGCTAGTGAGCTTTTTTTTATTTTAAAAATATGAAATACGGTAAATATTTAAACTGCTCTTCTCACTGCATCACCCGTTTCCATTTGCTACCTCAACACATAGAGAAGACTATCGATTTCCGGTTTGCGAACGCTCTTCTGACGCGATTTCCTTTGTGCCTAACACCCTCCCCGATCGCTCCCATTCTCGACAAACGACAGTTGTTTTTTTCTCGCCGACTCCGTCCGTGATCCATAGGGTATCCACCCTCAGGGAGAGAGACTGATAGATGCGGAGGGTGTAGTAGAGAAGCAGACACATTCATAGCAGTTGCGACTCTCAAGCAATCGCTCCCCCATTCTTTCGTGTCCGGTCTAATATTGCTGCCCCATCTCACAGTTATAATCACCCTCTTTGCCGTTGGGGTGATGTTACCCGAAGTCGACACTTTTATTACACTGTGCAATGGGTTCGTCGCTCTTTCTAACCTATGCCTGACCATTATTCAAGCGCCAGTTTTTCCTACATTTCTAAATTTAAGCAATGATATTATCATGGCAGTTGACAGGAAATCAAATAATTTGTTCCTAGCATGCAGCCGCGTGAAAAGTGCTTCTTATCTTATCAGTGATGGCAACTCTTGAAAGGGCGATCCGCCTCGCAATTCATTACGTGATCTGGCTGTGTCTTTACAATGGTTTGACACTACTTTGAAAATTTATCTTCGCTCAACATAATTTTGTTTGCCATCATCCCCGCAGGTTAGGACAGGGTATGCTGTGTTAGCTCTTTTTTTTCTTTCTGTTGCACAACAGAGCAGGCACTTTTGTTAGCTCCAGAGTGTGTAGACCTGCAGGAGTAGAAGAAGTGAGAAGAGTGGGAGATACGCAGAAGATGCGATGGAGAGGAGCAAGGTTAACCGCTCTCCGCCTGTTCACCTAATCTCTCTCTTCTCCTTTGTTTCTCTACCTTTCTCCGATCTCTTCCCACTCTCTTGTCGACACTCTCGATGTCATCTCATTTAGCGCTTATCAGAGCTCATTTTGCATGCACATATTTATACGAAAAGTGATCAGGAAGAATACAATGTTCTGGATCGTTTGCGAACGAAAGTAGGTTCAAATCGATACCTATTGGACAAATCTGAAGTGATTATTTTGGCGCCCCTAGGTAGATGTCGATGAATAGGCGAGAGGCGAAGAGGCGAGAAGGGTGTACGAGATGGAGGGAAGGGTGAAGAGAAGAGAGGAGAAAGAGACGACGAGAGATGGCGATCGAGGGTAAACGGCACCCTCCACTATCACTAATACACAGCCATGTACAAGGATTCTCTGCCAGTCCACGCTTGATCGCCTGTTCTCGTTTCTCTTTATTCCCGTCTTTCCATTGATCTTTTGAAATGTGCCACCTTGTTCTTTTTGCTCATACCCATTTATTTGCGGCCTGTTCGTTCCTCTTGAATATTGGGGGAAAGGCATTGCCAGAGGGCTTTCTTCCCCCACGTTGTAGGTCGCTTGGCTACGGGAGTAGGGATGGCGGGATGGACGGGGGCCTGCCATAGGGTATTTATATTTGAATTTCAAGACCCCGCCCACAAACAAGCTTAATTTCATTACGAAATAGTCATTAATATATCAAATCGTCGCGTACACTAGTGGTCGCCGTCTTCAAGTCGTTAGTCTTCAATCAATGGAAATGATGCTCGCTCCGGGTCCTTCTGGCGACCCCATCGCGCCCGTCCTTCCCCTGCCCGCTCCTGCTGGCTTTCCCCTTGCTCATCCCCATCACCGAACGCACTATCAAAATGGAGTAATGCGCGGTGGTCTACGCTACTCGCGTAGATCAATGCCAGCCAAGTTTGGAGGAGGTCCCTCCCGTGGTGGATACGGAGTTGACATTGTTCCCCATCTCAGCGTCCAGCCCCAGTTCATGCAGCACCAGCTGGCGGGCAGTGGAGGACCCTCCATGGTCTTGCCCGATGGAGTCAGAATGCAGCAGGTGAGCACGTGCTTTCCAAAGTTGTTCCATCTGCGAGAGTTGAATGAATGAATGAGTGTGTGTGAGTGGTCCTTGTTTCATTAACTGAAATCCGTAGTTACAGGAGCAACCCTCTCATCTCGCAAATATGCAGGGTCTCCCTCAGAATATGAACAACACCGGACATCAAATCAACCCGAATATGCAGTGGAATGGGGTGAGTGGTGTGCGCAGACTAACCGCATTGACAATGAGTTGAATATTTACTTGTTTATCCTCCGTATTTGCAGGTGCCCCAGCAGCCGCAGCAACAGCACATGCAGCAGCAGCACGGTGGCATGGCCCCTTCCCACATGGGTAACCGTATGCCCGTCGCCGCGGCACGAGGCTACCCGACACAGCAGGTTCCCGCTCAGATGGTCAGTGGGACGCCATAGTGGATGTCTGCCTGTATTTAAACGCTATAAACTCGAATAAAATAATTAATTCTGTTTAACGGAGTGCTTTGCAGGCCTATGGCTTTGCGGCTCCTCAGGGATACTTCATGCAGCAGCCGGGCATGTACCCACAGCAGTACACGCCGGAGCAGGCTGCCTATGCACAGCAGCAGGCCTACATGGCACAGCAGCAGTACTACCAGCAACAACCGCAGCAACAGTACCAGCAGCAGCAGGCTGGTGGCGCTGCCCCCATGACGATGCAGGCGCCTCCCGCTCTGCAACAGCAGCAGCAGCAGCAAGGAGGAGGAGCCGCGGCTGGCGGTCCCATGGGAGGAGCTCCCGCTGGACAGCCGCAGCAGAATCAACCCCAGCAGCAGCAGCCGCAGGGACAGCCGATGCATGGAGGAGTCCCTCCAGCATCTGCCACCCAGCAGCCAGCCTGGGGTGGGAATGCGGCCCCCGTCGCACCCACTGGTCCCACGCCCAACGCCACGTACTCAGCCGCACAGCAGCAGCAGCAGCCTCGACCGGCTGTCCAACCCCCACCGAAGAGGAAAGTGAGTAATGCCTGTCCAATTCTAATTTGATGAAATTTGCTTTTAATAGTTTGTTATGAAAGTCGGAGCCGACTGCCTTCGAATTTGAGCTCACATAATTTGTTTTTGATTTTTAAATTATTTATTTATTTGTGCAGTGATAAAGTACAAAGAGGAAGTTGCAGATTCTCGCGATCGTGAATCCCGAGACGCACGAGACTGTGAACAAGAAGGAGTTGGAAGAGGAAATCAAAAAAGAGGAGGAGGTTGCGCCCAAGGCGGACAAGGAAGAAGGTATGGCAGAGGGGAATGATGTGAATTGTGACCTGGTTTATTTACTTATTTTTGTTAATTATCTTGATTAATTATTGATGGTCGTCATTGCAGCGAAGGGAACTGACGAGACGGACTCTGCAGCACCAGAGGTCAAGAAGCAGTTCGCAGCACAGATTATGGAACAGGTGAGTGGGAGGAAGAGAGAGAGGGGGAGGAGGAAGAGGGGAGAGACACCCGGAAACTGAATTTGAATATGGTTGTTATTGTATTGATGTTCCAGACTACGACGAAGTCGGATCAGCCAGCACCTGCCCCGACTCTCGCCCCGGCTGTCAAGGAGAAGAAGGTACGGTGGCAGAGATGAAGAGTTATCGATTGATCTGATGAGAAGCTCGTGTTGACCGAGCTAACTTGTTGTCTCAGCATAGACTACTTGGTTTTTGCGCGGCTTTCCTCTATCCGTTGAATGTTTAGTTAACGCTTGCAACATCTCTTCACTTAGCTGATATGAGTGATCCATCACAGAAAACGAAAAAGTGTTAACCCTGACTCTTGGAACATCGATTGGCAGTGAGTGATTTCGAGTGGCAGTTTCCCAACTTTCCCTTCTCCAATGCGGATTCGATTCGGATCACTTTATGGTGCATCTCTTCTCGTACAACTGTGACCTCGTTGATCTATTTCCTTCTTTCTTTCTCAATATCGATTGCCTGTCTGTCGAAAAGGAGGAAGGGAATCCCCTCTGGTCGTCCTCCCCTATCGGCTTGTTTTCCAAACGAAGTTATTGATTTTTTTTGTCGTGTTATCTGTTCCTTGTTGTAATAGTATTTCGAGGTCGCTCAAAGTAGTATGCGAAGTTGTCACTGACCAATCATGCTAGGTAACAATTGGAATTGCGGCGGCAAGTGTTGCGAGGGTAGAGACGGAAGGAGGGGATGGTACTGAGAGGAACCAATTAGTCTCACTGTCTTCTGTCTGTGAACAGTTCTTTTCCTTCTCATCTCATTGTCAGCGGTTCCACTACTCTGGAATGCCGAGAATTCGGAACGATTCATCCGTTTATTAGCCAATTCAACGAAAAATAGCCGTTAAGGGGGCGATTGACGCAATGTTTGTTGTGACGTGCCGCCCTCCCCTCCCCATCTCTCGATTCGATCCTATTAGCAAGCACGCTCATTCTGATTCACACCACTGCGTATTCTTCTCTAATTAGTGATTCAGACGGGCAAAGTGCGAGAAATGCGATACATTTATAGATCTTGTACATGCCAATAGCCCAACCAACCATTCCATTGCAGGTCCTCTTCTCGCTCGATCAGCTGAAGGACATAGGTCTGACGGACAAGGTAGCGCACATCGCCGCCCCGCCCGTCCCTGTCGTCGCAGCACCTGCAGCAGAGCAGCCGAGAGCCAGCGAGTACCTGCCCGCGCCCCTCGCTGCCCCCGCCTATCCCAACAACTACAAGGAGAAGCAGGCCTCTCCCGACCTCGCACTCCCAGGTACGGTAGGAGGAAGGGAGAGGGGACCGAGGATTGACTTTATATATTTATTGATCGGTGGTTCAGAGATGACGGCGTCGAACAACGACGAGCATCCGGACGACTCGCACCTGACTGCCGAGGTTCCCGCCACGCCCACCGCCGATGAGCCGTACGTTGATGAGAGACGATATCGATTGATGTTACGGTGGATAGTGGGTAGGGAGTGAGAGTGCAGAGGTACCCAGGAATAGAGTGTAATGGCATTAGAGGAGGGGTAATCAAAAGAGGATCAGGCTCTTTTTACGGGGGTATCGCTCGTTCCGCTCGATTTCTCGGTTCAGGCGGGGTGGATTATTGTGCATGCTCGTTTTTGTGCTTGTGTGTGTTCAGCCTTTTGTTTTCCCACATTGAACGTCAATATATCGAAGAGGCGCGCTGCTATTGCAACTGGTCATTGCAGTTCTGCAGCGCCTCGATCACTTCCCTTTCGCCACTCCATCTTTAATTGCTCCCCTCCCTGTCTTCCTCGTCCAAATGTTTTGCGTGATTTCGTATACAGCCGCGTACCGAAAGGCGAAACCAGCTTTGCGGCTGCCGTGTAGCATTGAGAGATATTCTCTCATCTACAAAGCAACCGTTGCCTATGCAGTTTGTGCTGCCTATGTGACGTATGCGGTGCTTCCCATGCAGAGATTGTTGTGTGATTGATATCAATCGAGTGGTAATAGCTTCTCTATTTCCCCGCCTCTCCTCTCCCCGTTACCCGTATTCTCCCCGCAAGCAATGGACATGCGGTGAGCACGTGAAGATGCGATGGCCTGATCACACTCTTTCTCTTCCTTCCTCCTCTTCCATCGCCCCGCGGGCTTCGCTCGTTCGTTCGTTCGTTCCTCCTCGCAGTAAGAATAGTAAAGCAAGCACGTTGTTGACTGTGCTTCAAGGGCCACAGACACACTCGCGAACGATTGAAATGAAGCCATCCCAACTAACCCATCCCATTCCACCTTGATGCGGATGGCTTAACTCTGGTTGGGAGTAGAGAAGCATCGCCAAGCAGAAGCATAGCATCGCAAATTGATATCTACCAGTTTATATTTTTTCTTTCCAGCAGCAATAATAGTTCCAAATGCGGTCTGTCAATGAATGAGCATTTGATATTTTGATTTTCGAAATCAATCGATAGCCTCTAGTCTATTCAAACGGTCATTCAAGTATACCACCCCTCCCCCACTTTTGCCTGATTGCATTTTTCGTTGACGTATCCGTATATTGGCGGCGGCGTGGCATCATCACCTCCGCTCTCTCCAACCCACACGGTCTCTCTTCACCCTCTCCACTCCGCTCTCCTGCTCCTCCCGCTCCTCTTCCTAGTTTCTGTCCAAGTGATAACAAGCGCTTAACGAGGCGCCTCCATACGAGGGAGTGTGTGAATCGGAGATACGAGCAGAGACGCAGAGCACTGGGAGAATGCACGAACAAAAAAGCATATAGAAGAGAGGAAAAGAGGAGCGGGGGTGGAGCGAACGGTGTATATACTGCGTAATATAGAGACGGAGCCCCTCCTCTCGATTCCTCGATTCCTGATCACTTCTCTCCTCTCTCACTCTGAAAAGGGAACGGTGTTCTCGAACCGCTCAAAGATTTCCTTCCCTCCTCCTCTCTCTCTGTGGACACTACCTGCTCCCTGTGCATCAGTGCTCCCTCCATCGGTGATAGTCGCAAACGGCTCAACGCAGCCTGGCACTCTCTTACCCTCCTCATCACCTCTCATCTCGCCTCTCCCTCCTCTCCTTCCCCTGCTACTTTTTTGCACTGGGCGGCTCACCTCAGGATTGGTCGAGAGGAGAGGAGAGCAGAAGGGGGAAGTGAGTGTGCGGAGACAGGCGGTCACTGATGAGGAGGAGGAGGAAGGAGATAGGGGAGGGAGAGGGAGAACAGTCGTCTGCCCTTTGCCCCTCCATCCACCTCCTCTGCTGTCTCCACTCTCGATTGTTGCACTTATTGCCCGCCCTGATCGGGCAATCCCGCTCATTTTCGAATCACCCTTGCTCATTCACTCTCCATTCACTTGCTCACAATTTTTGAAGAAATCGACCGCCCTCTCCTCCATGCGTTGTTTATTTTATCGCGCCTCGCTTTTGGCTCACTTGAGCAGTTGCATTTTGCTTTTTCTCTTCTCCTCCTAAACATAAAACTCGACTGCATTTCTTCTCCGCTGCTCTGGCAAGCTCTCAAGCAAGGCCAGGAAAGTTGCTAGCTGTTTTTCTACCTTCCAATCTTCCCTCCGTCTCTTGCCTATCCCGTTTCACCTCTAGGGAAAGAGAAATGGTAAAAAGTGAGACTGATTGAATGGATCAGGAGGGGAGCGGCGAGTGAGCGAGAGGAGAGGAGAGCGAGAAGGTGGACAGTGCCCTGAAGGAGCACGAGAGAGAAGGAGTGCATAGTTAGGAAGAAAAGGAGGAGATACACACGGGAGGGTGGTTGAACTGCTCTCACTTGGGGAGCGCGCTCTCTTCTACCGTCCGTTTGTGTTGTCCTTCCCTTTCTCGGGCGCTGCTTTCAGTTCACATTCCTTCAACATCCCCACCACTCTCTCACAAGCTCACCCATCTCCCCCCCCCCTCTCCTGTCCATCAGAGTCTCTGATTACAGGCAACAGTCTTGCGTGCCCTCACGGGTCCCTCCTCTCGATTGATTGTATCCTGATCTCTCTTCTCTATCTAGCGTCTATAAACCCTCGCCGGAACTGGCGCTCTCTCCCCTCTCTTTGTTCTTATTTCCAGATGTTTCTGGAAGTTTTGTCTTCATTCAGCGCACTTTGGACGCAGAGCGGACGCACATTCGAATCGGCAGTGCTGCTCCCTCCCTCGTTGTTATCACTGCCTATCAGTGACACCCCTCGGGGGCTATTCCCTATCTTGTTGATCTATCTCTGCTGCTCGCAGCTACTTTCGCTATCACACGATGGATGGGGGTGCCTATCATCTATCAATCTCCTTCTTCTCCTATCAACCCCGCCCCTCAAGGAGAGACAGTGATTCGATCCAGCGAACGAACGGGGGTGTCATTAATGGACGGACGGAGCCAGCTAGCGGGGCGCACTCCCCCTACTCCCTTCTTTTCCTACGGTGATCAATCACCGGGAGGAGCAATGGGGATCCTCTCGACCAATCCGTTTCTACAATTGCTTATCTTTGCCTATCAATTGACGCCTCTCTCTCTTCCGTTAGATGAGGTGGATTGATAAGCGGGAGAGAGATGCCGGATGGATGGGATGAATGACAGCCGGTATTGAAAGATTACCGCGTGCCCGATAGTGTAAGAGTGTGACTGGCAGCCTCATATGATCTCTGCCCTTGATTTCTCGTCTGGCATCTCTTTATTCCGCCTGCTCTCTCATCCTATCATACTCGACTGATTGATACTCAAGTAAAGCGTCAGTCAGTCTAATCTAAGCATCTCAATCACTCTTGCATTCACTTTAGTATCTATTGCGCTCTTCTTCATTTCATAGCCATTCGCCCTCCATTCACTCTCCCCTCTCCTTCGTCTACTTTTTGCACGTTCAATTCCCACTTCTTCATCGTCGTACTTGGTTGTTTCTCCCCCTTCTCCTCTCGCTCTTCTCATTTCTCAAACAGTCCTCCTCCCTTACATATCTCTTCTATCTTATATCTTCTACCCACTCGCATATACTTTCCATATGTGAGCCCCCTCCCTATCCATTCGCTCGCCCTTCACACTCTTTTCTGAGCACCACAATGTGTTCTTTCCTCCCTGTTTCTTCTCACCCTATCTATTCTCCTCCTCATCCTCAATCTCATCCAGTACCCCATCATACGTGGGGGGAGGGCAATTGATGGCTGTCCATATTCCGCAGCGCGCGCCCTTCTACATCTGTTCAATCTGTTATTTTATCGTCTGGAGGCGGCCCGTTCTTTCTTTCGCTCTTTTCTCGTTTCTGCAATTGCTATACGTGTGTGCATCCCATTTCATTGCTTTCTCTTCTGCAGTTGGATCAGCTCTTCTCGCTCGTTCGAAGACGACCGGGAGGATCGCAGAGCTAATCGTCACCTTTGGACCCCAACTCGACCCTCCCCCCCCCCCTCACTCCCTCCCTCCTCCTTATATCTTGGGGGCGCGTGGTTGTGAGAGAGAGGGTGCGCAACCTGTTTAGAGGAAGAGGCACCTTTCCCAGCTGAGGAGGAAGAGGAGGAGCAGAGGCAGAGAGAGGAGAGAGAGACGAGTCATCCCTCTCAACTCTATACATTCCTTCAAGCTATTCACATAGCAAATCGGCTACCCCATTCCACCCCCTCGATCCCCTCGAGTGATCGCTTGCTAATCGACACTACTCGGAACGAGCAACACCATGGGACGCGGAGGCGCCTTCCATCGCAAGAAGTCAAAGGCAGCGGCCGTTGCTGCTGCTGCACCGGCTGCATCTGCGGCACCTGATGCGACGGTGCTGGAGCACAAGTCGTGGTACCAATCCGGTCCCCTCTCGCCCTTCTACCTCCTTTGGTCGGCACTCTGGCTGCGAGCCCTGTGGCTTGTGAGGCTGATCAGAGGCCAGAAGGAAGAGGCCTGCATAACCATTGAGACCCAGGCGGTCACTGTATCTACTCCCCACTCCCCCTCCGATTGCACCCGATCCTCCTTCCGAACCGTGTCCGAATCCGTCGAATCTGTACATAGCGATGATGAGTCCACCCCTGCCCCCGCCCCCACTGCAGCTTCAGCACCTGCAGTGGAAGAGAAGGAAGATGAGATTGTGGAGGATGAGCAAGAGGCCGGTCCCAGCACGACCGCCTCTGTCCATGACGAGGAAGAGAATGATGAGGAGGATGAAACGGAAGAGTACGAGGATCGCCAGTCGACGTCATCCGAAGAGGCACCGGTAGTGAGGAAGGCTGCGCGAGTCGAGTACGTGAGCCAGTATCCGCTGCCCGATCGAGGATCAATTGACGAGACGGATTACCCTGAGGACACGTACGAAGGATGTTCCGTCGTTGTGGAACTTCATCGGACCTCGATTGAAGAAGTGGACGAAGAGGAAGATGTTGATGACGATTCGGAGGATCTGGGCAGGTCCAGCTCGCTCTCGTGTTGTGGGCCCGATGATGAGGACGAAGATTATGATTGGTGAGCATTCGTTCGTTCTTCGATCTGTTCTTCCCGTTCTTCCCATCTCTGCCTCGATCTGTTGTGTCTGTGGTTCCCCTTCCCTTCTATCTTCCCCGTGTGTCTATCCGATTCGATCCGTTCCCTATCTATCTGTTTTTCATTGTTAGCTGAACCGAGAGCGAGGAGCGAGAACGGCGCTAGATGAATGAGCCTGTGCGCGAAATAGGAAGGGGAGAGGAAGAGGGGTAGGGGGAGGCGATAGATTGGAATGCGGGTCAACCACTGTCAAACGACGATTCGCTCTCCGCTCGGTGTGTCCGTGTGTAACTGAAACGGGCGAAGAGCGGGGAGGAGAGCAGCTAATAGGTTAGGGTGAAACCGAAAACAAGGAAGGGGTTTGGGGTATGGGTGATGGAGGTAAGGAGAGAGAGAGCTCGTTCTTCCTGATCACTGGGATCAATTGCACTTTACTCGAGTTGTCTCGAATGGTCAGTGGAGAGAGAAGTCTCTCTGATTCGCATGCTCTATAACCTTGCCTCTTCCCAGTACTCTGTTTGTCCATTGAGGGAATGCTGATTGAGAGAGAGGAAAGGGGGGGGGGTATGCACTGTTCACCCTTTGGGGGGAAGAAACGACGAGAGTGCGGGGAGAAAAGAGAAAGAGAGAGCGAGTGGCTATTGATTGACTGAGCATGATTTAGAGCAAAGGAAAGGGGAGAGGGATGAGATAGAGGGAGAAGCTAGAGGTACTTGGGGCGAGATTTGTAAGGAAGATAGATGAGCAAGGAATGTTTATCCCCACCCATTGATTGATTATGCGTGGAAGAATGGAGTGGGGAGGGATCGAGGGAACGGAGGTGTTATATTTCATCGTTCGAGGTTTGGGGCTTAGCGCTCCTCCCTCATTTGTTTATGTTATGATGGGAGAGAGGGCGAGGGAGAAGGTAGAAGCGTTGTTTAGCTCTTCGTCGATAGAAGGAAGGATGAGTCATGGATCCGTTTTGATTCCTGAGTGGTTTCGAGTGTTTGCCCCCTGAGGCAGCTATTGTGGGTACAACCATTGGAGGAGAGCGAAGGGAAGGAAGAGAGGAGCGTATGATGAACCGTGATCAATTGCGTAACGAGCAGAATGGGGAAGAGTGCTGGAGGAGAGATGGAGAGATAATGTGATTGGTGTGCAAGGAAGGAGAGGGACAGGGCAACAAAAGGTGGACGCCAATTGATTGGGGTGCTGATAACAGAGATGAGGGACATATTCGAAAATTGACTGACTGGTTGACTGCGCAAAAGTGACAGATGAATGGGTGAAGGATGATAAGGGACAAAACGCGGCCAAAAGCGAAGCTAGTGATGGTTGAATCTCGGTTGGTGCTTGAAGATGCGGTTGAACGACCGCTGGAGCGCTGTTGCCGCAGGTTGATTACTTATTCCTGGGGTGTAGAAGGAAGTGAGAGTGCGGGTTCTATCTAGGGTTCAATAATACTATTTAAAAGTTAATTAGTTAATTAATCAATGTTGATTGCAGTGCCTCGTCGTCGTCGGACAAGAACACGTCGAACGACAGCGCCATCTGCGTGCAGACGCCCGTGACGCCGCCCCCCAAGGAGGAGGTGAGGAGTGGAAGGGGACGGGGAGATTAGAACGAGTTGTTATGGAACTGATGAAACTAGAAATATCGATAGAGAGAGAGAGAGAAAAAAATGAATGGGGAAAAGTTGATGAGAATAATAATATGAGTGTGTATCTGCAGAAGGGCGATGCCGTCGACGTCGAGGAGGAGAAGACCGTCGTCGATGAGAGCACTGTTGAGGAAGTGAGAGAGAAGGAGGAAGAGGAAGGAGCGGACAAGCAGGAGGAGGAACCATTCATCATGGTGGAGGAGCCTCTGTCCAAGAAGCTCGAGCAGCTCGGTCAGTTATTGAATTTGGCAGACATGTGAAATGGGATTTGGTCGTTGTCTAATGTTCTTGATGCACATGTGTTTCAATCGATCACCTAGTACTATTGCAGTGATCGCGGAGGCAGCCTCGCAGGAGGAGGCGGAGAGCGAGCCATCGACGCCCGCCCCCGTCACTCCCTCCGTCTCGGAGACTGCAGCCACCCTCGCGGAGGAGGAGGAAGGTGAGAAGGAGGGCTTGATATGGAAAGTAACTCGCAAAAATATATTTTGCCATCCATCCATCCATTCGATGATAATGAGTTTCACAATGCCTGGATGTACCTGGCTTCTCAACATCCAAGCGTTCTTTTGTATGACAAGATGAGTGTGCAGTAGTGTGACCCCGTTGGAATGCGGAGCTAGTGCTAGTCTGAAACGAGTCTCTGCTCTTCTTCTTCCCGTTTCTTGCCCTCCTCAAGACACCTGTTGCGTGTGAGTCAGAGCACGAGAGAGGGGCAAAAAGGAGAAGGTGGCAGATTGAGTGGCCCCGGAAGCTGAGATGTTGCGAAGCGAGGGAGATCTCTTGATACTGGACTTGCGAAATTAATTATCATCGGGTGAATGGATGGATTTTTATCGATGACCAAATCACTGTATTGCAAGATTCCATCTTCCTTATGGTAGTTACAGCATCGGAAATTGCTGAAGTCTTGATCTGTTCAACTGATCGACTGTATTGTCGGCAGGAGTGCTAGGGCTTCTACATTGAACCTGATTAGCGAAACAATGCCAATAAATGGATGGTAATAATCAATAACTTGTCCTTTGCAGATGCGGAGAAGGCCGCAGCGGCGCTCGAGGAGGAGAAGCAGCGAAAGAGAGCCGAGCTCGAGGCTGAGATCGCCAAGAACGAGCAGGACCCCGAGCAGGTACGGTATCAGGAATTACAAGGATACCGTTGCTTCTGATTATCGATTTCGTTTCATTTATTGTAATTGATCCTTCTCAGGTCGACGTCTCGCGCAACTTCTACAACCGCGAGTACCTCTACAACGTCAGAGACATTGAGAAGGTGGGGTCATTCGTCGCGAACTAATCATTTCTCTTCCTTCATCTATTGATTGTCTCCGTTGCAGCTGTGCGCGATCACCCCGTGCCCGCTGTCTGCCTCGGCGCTGCTCAACTTCGGAATCTGCCGCTCTCTCGCGAGCAACGAGCCGAAGAGAAAGCAGGACGGACAGGGAGGATTCATGCCCGGATGGGCTCGATCGGTTAGTCCTTTTGTATTTGATATTATTTAAATGGTCGAATTATTGATTATTTTTTTTAATGCGTTTGAAAGGGAAAGAATATGCGACTAATGGCTGTTCTAGCAGGGAGGAGGCGGCGGCGGCCGTGGCGGAGGAGGAGACCGCAAGCCGTACCAGGGAAGGCAGTCGGAGAGAGACCATCGAGGAGGCGGAGGAGGAGGAAGACAGGGATCCAACAAGAAGCTCCCTCCCAGCATCCGACCTAGTGAGTGGAAACGAGAGCATAGCGCGAGACTAGGGAGTTATACCCAACACGCTCTAGTGTAGTGGTTAGAGCACCCGATCCACTAACGGGCAGTCGTCGGTTCAATTCCCCTTATCGTCCACCGTATTTTGCGCGATCCTCTGACTTGCATACAATCGATGACATAATCACCGTGTTGTAAGAGCCGATCTTCTCTATGGTAGTTACGCATCGGAAATTAACGAATTCTTGACATGATTTCCTGCTCGACTGTGGTGTCGATAGGAATGTGAGGACTTCCACATTTTGGCCATTTAGTGGAGCACTGGAGCACGATTGAACTTTATTTAAATATTTTTAAAAAAAATTAAGTAATGAACTGTGCAGGCATCGAGCGACGCGTGGACACGAACGTGCAGCTGCACAAGGCAGAGAAGGCGTGGAAGCCGGAGAAGGTGGCCGAGACGGATCTCGAGAGTGATGAGGTCAAGAAGAAGGTGAGCTAGTGTTTATTAATCTTTTAAACGAGAAGATGGCAGGTGGATTAAACTTTTTTCAACAGTAATCAGTAAAGTCATCAACAGTTTGCATTTCGAAAGTTACATGTCATCATTTTCCTCGTTGCAGCTCCTGCTCAAGACGATCCGCGCCCTCTTCAACAAGATCACGCCGACGACGAAGGACAAGCTGATCGACGAGTTCCTCGACCACAAGGTGTACCAGTCGCCCTGTCTCAATGATGTGAGTTATCTGCTGTACTTTGTTGTCTTGTGGTTATTGTAGTTCGATCATTTCGATTCAAACCCCTCTCTCTGCAGGTGATCTCGATCATCTTCGACAAGGCCGTCGAGGAGCCCAAGTTCTGCCCCCTCTACTCGAGCATGTGCCACACCCAGGTGCGTCTTGCGTTTCAAAAATTGCTTTGATCGCTTTTATTGAATTTGTGTAATGATTGCTTATGTCGCAGGTGCAAGAGGAGCTGAAGCTGAATAACAACGTCTCGCTCTTCCGCAATGCCATCCTCGTGCGTGCCCAGGACACCTTCACCACCAAGAACCTCGATGAATTCACCAAGGAGAAGGTAAGGATGCTCAACTAGTTGAGAATCAAGGCTGACCTCTAGACCTAATCCAATTAATACAATTGGAGTACTCCTGAATCACAGATAGAGTAAAGTTTTGAAATCGTATTACTTGAAATTAATAATAATTTTATAATCTTTTGCAGCAAGCCGAGATCGAGGCGGAGACGGACGAGAAGAAGAAGAAGGAGAAGCAGATCGAGCTGCTCGAAGCTCAGAGCAAGTTCAGACGGAGGAAGTTCGGAAACATCACGTGAGTTGAGCATCTGTTGAAACTGTTTTGCTCCCTGGGCAAAGCCAATATTTGCCGAGCATTTCATGTTTGAAGTGTTGATCCCTTGCAGGTTCATCGGGCAGCTGTACCTGCAGCAGCTCATCTCCGTCCGCATCATCCTCTTCTGCGTCGTCGACCTGCTCAAGTCGGTCACCGAGAAGCCCGAGAATCTGGAGGGATACGAGGCTGTGAGTGACCAACTTCTGTCACTTGCTTTGTGCCAAACAGACTGGTTGTTTTAAGAACTTTTAGCGCTCTTTGGTGGCAAAATGATGACCGTTTGTTGTGCAGGACGAGGAGTCGGTGGACTGCGCGGTGCGTCTGCTGGAGACGATAGGCAAGAGACTGCACGAGGAGTCGGTCCGAACGACGAACGACCAGAAGAAGGCCGCCGAGGCTGCCAAGCCCGGCGCCAAGGGACCTGCCGGCAAGCAGCCCGTGCAGCAGCCGCAGAGACAGCCTGCTGCCGCCCCCTTCCCCCTCGATATGACCTTCCAGACGCTCGAGGGAGCCATCCCCATCGTCACCTCCAGAATCAAGTAAAATTTTATTTATTGTAAATTATTATTGTAATCGACTGTTGAGATATCATTGCTCAATGATGTTGCTTTACAGGTTCATGATCATGAATCTGGTGGAGCTGCGCAAAAATGGTTGGGTCCCGAGAAAGACGGCGGATGCCGGACCGAAGAAGCTCGATGAGATCAAGAAGGACATGCAGAAGGAGCAGATGGAGAACCAGAATGTGAGTGGTGGATACGGTAGACCAACCAACCAATCGATAACTGATTTCTCTTGCAGGCCCAGCTGGCGTACGAACGCAAGCACTCTCGCCAGCAGGACCATATGGGCGGAGGACGACCGATGGGAGGAGGAGGAGGGGGACACGGAGGTCCCAATCCGAAGAGAATGGTCATCCAGAGGAACTCGCAGGATAACAGAGGAACCAAGGATGATAGGCTGTCGCAGGTACGCATTTTAATCGATCTTCGGATGGTTAATTTATCTTTATTTATGCACTATTTGACTGTGTTGATATCGTTAATGGCAAGAAGCTAGAGGAGTCGTTTGTCAGGCGCACAAGTCGGCCACTCTGGCCTCTAACCGCGCGCTTCCCAAGAAGAACGCCTCGCTCTCGTCAGTGACCGATGGAGGATCGCTCGGAGGAAAGGCTAAGAACAAGTGGAGTGGAGGAGCCAGTGGAGGATCCGAGAACAGCAAGAAGGTATGTTTCATGTATTTTGTGTTGCTATCGTCGTTGTTGTTGCTGTTGTCTCTCGTTTGGATCAACCAATAATCAATATGCTTCTAGGAGGACCGTGCGGCGGCGATCCAGTCTGCTCGATTCATTGGTGGAGGCCAGCGCAGTTCGTCGTCTGCCTCGATGAAGGGAGCAGAGGACGATGGAGCGAGTGCGTCCGGCACTGCCACCCAGGTCAATTCGGAGGACGAGAGGGAGCAGAACGAGGCCAGAGAGAAGCAGGTATGCGAGATGCCAGATAGGCTTCAATAACCACCTTCATCACTTTGTCACGGTGTTGTGATCATGTAAAATTTGATGTTTAACTATTGTTTAGAACGAGCCCAATTTATGTAACTTCAGTATAAATAAATAACGATCACTTTAGGAGAAGGAAGTGACGAGTCGCCTCGTGATGGACGTCACTGACTTCCATGGAGGAGATCTCAAGCTGGACGAAGTACGGTTTATTATCGACGGATACGATATGGTAGTTAAGATTATTGCTTGATTGCTGATTCTTGCAGGTCCGCGATGAGGTCTTCAAGGTCGAGGGAGCGGAGAAGTACTCGAAACCGTCGCTCGCCACCGTATTCAAGTGCCTCATTGCCGCTGCCGTCAAGAAGGTGCGGTAGATGAGACGATCGATCGATTTTGATTGAGTGATTACTGTAATCGTCTCGAACTATTATTACCGCGCTCGGTTACAGGGTCCGGTCGAGGGTATGCTGTCGGCGTTCGGCCACGTGCTCTCCTACTGCCTGCTGAAGAAGGCTGAGGAGAAGGACAATAAGGGCAGAGAAGAGATGCTCAAGGGGTACGGTAGATTCACGCCTTCGGTCGAACAGTGACTGACTCTTCTTGTTTGCTAATTCAATATTTCCAGTATCGCCGAGGCTTGCCGCAACATTGTGGAGCAGGAGCAGTGGGAGGATGTGCCCAAGGTCTGGGACTTCGTCGCAGAGGTACGGTGGATGATTGAAATTGATTGATTGATGATTTACTTGGCAGAAACAATTATTTAATCTGTATTGACTGCAGGTGTTGATAAACGCTCATCTTCCGTCGGAGGGTCTCTTCGAGGGTGCTCATCCCTCCCTCGCCGACTTCAAGGACGCTTTCCTTAATGCGGCCAAGGACTCGCGAAAGCCGTACACGCTCTTCATCCTGGTCCTCAAGCGATTGGTGAGTTGGAGATACGGTAGAATCGGGGATTATTGATTGGCTGAATTTGTGCTATTACCGTAAATATTACAGGCGGAGATGCACTACAAGCGTGACAAGGATGGCTGCATTGAGGTGATGTCGTGGGTGTTGGAGGAGGAGTGCAACAAGTCGATAACGAAGCAAATGGACACGGAGAAGGTACGGTATTTGAGTTATTGATTGATTGATGGTTTATTTGGAAAAGGGTGGATTCGGTATATAAATTGATCATTAGATCGTAATAATGGATGGTCGTTTCAGCTGAACAAGGCGATGATGGATACGAAGATGGAGATCGCAGACAAGGACAACTTGTACGCAGTGATGCGACACGAGTGAAGAGTGAAGAGAGATAGAAGATATTCCCCCATAGATGACGTCATCGTCCATCCCCGTTTCACCCTCCCAATTGTTGGTGTCCTACGACTGCTCCGAGAGAGCATCCCATCCCCGTTGTTATCCGCCCTCGACCCTCAGTAGTTGCACTCTCCCCCTTGGTCGATGGCTTGTTGCCTCCTCTCTCTTAAGAGAGTCCCCTCCCCCTTTCTCCTCGTTGTTAATCCATTTCCATTATAATACGAATCCCGTGGTGTGTGTTGCCTTGTGCGGGTCATCCCCCTCTCCCCGTCCCCTGTCCCTTCCCCTTCTAATCATGCCGTCAATACCGAATTCATTGCTCATCCTTCTCTTCTGTGACGCGTCTGACTCCCCAATCCGAACCTTACAATTTCAAAGTCGATTTCTTTCACCCTCAAATAATATCGACGAGCTACGAACAATTATCTGTTATTATATAAATCTTTCTTTATCCCTTTTCGCTCTTTTTCCTTGTTTTACATTTACTCGTTTGTCCGTAATTTCGTGATGAGTCCAATCCTCACAGTCCTCTCTCCCCTCCACATCCCCACCCATAGTATGATATAGTAGTTATCTCAAATCCGTCTGATAGTTGTTTTACCCTGTCCCTACTGATTGGCTAAGTGAAGTTCCCCTTGCTTCCAGAATGATTGTCTACTCTTCTTTTTCGTAACACGGTTGCCACACAGACATACAGAGACAAACAGCTATACAAAGTTGCCCCCATGCTCTTCTCACCCTATCGAAACGACTGATACTGTAGCCCTACTGCTTGATAGTTTTAGTCTAGTAGCTGATTGTTCACTTATCGATCGATTGATCATTACCGTGCTTTTCCCCACAACCTACCGTACTACTAGTAGATGATTGTTTGAATGGTATTCTTTTCTTCGGGTACCACTCATTGAGCACTAATCTACTAGTTCGTTCTCTTTTCTAGATAGGTACTCTCATAGCTGATGATAACCCCCGTATATCCACTCTCCGATAAGCTCTGTATGTGCATTCTGGTCAACTCTCCTTCTATGATCCCTGTTTCCCTCGAGCTCGATCCCTCGAATGGCCGATCCCCCTGCTACCCTTCCTTCCCTGTTATTTGTTAACTAGGTAATATTGCAATTGTTAGAGTACCGACTGAGATGGAAACTTGCTGCATGCAGCTCTTTTCTCTGCAGCAAGCATCCATCTCTTGTCGGTTAGAGGACCTAATCTATCTTTATTATTTTCCTTTTTGTCTGTAGTCTGTCTGGGTCGATCTGTTTCGTATCTGTTCTACTCCCTGAATCAGTTGGTCTTCTTTTCGCTCTTTCTCATTACCCAATTCACTCATATTAAATAACTGCTCCAAAACGCACAAATTGACTGCAAATTCACTCTTTTTCGTACTCAAAATCGTCATCGTACAACCACCCTCGTAAAAGCCTTGAGTCCTTGTTTCAATATCATGCAAATCCACTGTTGCCTACTACTGCTAGTGACCTCCCCACTCTACAGTAGATCAATATATCCCCACACCTCCCCTCCCCACATCCATTGGCCAACCTTGCTTCTCCATTATCGAGTTGTATCAGTTACCTTACCCCCTGTCTACCGTATCCTCTGATCACCTCGAGAGTGCTGACTCGTTTTGATTGTGGCTATGGCATTGATTGTGAGTACTCTTCTCTATTACTGTACAATGTTCGAGTGGAGACGGCTATCCCCTTTTTCATATTAATTTCTTTTTGCTAATTAAATTTGTTGTTGTGACTGAGAGAAATCTATAAATTTATGAGTTCGGACAATCCATTGCATTTTTATTACATAACAATGAGAAGAGGTTGAGAGGTCCTCGAGAGTACTTGGAGATCCATCGGTGTTGTTTTGTGATCTGTCGTGTGAGAGTAAAGTCTATGGTATCTGCATCAAATGACATTGATAATCGATTTGACTACAGTATGTCTCAATCGGCCAATGGTGCAGCAAGCACTTCGGCGGTTACGGTAGCCAAGACGGAGGAGGAGAAGAGAGAAGAGGTAGGGGATTGCGTGGAAGTTAATAAATTTGGTTACATTTGTTTGTTCCCTAATAGAGGAGGTGAGAACAATGAATGTTGTGACGAAAAACTTTGTTGAATTGTTAAAAATGAAATGACGACAGACTCAACAGCCATCTTCACCCTGAGTTCCAAAATTTAATAAATAAATCATTCAGACGCCCGCCCTAACCCTGCATCTCTCGACGCCGGCCCCTCAATCGGGACCACGCGTGACATGGGCAACCGAGACGGTCGACAACGAGGGAATGGGAAAGAGGAAGAGCAAGGTGAGGAGAAGTGTAACTGTTTTAGAATATATTATTCTTGTCGCGAGAACATCAAGCAATTTTATTTAAAACCAAGAGTGTAGTTTATTGCTCTAGAATATTATATGACATTTATGATGTTGCTAATCTAACATAAGATGATGGAGTTATTTGCAGTGAAGGGTCCATGAATAATTATGAACGATGTATTTTATTTTTATAGGTGTTTATTCCGAAATAAGAGATTCATGCAGTGCATTCAATTGTTTTTTGCGCAAATCTCAGAAGTCAAATATTGTATTACAGTGCTGCTGCATCTACAAGAAGAAACGCGCCTGGAATGATGATGCGAGCAGCGATGAATCGGTGAGTGATTTTAATTAATTTAAAATATTTTCGAAAAAGAACAGTGTGTCTCCCACGGCGTTTCAGCGAAGCCAAAAAAACGTACACCACGAAAAATTGGGAAAACACACGCAAGCACATCAAGACATTCAATATCAGGGTAAATGCCCTGGGAAAAAGTGCAAAAAGGACACTGTAGCGGGTCTTTCGTCACTTTCGTCAAACTTTTTCCTTACAAAAGTGACTAAACTACGGTGGATTAGAGTTAGAGCGCTCCGTTAATTACGGTAAAAATAAATCGGGAGCGAAAGTTACTGATGCTCACTAAAGCATACTGTAGAAAAGAGTCTATTTTCATGGCGTGATTGAAACGCCGTGGTCTCCTTCATCAATGTTATGCTTCCTGATAATCGATAAGTCGATAATCGACCGTAGTCAATACAATCGTTGCAGGACTGCGAGACGGGATCGTGCAGAGGACACGTGGAGAAGCGACTGGAGAACCACCACCACGATCACGATCACGGAGACGGAGGACAGTGTGCATGAGAGTACGGTAGATGGGAGATACGGTAGACACCGAATATTGATCGATTGTGCCCATGTCATTGCGTTGTTGCGAAAAAATTCAATCATAATTTGTACATTCCTATTTTGTGAACAGATGAATAACTTCTTTATCGGCACTTCACTGTTTGAACAATTTACGATCTCGAATGCGGTCATTAATGAGTTCTCTGATGTCAGTTGTGGGTGAAATACGTGCGAATGTGAAATAGCAGAGCGTTGACTCCATAAAATTCCTTGTATCTTCGGACAAGGCCTCATACATTTTCGAAATCTAGAATAAGAACGACTACGTTGGTTCATGAAATACATACCTTTTCGATCATTTGCTTGTCTGCATCCACAACAATCTCTGCATATGGCACATCGGATTGGGCGAGATAAATCTGGAGTTACAAAACTGACACAACAGTTGTTTAAATGGGAGTTTAATTACTATCACCTAAAAATTCTCGACTAATTTTGTTGATACCTTCTGTAGGAACGAGTCTGCATGTCTATGCACACTTAGAGCCTTTTTTACTCTTTCGATGTATTCATCAATCGGGCCTGGAGGATTCCTTCCGTTGAAAAGATCCCAAAGCTAAAACAATTAGCAAATGTTTCAAGTTTTGCTCATTTGGCAAACGTTTGAGGTCGAATTAGAATTATTCTCCTTTAGATTCCACAACGAAAATGAGATGGAAGCATCGAAATGAATTAGAAATGGACTTGCCCAGTTCTCAAGAACTGGTCTCCAATCTATAAGAAAATAGACTGTACACAAAACATCCCTAAAATTTGTTTAAGAAACTTTTTTATGTAGCTGGCTGATTTGAATGATTTACGTATTTTCCCGTCACTCTGGAAGTGAACTAACCGAGACAAGCATCGAGAAGCCTCTGAGCAGGAACTCCGACTCTATTTCCTTCTTCTCGAATGATCTTCATCGCATCTTCCTTAGATATACCAATATCTTCGATCAGTTTCTCTACTTTGTCCATCTTGAGAGTTGCGCATTGAGAAGTTCTGAGTCTGTTAATGTATTTCGTATTCTCTTCTTGATCATATTAGGGTGTCCAGAAAGTTTTTAGAATTTTTTCCTTGAATTTTTTTTTCTCGCAAACTAAGAGTGCTGTCTTCAATGTCTCCATTGCTTGTGGCGAGGGTGCAGGTGTAGTATTTTATTCAATAGATAATTTGTGGATGCATTGCCTATTGATGACGCAATAACCGAAAAAGGTCATTTTACGACTCATCTTTCTGATTTTCAGAAAGCAATGGAAAATGGAGATTGGAACCCATACTTGTACCCATGAGTAGAGCATGCAGGGATGCAACTCTGAGATATTAAAGCGTGGATGTATCTCGAGCGACGAGGGCACTAGATCAAAACTCCGATGAACATGCTATTTCTAATGAATTGTTTTTCAGACTTTTCTAATTTTCCAACTTCCTTGCTAAGCACTTCCGACCAAATAGGGATTATTTTTAGTTTTATAATATTTAAATGTGCATGCGACTGAAGTGGGCACGAAATTCCATGAAAATTCTATAACAACGTGGGATTTTGAAACTTTCGTATTTGTCGCGCAAAGCGAAGTAGGAGGTCGGGATTATTTTCAATTAGCATGGTATCAGTTCTAGAGTTTTTTGACATGGTTACTGGATTTTTAACTTCAATATGCGAAAAACTAGGAATGGTAAATTTTACAAAATTTTGTTCAAATTGGCACAAATTTCCCCTCTGGCGAGCGTTTCGTGCTCTGATGAGTGGGATATAGAGAGCTATGTTCAAGCCCTTCAGTGGTGCTTAGCACAACCTTATTCCGTTCCTTGCATATGAGATACTGATTTTTGAAAAACAGTCTAAAAACTTTCTGGACACCCCATTAGATAAGAGATGAAGTGAAATGACAGAATTTTCTTTCCAGATCTTTCTTCGCACTGGCGGACAAACACATGTACTTTTGCACAATCTCAATTCGGTGTTTTTTTTTAAATATTGGGTATAGACTAACGGTTTCCTGCCAATAATCATTGAAACGACGTTGCATGTCCGATTTCGGATGTTCAAGTTGCGTTCTTAGCATTTTAAGAAGATCATCCATTGCATATCGGGCAGTCTGAATAAAAGTACGCCGAATAATGTGGATGGAGTTCAGTGACCAGTCAGAAATATGACCGTAGATCGGGGTTCTCGCTCCATTTTGAAATGCTTAGCTGTGATAAAATTGCTGACCCTCTCCACAAATGTCCTCGCCTCAACGTTCACATCTTTCAATGCTTCTTTCACCTTATTCACATATTTATCAAATTCGTGGTACCCTTTAGGATTCGTTTCATTGGCATAGTCGAGAAACTGATATCGAATGAACTATGCTGTAGCGATAAATCCACAAACCTCGGCTCCAGAATTGATATCATATCCAATTTTGTCAAATTTATCAATTACTTTTCCGAAAGCTTCACGCCAAACAAGTTGCCAACCGTTAAGTCTCCAGCCATAACTCTCTGAAGAGAGAAGGCTATTTTGGTCGAATAATAATTCAAATAAACGAACCAACACACGCGTCGACATGAGATTGGGCAGACACTCTAATCCGTTCCGCTTCTTGAGAGAAGATTATCTTCGCTCGTTCCTCCACGATCATCTCATAAGAGGGCGGGTTCAAGAGTTCAAGATAATGAGAGATGTTGAGAGAATTGCAGAAGATCGAGGGCACGAAGAGCAATAGGATAAGTAAGGATCGCATCCTACAATGAATTGGGGAAAGAATCTGATCAGTCTGGTTACTATACAGAACGTATGCTTGATTTATAAAGAAGCGCTTGCATAAACTACTAACAAATTGGAAGAGTGTTTGATTTCTTTTAATGCTATCTCGTTGGCATGCAAGATGAGAGAATACGAAGGGAGGGAGACGAAGAGTTTTCGATGCACTAATCATAACATAATGACTCAACACTTACACTAATAAAAATTGAATGGATGGAGAAAACTATAGAAAATTTGAAGCCAGTGAAATAGTGAATACTTCAGATAATGCGTGTATGAGATATAAAAAAGTCATTTTACATTGCTTATTTTTACATTTATCAAAAATGAACCTAATAGGCGTCACCGCCTCGGAAAACTCCACTTGGTGGCCAAATAGCAAAGAAATAGCGATCTCAGGTGAGGAAATAGACTCGAAAGATTGTTTTCAACGCGACGTCATCTGGAGCCGTCTGAGGTCCAAAATGAAAAATGAAAGTCTCCATCGACATCAGCACCCTCGAGAACCCCAAATCGCATACTTATAGAGATTTGACATTTTTGAGCTGTGCCAGCCATTGTTCGATTCTCTCGCAAACGGCCTCATATATTCGCAAGATAATTTTGTTCGCAAATGAGTCGCTCATTTTGAATGCGAAACACTTTATCGGATCAGTATAAAATAAAACTCGTGGATGATATTATTGTGTAATTTGATCTTAGAAAAGCGCAAACTCAATGAGAAATGCGGCTCTTACAGACGAGAAACAACAAATCTCATATCACTTCTCGGTGAAATACGGACAAATGTGTCATAGCAAAGTCTCTTCTCCAACTCGATCTTTGTCTGGTTAGGTAATTTCTCGTAGCTCTTTGAAATCTGAATTTTCAGAAATTCATTGAATTTTCCAGAATAACACACCTTCTCTAGCAACTGATTTTCTCTATCGGCAAAATGGGACACGTCCCAATACTTCACACTATCGAGAGAAAAGTCAAGAACGTTGTAGCCAATCTGAAGTGAGTTTTGAGTCGAATTAGCCATAGAAGCTGTTCTGTCCGCATCAATTTCAGGTCGTAGCTGATATCTAGGTGCTATTCACCTTTTCCACAAACAATAATGCTTGCAGATTGTCCATGGTGGCATTTCTGACTACATCGACGTAGTGTGAAAGTGTTCGATAGCTATCTGGAGCAGCTTCTCTGGCGAGCGCAAGTAACTTGAACATGGTTTGAGATTATTGTGAGCTAATGTTTATGCCAACTTCGTCCGTTGTCTTCCACTGTTCTTTCGGCATATTCTTCATCTCGAGCAATGCGATCGAAGCGTTGAGAGTTACGAAAAAGTGCAAGGGCCAATCTTTGAGCATCGTGCGGTGCTCTGAAAATTGACATTTACCTAAAATCGAATAGAATGTGAATGCTAACTAACCGAGACACACATCGAGAAGTGACTGAGATGGAACGCGGATTCGAATGGATTATGCGCGAATGATTTTCGCCGCTTCTTCTCTTGTGATGTTTATCCCATTGATCATCTTCTCAACATCGACCATATTGAGAGACTGGCAGTGAGCTGCTCTCGTGGCATCGATCCATTTCTTGTTCTTTCCAACATCGTCTTTATAAATGAGATAGGATGTAAAATAACAAAACTTTCTCTCTAGATGATGCTTTGCCTCATTTGACAGACAGACGTATTTATGACGGACCTGGAAGGGTGCGAACAACTTGATATGACGCATAACATAACAACCTTGTCCTTCCAGTCGTCAATACGCTTCCATACAGCATCAGAATCTACTTTACCGTGTTCGTTGAGTTGAAGGACGGCATAGTTGAGGAAATCGTCGAGCACAATTTTGGAAGTCTGAATGAATGTCCGAACCAAGTAATGAAGTAACTTTCTTCGAAAGAGATAGGGAAGTAAACAAGACGCACATTCTCTAAGAACTTTCTCGCTTCTTCATTTACATCCTTCATCGCTTCCCTCATTCTCCCCACATAGCTTTGCACGCTTCGATAGTTCTCTCGATCCGATTCCTTGATCATTTCGAGGACCTGCCATTGAGTTGATTTTGCGAGTATCTGCCCCTTCCCAAATCACCTCGCCAGTGAAATTTATGTGGTATTCACAGCGGCCGGAAATAGGATTACCGTATTTACCCAGAGCAGATCGAATAAGTTCTCCGATGTGGAGGTGCCTAATTGTAAGGCCAAGATTCTTCTCATTATCTGCAACGAACAGAGGCCATGCTCAATAAAGTATGGAACATTGAATACCAACACACGCATTGACATGGGACTGAGCTGTCACTCCGATTATCTTCGCCTCTTCTCTGAACACTTTCTCCGCTTGCTCAATTGGAACAGTGGCTAGATAATTATCATCCAGTATCTTCATGTATTGTGTAATGTCGATGTCATCACAAGTGCAAGTGCAAGTGCAACAGAAGACGAAAGAGACTTGAAGTAACAAGATAAGAGCAATTATCATCTTGAAAAGGTTTGGAATGCAGTTGAACAACCAATACACGAATGAAATCCAGTAAATGCTTGCCATGGATACTGCGTGATTTATACAGAAAACTGAAATCGTAAACAAGAACGAATAGGCTACAACAATTTCTGTGGAAAGTGCTACGTACTATCTCGACAGCACGTAAGGCGAGGTAGCATGAAAATATAAGAGAGTACTAGAGCTAGCCATAACGAACTTAGGATGACTCATCGTGTAAACTGAAATGAAGAGGTTCATCAAAAGCCAGCAGTGCATTGCACACTGTGTTCTTGTTTCAGAAAGTGTAACCAAGTCCGGAAAAAACGATTACTCGGAAAAAGAACGAAAAAAAACTTTATCAGTTCAACAGGGTAACATATGAAGATGAGTATCTAGCAATTGTGAACGATACATATATTAAAAGTCAACCTGGAATCTGAAACAATCTGAATGCAAACACCCGTTAAATTCCTTGAGAATACCACTCTTTTCGTTGTTAAAATTAATGCGATTAGTAGTTATGTTTAGCATGTAAGCATGTTAGCATGTTAGGGCTGATTTTTGTGATCGTAGATTGTCGTTTCTTGTATTTGTGATGTATTTGTATTGAAACAATATTGTTTGCAGTTAGCCTAATCCTACGTTTTCGACTCCATTCTTCATCTTCTTCCTCCTCCTCCATTCGATCAGCTTGTCTTCACTTACCCGGTCCCTAAGTCCCTCTGTTTTGGACTGAAGCGAAATGGTCTGCGAACCCTGGGACGCCTCTCAGCGAGGTTTCGCCCGAGAAGAGCCTACATTATCGGCTCTCCCCACCCTACGCCCCTTTATGGACGGAAGCAAAGGTCTGAGAATCCTGCGACGCCTCTCAGCGAGGATACGCCGGAGAAGGGCCTACGTTATCGGCCCTTCCCAGTAACTACAACTCTCCTCGATCTGCGGTGAAGCTGCTCCTGTTTTTGAATAGTGTTCATATTATTGATGATACAATCAGTTGTTTGGCTTGTTTGTTTATTTGCTTCTAGATGATTGCTTTTTGCATTCGTAGATTGTCGTTTGCTGCTTTCAGTTGTTATGTGTCATATATCATAAATACGGTAGACTACAGTATCCTACAGAACCTATTCGACGCCCTCTTCCCTCTTGCCGATGCTGTGACGGAGCTGCATTGTTCACTCGTTGCGAGGCGTAGCGGGCGCAGATCGGTCTGAACAGATCAATGATCAATCGAGGATTACGGTAGGGTACAGTAGCCTACGAAAGTGCTGTACATACACTTAGCCCGTACAATCGTTGTATCGTAATGAGTTAGGGTTAGATACACGCATGATACTGTATGCCTTGGTGGATCAAAGATCAATTCCTCACCACAGCGAGAGTTGCACGGGTGTTCATCATGATCGGGCGATTGGGTCCTTCCCGGAACGAGGTGACGATCTGAAAGATTACGGTAAGGTACTATAGAGAAAAGGTTGCTTAGTATTGGACCATCTAGTCGTTTTTTCACGATTCATGGCCGTGACATAATACAGTAGTCTTATGCCGGATGCGAGGAGTAATGTAGAACCGAGTGGGTTACTGTAAGGAGAATTGTACCTGAGAGCGCGAGTCGCTTCTGCCGCACGGGAGAGGGACGAGTAGAGCGAATGGAGGGAGGAGGAGAGAAGAGAGGAGAGGAGAAAGAGGCAATTGGATTAGGAATAGTGTGAACAAAGGTGTTAACAAAAAATCCCTTTAATATTGAAAACCTAAATATTCTGAACAAGATGCGCTGTTTCGGAAGGTTTTGATTCCTTGAGCTTAGTGTGTTTGCCAAATTTGGATTCAGCTTTTAGAAACTGAACGATAGCATTTCTAAATGAAGGTTTCAAGTCAAACTCAAATGGAAATTAGTACGTTTGGTCACGTTCAATCTGAGCAATTCGTGCCGTTCCAACATCACTTTGACCATAATTATTCGTAGAACGAAGTGGAGGAAATTCCAGTTAGAGCGTTTATCAGTTGCTATCAACAATCGTTCCCATTCCTTTCCAATCTCGATGACTCGATATCTGATTCTTCTGAACCACACGCAGACTGATGAGTTCTTTCCTCTGTTTGAGGTCATCTACGGGTTCGAGGTCAGCGTATATTGATCTTCCCGAAAAATCCCAATTTTGAAGGCAGTCGTAACCGTTTTCTTCCTTATTCTGACGCCATTTCCTATTTGGGTCTCGTGGAATGCCCTGCCGTTGCATCGAAATGTGAGCAGTTGATGCTTTCTGAGATAATGCCTAAAGCGAGTTTTGCAGTTACGAATCGCTTTCATTCTGGCGGATGTCCATGGAGCGATTGGTGCACTGGCACGACTATTCCTTCTCTACGTTGAGGTGGCAGTGGATAACATTGAAGGTTCAATAAACCCCCGATTCTTTGCAACACCGATTGCAGAGTATGAAACGCTACTGAGCATCGCTACGATGGCCCGATCAATGTTCTTCTCATACTTTGCGACTGGGTTCGGGTTTCGCATTTTTGAAGTTTATCTTCCTGTTTTAGTCTGGCTAACATCTGTTACGAGCGATGCGTAGCGACTTTCTTTTGGTCATGGTCAGTATTCCTCTCTTATTGAATGAGAAAATATTCGCCGAAGGTACGAGAAGCAAGGCGGTTCCACGCTCCTCGTAATGGCATTCTCGCTTCTTTATACGGAAGTCTTCTGCTACTGGCTGTCTTATAATCAAATGACCGGCCAGTTTGCATGTGATTTCATTGTTCAACTGATAGCTTCAGAAATCCATTCACAATTCGACCTGGCTCGCCTCCTTGGCGTACTCTCAGTTGTGGGCTGTGCGGTGAGATAAATATGACATTGAATTGTCAATGTACGTGGTTTATCAGGCGTTCTTCGCCCTATTGCACTACAATCTGAAAGAGCTGAGGACGATCAGCAAACGGCCCGAGTTCGATTCGTATTCGTTGTCTAGAACCTTCCAACTAAGGGAGAATGTCGCGATTATGAAGGTATCTAGGCTCATTCTGATTCAATCATTGACTCCATAAGCAGACTTCAAATTAACTAATGTTAAAGTAGCTATCTTAACATAGGCGGTGTGTTTTAGAAGAAGGATGAAAGTGATAAATTCGTTCTGGCTTTTCGAAACAGAGTAGAACAAATTCAGATCGTTGATTTTCCAGATGCTTCTCAAGATCACTTGGCCGGTCTCAGTCTTGAATGCACCCGCAGTTATCTTCCAGAGTCTTCACTATCTCATCGATGAGAATGGACCATTCAGAGTGCTGAGATTGCTCTCGTTGGTCTCGTTCAACCTGTGGATTTCCGTGTGAGTACGACATGCGTTACCTTCTTGTCAATGCTCTACGAACAACGTCACCGCAGCCTGCCCAATTTCATTCCAAAGTGCACACGTACACTTTTATGTTTGAAACTGAAACGATTTGATTCGATTTTGGTCATTGCCGTATGAATAGTATGTCATAACGAAGTACTAACTATTGGTCTAGAGAAGCGATTCTTTAAAAGGCTTGAGAGTTCTCGACAGCGATACAATGCGTTTCACTTCAGATTCGGTGCCATAATGATGGTTCTCTTTCCCTTCTTCGACTGGCGTCTCCTTCGAGTCGCGAAGAGAAACCCGATCTTCGCTCGATTGTTCTGCACAATGAGAAATGCGACGTCGAAACTGACGTGAGAGTTGTTGACGATTATTATTCGAAATAACCCAGACATGAATGGTCATGGGAATCGTTAATGCATTAGCGAAGAAGTAAAATTAGTAAGGGGATATTCCTGTCTGCGTTTCTGACACTGTGATCGAGTAACTGAAAGTTTGAAAAGTTCATTTCAGGGTATTCCAAGTCAAACATCGTATGCAAGAACAAGAGAACGGCGACATCTACTTCCATTGGCTTTCGACTGATCTCAGCAAGAAGAGGACTTCTGTTGGATCGATCACTCACCAATTCTGACACAATTTGAATTGTAATCAGTTTCAGAGTTTCGAAAATCGCATAAAGTTGTTGACTACAATAATTGTTCACATAATCAATACGCAAATCGGTCTGACAATGTGAGAGATCTCATTTCGTTCTCATCACCCTTCATTTCTCGCCCTCTCGCTCCTCGTATGCGGTCGAATAGCACGCGCTACAACACTCTCGGAGTGAGTTATCGCTGTCTTCAACCCTTCCAACTTCGTTGGAATATCGCACCTTCCCTCTCCATTGTTTTCACCAATGAGGAGAGCAATCTATCTGATTCAGCAACGAATCTCGAAAACGAGTGTGAACGATGAGGACGAACTGAATGAGATCACTGCGAGGCATACGTGAGGAATAGTTTTCTTTTCTTTAGTAACCCTCTTCCCATGCAGGCTACAGTATCCCCTTCAGATACAGTACCCCTTGCATACAGTAACCTCCTCCCCTTCCAGACGAGACTCTTCCCTGGTGGAGAAGACAGCTAAAGAGGACGCGAAGTACGTGCAGACCGATGGAGACAAAGAGAAGCTGAGGGAGAGATTCACTCTCGATCAGACACTCACGAGATACGGTAAGGGAGTGGTTATCGCGAATTGAGTTTTCAAACTTTGCGCCTCTAATAAATTGATTTCAGCCCGTTGGGGCAAGATGCGAATGGACATCGTAGTGCACGGCAGCCTCATCATGATATCGCAGATGTATCTGTCGCTTGTGTGAGTTGATATATTGTAGATGACGTGAAAGATCAGAGACCAAAGATCAAAAATCGAAGATCTAAGATCACTCCTTCAGCAACGTGCTAACGGTGACGATGACACTCAAGTCTCGTCAGAGGCTCAATACTCAGACGCACATGTGCTGGTGTGATAACACGTTTACGATGGAAAACGTGAACAAGTATTTGGGTGAGGTGCGACAGTGGATTCACAACGATAGTATCGAGAAGGGGTCAGAATCCGCTAAATGGCGTTCAGGTCCGTCCGACCACCTACTCGTCGATTCTCAAGATCGGCTTCCTCGTCGGCGGCCTCACGAGCGTGCTGTGGGAACGGTGAGACATGAAACAGACGTGTGGCTCGCGGCACTACTTCTGTTCGCCAGACCAACATCCCTCTCATTCCACCGCTCTGAGTCCTGGTGATAAAAAGGCGAAGGGGGGGGGAGGGAGTTATGAGGGTGAAGGCTGGTCCGGCGAACTCAAGAAGTACTCGCAGCTTCGAAATCAAGAACTTCAACAGTTGATACTGATTCCCTTCCAGTGTACTCGGTCGTCGTACGTCTCTCCTCCTCGCCCTCTCCCTCTCCATTGTCTCCACTCTGATCATCCATCAGACGGGAGGGAACGAGATCACTCCACTGCTCAGACACATCGCGTGGACCGTGGAGCATGTGATGAGTGGGGTGAGCAGATTGATTCTTCAACCTCTAGATTCCATCATAGCAACATTACCATACAGCCAAGATTACACTACCCGTTCATTCACTGTCGATGACGAAGAAGTCGTTTTCAGGCAGTCTTCGTGATCGCGTACACGTCCTTCGTCGAGGTTCTGCCCAAGAAGTGGCGAGTCGTCGGGACGGGAATATTCCAGCTAGCAACCACTTTCTCTGATGTAAGGGATCGCCTTACCTGTTCCATGCATCACTTCGTTGGTGGAACGTCTGAAATTTAAACTATCTTGCGAGAAATCGATCCTTTTCAGTGGCTGGCCCTCTTCAGCATCCATCTGTTCGGGAACATCGACTACCTGTGTACGTTTCCGTTGAGTCGCAAGTGAGAGAGGCTCTCTATTCAGGGGTCATCGCCGCCTATCGCGTCGCCATCCTCGGCAAAGCCATTCTGTCAGTATTACAAGTCCTTTCCCAAACCATGATCCTGAACTTCTGAGTTCACAATGTTTCCTTTGACGATCGTCCGCAACGTCCTTCTGTTTTCATTGTTCAGAAGCGAAACTGGAAGAAAAACGGTCTGGGAGTTGAATAACCTCCTTTCAGATTCCTGAAGGAGTCGATCTCGCATCTGATCGTGCAGGGAAAGTACACGGAAGTGGACAATATGCTCGAGTTAGAGGAGATGGAATTGAATAAGAGGAGGGAGAAGAGAGGGAGCAAGGAGGGACTAGGTACTGCATGGGTTTTAGTCTAATATTCAGCATATCTGCACTCTTCATTCGAGCCGAGATCTATGTTTCATCAGAAAATGGGGACATTACAGGCTCCGACTCATCTGAATCGGACAAGACGTCGAGTGGGTCGACAGAGGGAGATATCTCACCCGAGCTTAAGACTGCGCGAATGATTACGGATGATCTGGCTTATCGGTGAGGATTCACCTCTTTGGGGTGTGCTGAAAATGCTAAAATTAGTGAAAAATAGAGATTTCTCTACAGTGACGACGAGGACTACACTCCACTCGAATTCATCGGCAAGCTCCCTCGCAGTAACGTCTTCTACCTGCTATGCGCCGGATTCGCCATCGCGTAAACAGCGTTGATCTTTGATCTCTAGTGCGAAGAATCAGTGACTATCGATTGATCAGGGCGATAAGCGGCGTGATGGATCGAATGACGGTGATCTACCTCGGTCAGGTCTACATCGAGGCAGAGATTCTCGTATCGATCAAGGTATTTTAGAGTCGCCGAACATTGATCGAAACAGAAGCATTTCAGTTCCTGATCAAGACACTCTCCGCCACCATCCTCATCTTCCATCGGAAGTAAGCCATCGATCTGATTCTTTGCCCCTTGCTCGATTGCATCGTAATCGATCTCCTTCTCAGATGGCATCGTTGTCGCTCGATGATCCTTCTGATGGCCATCGCCGTCCTCACCATGACCATTCGGCTGATGGCTGTGAATGATTCTATTCGAAATTATGAACTGAATCACTTTTCGGTCATTCAATAGTGTGCTTTCAGTTGCGCCTGAAGACGAACACGTGCAATATCAGGAAGCGACTCACTGGTGAGATTAAGATTCCCATTTGGCGTCTGTCCACACTCATCTCTATCGTATCCCCACTTTTCTTTCTGAGATGTTCCGAGACTCACTTAAAACGAATCTTATCAATGATTTTGCAGATGACCAGTACGTGTTCGGGCTAGTGTGCATCTTTGTGAGTTTGTCTACGAACTTGGAGGACAATTCGAGAGTTCTCTGTTTCCAGTAATGAGTTCTCAGGTGTTCCATCTAACAGTGGAGATGCTTCGTGCCCTCTCTCTCCTCTACATCGCCGAACTGACTCCCTCCATACTCAGAATGGGCGCCGTCACTGTTGTCGTGTTCGCCAATGTGAGAAAGTAGTTTTCCAGTCTATCAAGAAGGTCTCTGACACTTGCCTACTATGAATATTTGCAGTCCCTCTCTCGCGAGCTCTCCGACTACTGGAGCAATGAGGTAATGGCTTTCTAATTAATGAAGTTCAATTAGCTAATTCAAGGATATCTACAAATCGGTCATAATGTGCACGGTAGTGACGATCATTCTGTGCTTTATGCTGAGGAGGAAAGTGATCGACGCCCCCGATATATTCTGCATCTATCTCAACGATCTCGTCCCGAGAAATGAGTTAGAGATTGATTAATTAGTCTAATTATCCCGTTTTTGAATGCTAATTGCTAATTCTAGTCACGAACTGGAGGTGGATGAAACCGTTGACGAAGAAGAGAATGAGTATCGATTCTCCAATCGAGACGATGAGCTCGATAAAGTGAGAAATTTCGGCATATTGAAACGCATGCCATCAATTCTGCTGGTTTGGACTATAACAAATAAATAATTTTCAGACGATGACCTGAGCGCCGCCACTCAAGCCGCGACTCGACAAGTCTCGATGCCACAATGCTAACAAACGAATAAACGTACCAGTGTGCAACTGTGTGTCTTGCTACAAGTCAGAGAGATCAGGAAAAGAGATTGAGCGTGCAATTTTGTTTGCGATGTGTAGCCTCGTTTGGCGTTGGTCAAGCGCTTTCCCATGACAACCACGGGTAGAGTACGTTTGTTTTACTGGTCTTGTCCTCAAAGGGAGTCGGGGAGTCAGCCTTCGTAGTCTCTCCTCTCTGGAAATGTCCCCGCCGTCCGTCCCGATAGTCAAGGATCATCTCAAGTATCGCGATGAGGAAGGGAACATCTACGAGGGATGGCACGCTAGACCCAAGTAAACTTCATCGAATTTTGATGTTATAACAACTGAAATTGAAGACTCGATGTTTCAGAAACATCAAAGCAACGGAGAAAGTTCCCGGTGTTCTTGTCATTCACGCGTTCGCTGGATGTAGCGAATTTGAGATGGAGAGAGCGGAGCAACTAGCAAAGGCAAGAAACCTTTTGCTTGATCGTTTCAATCATCTCATTTCAGCTCGGCTACATCGCCCTTGCAGTGGATCTCTACGGAAAGGGAAAGAGAGGCAACACCAAGGTTTGCAGTTCTCTTCCTCTTATGATTCCATTCACTCGTTTTAGGAGGAAGGTTTCGCTCTTCTTCGCCCACTGATGGCTGATCGAGAGGAATTAGCGAAGAGACTGAAGGCATCCAGAGACGCTCTAGCGGTATTGGTCAATGTGGATGCAACCAAGGTATGCTCAGAGTACTTGGGAGCAACATCACAAATCGTTCTAGCTCGGAGTGATTGGCTACTGCTTCGGAGGACTGTGTGCACTGGACATGGCAAGGAGAAACATGGATGGCATCAGGTGAGATTTACATTCACTTTTAGATGAGAATGAAAAATTGTAGAGCCGCAGTATCTTTCCACGGCACTTTGAAACCGATTCCAGGAGCGGATTCGACTGCTATTAGAGCGAGTTTGCAGGTAACTTTCACTAAAACTATTCAAGAAAACATGTCTGTTAGGTGCACAACGGCGAGGCCGATCCGCACATCGACCAGGAGCAGGTGAATTTCGAAATTATTTTCGAAAATAAAATATATTTGTAGAAGAAAGGATTCTACGATGAGATGCGTACGCGCAAGGCCGATTTCCAGTTCATCGACCACAGTGGAGCATTACATGGATTCACTGAACCTCGTTAGTAACTATTTTCATTCCGAACTGTTTTATTGGAATTATGCTGCATGTAACACTTCAAGTTTCAAATGTTCCTTTGAACCGAATGGTAGCCCTGAATTTAGTCGATAAGTAAGCAATTATTCAGACGCGAACAAGATGGGCGAGTCGACGGTCGCCTACCACAAGAAGGCAGCGAAGAGATCGTGGATGATGGCGAGACAGTTCCTGAGGGAGATGCTGATGTGATCGATGGAGTGAAGAGAAATGACGCGAATCTGCTCTGTGCATATGATTCGTTGTAATAATTGTTTTTCCACAATTTTGAAGTTCATATTAACGCTGGCTGATTAGCATTGTATTCGTTGGTCACCTGAATTCCCAAATAAAAGCGTGCACTAATGATGCTGATCTTCTGTTCCATTCACTTCTCTCTCAGCCCATTAGCTAAGAAGTGAGGAATTGCCCTCATCAAGTGGCCAATCCGCCTAAACCAACTCTTCTCTGCCCGTCCTCTATCTCCCCCCTTTCCTCTCTTATTTCAAGCAGTCCAATGAAAACAAAACAAGCCTTTTTTTGTTTCGTCTGCATTCGAGAAAATAGCCTCGGAACGTGCAAATTGCCACTGACTCTCAATTCCGAGCAATTCGTTCTGACATTGAGTGCTTCAATCAGAGGATGAAAGAGATCCCTAACGCCCTTGTCTTCATTTGTCTTGTCTTGAAATTAGCCGACACCAATCCCCGTTCTCCCCTTTCTCCTCTCCTTCCCAGACATCTCCTCTCTCCTCTCGCCACTTCATTAGATTGCAACCCATCCATCGACATCTCCCCCTGTTCTCCACCCCATTCATGGAGATTTCCTGGCTGAGAGATGGATGGGAAGAAGGATGGGAGAGATGAACTCGCGAACTCCCCCTCACGTCGCTTCTCCTTAGTCTGTCTTCATATGATGGCTGGCCCTTTCAGCCGTTGCTAGGATGGGCGCAAATGCGAATCAAGCAGAAGCCCATTGATTCCTCTCAGACGTCTCCCTATTCTTCCCCTTTCTTCTCCAATTCGTAAGAAGTGCTCGTTATCCCGTCGTTCTTTCCTACTAGCCTTGAGAAATTGATAGCTTCTCTTGCTTTGTTTTGCATTTTGTTCTAGATTCGAGCCAGATACATTGGTGTTCCTCACTGTCGATCAATAACTACCGTAATCTCGAATTGAAGATGTCTCAACGCTCTCGTGCTCCACCGTTCGACAAGAACGATAAGAAGTACGAGATCGGATCATTCTGCTGTCTCCATGTCAAGGTGGGTCGTCTGTTGAATCGATTGATGGCTCATAGTATATCTACCGTAATTAGACATCCGATTACGGTAGTCCAGACATCGACAGATATGATTGTTATTGAGGTGCAGAATGAGAAAATTCGAAAGCGAATGCTCTGCCCGAAAGTGTACATTTTGATGCTGCTGAAAATGACACCTCGACTTCTCTTCCGATGTCTGGAAAAGTTGTAGTTTCCGGAGATGCACGACGAAAGAGATTGCGAGCTCATTAACGAGATGGCTCCTTCTTTAGAATTCTGAGACAGACAATGCGAGCGCAGCCTCTCCGTTATTTCCTTCCTCCTTTCTTGATGTGTCTGGCATGTAAGGATGCACGCATCATTATTGCCGAGAAGAACAATCAAGCAGTAATCTCCAGAAGCAAATGAATGAAGATTCTCGAAATAAGTCCTCATTGCAGAACGTGACTCGAATCCTCGCAGTAGCCTATCTCGCTGCGTCCATCTTCGACTGCATCCGATGGATGAGGAACTACCAGCACGAACCTGTCATTGAGTTTAGCATGTCAGTGAATATCTCCTCTTCTCTCTCTCTCTTGACTGTTCGACTCCACAGACAAATCAGTATAAATTGCAGCTTCATCATCCTGGTCCTCCACTTCGGCATCCACATTCTCTCGTTCGTCGGTGTCGTCGGACAGTCGAGGAACGCGCTGCTGATGCTCATGAGTGCAGTGGTGAGATTGATAGTCAGTGCGATGCACCAACGAATCATGGCCACACTCCTCGGATTGAATAAGGAAGTCCCGTAAATCTTCTCCCTCAATTGCAGTTCGCCTTCTCCATCTACTTCCTCGTTTCTCAACTGGGCAATGTGAGCTATCAACACTATTTATTTCGAATGATTTAAACTTTAGATTTTCAGAAAAGGCATTTTAGAAGTTTCAGTTCCAAGCGAACGTCGACTACTACCACTCCCTCTTTGCCAACACGAAGATCTCGTATCGTGAAGGTGATTTCTGCTATCTTTTGTGAAGGAAAAGTGAAGCAGTTGTGTGCTATCCATTTCAGTCTCAATCTTCAACGGCGCTAAGATCATCCTCGTCATTCTCCTGCTGGCCTACACGCTCATGGTGAGGATTACAACGTATTCAAGCTGATTGCCTGAAACCTAATGCCTGAATTGATCAACGCCCTCCTCAGATCCTTCACTACTACAACTCCTATCTCGCGGACAAGGAGCGCAACGCGATCACTCCCGTCGTGGTCTTCGATAGACGAGGCGACTCCGCCATCTCCACCCTGCCCATCTGCCCCGCTATCGCTGCTGGTTCGTGCCTCACTTCTCAAGTTACCTGCCAAGTCCTGCTCGAGCATTGTTCGAACACTCTTGGTAGATGAAGTAAAGAAGTGCCGGCTTGAGTCAACAGATGAAGTGATTCGGCACTCCAGCTCATACGTCTAATTGATTGATTCACTCGACTGCAGGTGCTGCAGCGGTCGCCGTTGCTGCGGCTGCAGGCAACACTTGGACCAAGGAGGAGCCGAAAGTGACCGACAGACTGGTCGAGAAAGAAGAGGAGATCCTCTGATCGTCCATTCGTCGTGCATTCACAAGTGTTTATTTCATTGGGATCGTGGGCTATTGTATTCGCTGGTGGTCATAAAGTATACTTCGCGTTTCGTTGTGGAAGTTTGTTTAGAGTGTCAATCAAGAGAATTTATTGTCAAACGACGACAGTGGCCAGTCATCTTCTACAGGAGATACTTCCTCAGAAGCAGATAGAATTTCTCCATCAAAATGCACTGCAGAATGTTGAGTGCCGTGGAGATGAAGAAGCGAGCCGTCTGAAAATTGATATTTTTATTAATTGAAAATGAATAAATTACCATCTCCGCATCGGCCTCGGTGCGCACCTTCTCGAAGCGGGACTGGAAATGAATTGATATTTCAAATACTCAATAATCAATATTTGGCCTACAGTACCTCTCCTCTACCGTACCTCATACATGACAGTGCGCAGATCGTAGTGGGGCATCACAGTCTCCGACCAGCCCTCGAACTCGGTCGGATTCGTCCAGAAGGGAGGCTTCTGAGAATCGAGAACTGACTTATTTCTCAAAACAAGAGGAGAACATAATTCTGCATACTGTCGTGAGACAAGAACCTCATAGGAGATCATGGAACAGAGAATAGCTGATCAATCAGGAATTGAACTCGTCAAGTTAATGCTCACGTGATGCATCTGTGTCATCACTCGCTCCATTCGTTTCTTAATGCGAATTGGATCGAGAAAGTGCAAGTCCAGCTCTTTCGAGTGCTGCAATCGGCGTATTCGTCTTCATATCGTCATCTGGTTTGTCCTTGATGAACGGATAGTCTCCTCACCCATTTCAGTCCCATTTTGTGCTTCTTGCCCCATTTCACTTCTTTCCCTTTCGAGGCGAAATCGGCAAAGACTTCGTCTGCTGCAGCGAGGATGTGCGATTTCGTCTTATCCTGAGTTTCATTAAATCAAAGCATACTAATTAAAATAAATATTTAAATAATTAAGTAATTACATTTATGAGTCGCTCGAAGTTTCCGTAGCAGACGACGAACTGGAATTAGAGAATTAATAACTATATTAATTAGTTGAAATGTTAATTAGCCATCTCACATAGAATCCGGCGGTGCTGCCGTACCGAATGTGCTGCGCGTTCTTGTGCAGGACGCAGTTACCCTTCGGGACGCGCTGCAAGGGGGATACGGTAAGTCAGTTGGCGATCGGTTGCTCAATCCGGGAAGTGACCTCCTTGGAGTAGAACACGGCCATGTCGGGTATCTGGCCCTTGAGAGGATCGCGACGCGGCTCGCGAGTAAGACGGTTGTAGCCCTGAAGATGTGTTGCTCTCGGACAGGAATGACCACTGATCGTGAAGAATAGTCAAAAATCAAAACAGATTTCTGTTCATCGAATGATGCGCATATAGCAGCAGAACTAACATCCAGATTGATCGAATGATAGGTCAATAACCGGTTCTCCTTCTCTCCTCACCGTCATGGTCGTCTCCAGCAACGCGGGAATGGCGGTGCCAACGTAGGCGAGGATCGGACGAGACTCACGAGCTGTGAACCCCAGTGTCATCACGCACGTTCGACCCTGAGATGCGATCTTTGATCTTTGAACTCTTCGTGGATAGCCGCAGTTGCGATCTAGGATACACAGGTTGGAAGAAGCAGTCACAGAGTGATTAGTCTTTGATCTTTGATCAATTTCCGAATCTTCATCTCTCTTCTGGCCTCGTTCATTCCCGTCATCGAAGACTTACATACTCCACAGTCGTGAATGGGTGGTCGAACTCCTTCGGCTTCTCGAATTTATCGCCGACGTTGTAGTCGATTGTGACGTGCGCGAGACTCGCCACGCGTCGAGATCGCCCTGAATTAATACGTTAATTAGTTAGTTAATTAGCCAAGTAACTATGCAAGCTAAACAGATTGTGGCTCACAGTCGATGATGCTTCCCACCGGGCAGAGAGTGTAGGGCTTCCTTTCTGGAACAGAAATGTTGATCTTTGGTCTTTATTGGTCTTTGATCTTAAGTGATCTTTGATCTTACCGGCACCAAATCGCTCCGGCTTCTTCTGGTCGTCTTCGCTTTCCTGCTCGAGATCAGCAAAGGGGATAAGAGCGGAGTGAAGGAGGGAGGGAAGAAGGAGAAGAGGGAGAAGAGACCGCATAGGAGAAGGGAAAGAGGCAAGAATGAGGGAAGTGGAGGGATAGTGAGTTCTATTTGAGTATGCCATTTGAATATTTAGATGATATTCATAATGTTAGCGAGGCTCGAACATGCTTTAGTCGGTGACCACATAAAAAAAGGCAATGTTGTGGATTCTTCATAAAGCAGGCTTCATCATTTCGAGTAAAAGAATCAAAACTCTGCATCTCCGTTGCTTTCAGTTTACATCAAATATTGGCGTTAAACTAAAACTCACTTTTCACTATGAATGGGAGACATAAAAGCCAAACGACTAGTGCGAAACACATGCAAACAAAGAAGTAAAATTCGTGGAACAAGCAAAAAGTTTACGACCACGGTAGGGATCGAAACTACAATCTTCTGCTCCGTAGGCAGACGCGTTATCCATTGCGCCACGCGGCCATGTCTGCACTTGTTCCTTAGGTGTAATCTCAATCACACGTTCCCTCAGCTGGCACTAAAGAACAAGCTTATCGTATTCGGCAATCTTTAGAGTTCCCGCGTGATTCATTGCTCTCTTTCTCGTACACTATTAAACGGACGCAAATCGATCACTGTTTATGTTTCCTCTCTTTTCCCATCGCTTCCACTCTTCGTTCAACAGAGTTCCTTTCTCTTTCAGATGAGATTTCACCAGTTCTTACTGGCTATCACGCCATTCATTGCAACTGTCCCGCTCAAACGCAATGATCTGGTAACGCATTTGAAAGATCCTTGTTCAACTTTACAATTGAGAGCACTACCGTTACTGGTCGACTCCTTTGCCATGGCAAGCCGTATCTGGAGGGCAGAATTAAATTGGGTGATCTTTGATCTTTTTTGAAGTTCATATCATCACTACAGTCGTTGGCAACAAAGAGCTCGTGGAAGGCAGAGCATTGGCTAATGGCACTTACACCGTATCTGCAACGAATTACACAGCTGCGTACTCAGGGGTTCGTTCATGATTATGTTTTGAAAGAAGATCTCGTTCCACTCACTTTTTCGAGCAGAGCTGGCTTACAATCCTGCATACATTTGGTTCTTTACCAATAGAATGTCTTAAAAGACACTTTTTAAGAAAGTGAAAATATTCTTGGCAAAGTTGAAAAAATCGATCTCCCCCAAAACTGGTGTGCAGGTAGTACTCACCGAGTGTATCTTACCTGCAGCTTCCGGAATCACCTGGATCACTCTCCGACGAGCGGTGATGTATGTTTCATTGAAACGTAACCCAGCCGACTTTGCGATTTCGCAATCGTTTCTTACGAGCGAGGGCTCAAAAAATGTACAAAATTCAGATGGTTATTCACACCAAGTTTCATCCCAATCGCTTCCAAACTCAACGAGAAAAATCGAATTTTCGAAAAAAAAATCGGATTTTAAATTGCAGCTCAGCCGGGAGTTATGGTAGAACACTTTTTTATTTTATTAATCGGAAGAGCCTAAGTATCCACCTTGCTCCCATGCAAAAATGAGGGCAAGTTTTGCGTACATATTTGGAGAATTTAAATAAAAACCACGCAAAACTTCCAATAAAATCAATTCATAATAGGCAAAACTATCGCGAACTGACTCAATTTCTTCGAACTAACTTGAAGCGCACTTTCTGCCAACAGACTAAAATGACTCGTTGATTCGCACAACAACTCACTGTATAACATAAAAGCTAAACTATCATTGCGCTTCCGAGCGGCAGCCTTTAATTTATTTTGGATACGGTATTTTGGCCTATCATGAACTGATTTTATTTGAAGTTTCGCGTGGTTTTTATTTAAATTCTCCAAATATGTACCCAAAACTTGCCCTCATTTTTGCATGGAAGGGTGGATACTTGCTCTTCCGATTAATAAAATAAAAAAGGGTTCTACCCTAACTCCCGGCTGAGCTGCAATTTAGAATCCGATTTTTTTTCGAAAATTTGATTTTTCTCGTTGAGTTTGGAAGCGATTGGGATGAGACTTGGTGTGCATAACCTCTTGAATTTTGTGCATTGTTTGCACACTTGCGCGTTTGAAACGATTGCTTATGCGCAAAGTCGATTGGGTTACTGTAGTTTGTAGTCATCACCGCCATTTGGCGGAAAAAGACCCAGGTGATTCCAAAAGCTGCACGTGAGTTACACTCGAGGAGTACTACTTGCACACGAGTTTTGGACCGGATCTATTTTTTCAATTTTGCCAAGGTTATGAAGAAAACTTTTCAGTTTCTCAGAAAGTGTCTTTTAACTCTCCTCTCTTATCTTATCTATTATGTATTTTTGCTTTTCTCTCTTTTTCGATTCAAAGTCAACTTTGCAGGACGGGAAAATAATCGACGTGACTCGCCTCATGGACAAAGCAGAAGTGCAGATCTTCCACACTTGCAATAGAAAGGTTAATCGTGATGCTATCCGTCATTCACTGATCTTTGATCTTTTGAGAACTGCTGGGAAAAAGTGCCGCCGTTCGAGGTTCCGAATGCACATGTTTCCACTGCTAATGCCGTCAAGAAATCCTTCGATCTTGGCCGAATCGAATTGGATGCGAGACTCGCTAATGTGAAATTGGATTGTGTCAAGTTGAACTGAACAACTGTTGTGCAGATAAACGTGTCTAAACTGCACTAGAATATTATGGAAACTATAAGAGGCAGAGTTCGCTTGAACCCCACATCCGCCTCATTGGCTCAGTGGCAGAGCGTCTGTCTAGTAAACAGAAGGTCGCTGGTTCGATTCCAGCATGAGGCACAAAAGTTTTGCATTTTTTTGTATTGTTGCTTGCATATTAAGTTCTATTTTATTTCATTTTTTTCCGTATATGGGAGAGAACATATGGCATAAGGCGATAATGTTTATTACATTTGTCACGGCTTCCAACTGTTCAAAAATGAAGTCGGAAAGCAATGATTGGCCTTTGACGAAGAAAACAACAGTACTAAAACATTACCTGACTCTATGGAAAGTTTTCTAACCGCATATAAATACACAAATACAAAGAATCTATTTCAACAATATTTTAAAAAAAATCACTTCATGATGTTTCTTGAACTACGGTAGAAATATGTAATACGGTAGGCAGATTGCGCAGTTTTTATTCGCGCGGGATTCATGATGTTGTTTTCCTTATTTGTGTTTTGTTGGTTTGTTATTATCGCTTTGAAGTTCATGATAAAGTAAAGTGCACGCTAATAACTCCTTCGCAGAATGTGGATCAAGACTGAGGGGCCGAGCTCAAGAAGTATTCGCTCCACGCTGCGTTGGTGCTGTCGGTCTCTACTATGATGCCCATCGCCTTCTCTCCCGCACACCAAGGTTGGATTAGATGTATTTTAAAATTAATTTGTCACTTCTGCCGAAGCCCCGATTGGGGGGACGCTTTCATTTCTGCGCTCTCTCAACGCTCTCGCTCCCTCTCTCTCTCTCTCTCTCCATTCATTTGTTGAACTTTGCTTACGCCGCGCTGTCTATCTCGCCCTCGCGCGCGCTCCACTATAAAAGGTCTAAGTTCTCTAGTAATGCACATTATCGTTTACTTCTTTTGCATTCGATTTGATCACAATTAGTTTGGTTTTTTTTGCAAGTAATACTGTTTGATTTGTTACTATTTTAAAAAGCGTTGAGTTGAACGGTTAGTACCTTAATCAATTACCTTTAATTGAATGGAAGTTCTCGTTTATAGCTATTTTCGGTACTTTTGGAGTTCACCGGAGGGGTATCTATCCAAAACCCACCCCGACCATCAACCCTGCTTAGGGCAATACTAATTATAGAATGAGTGAAACACATCCATCTTCCGGGGAACTCCGCAAGTACCCTTTTTTCTTTCTCGTAGTGGGTGCACATTCTATCATCTGTTTCCTATTCTTCTCAAAATAGTTATTCCCATGACAAACGAACTCGAGAATTAACTATATATTTAGATAAACTAATATTGTACCAAGTGTGCGCTTATATCTTCAATTATTTACAGTGACGATGCAGTGGCCGTGGCGATGGGGCTGCCGTCTTTCTCGAAGAGCCTGCACGGGACCAGCCACCACATCCAATCGTATTGCTGGTGAGGTTTGCTTCCCTTTCGTGACTTTATTTTTTCACTATCCATTTCGTTGCGAAACGCCGCGAAAACGTCGAGGCAAAACAATGCGAGTAATTTATTAACTAAATATTAATTAATTACCTAATTAAGGGCATCGAGCGGCGCGTGACGTCGATGCGATCATCGATGACGACGACGTCATCGTGGGCACGAATTGGAGCATGGACCCCTGTATGAATCTCCTCTTCTTCGCGGAAATGTAAGCGATTCATTAACAAATAAATTAATTTTATTTTGGAATTCGCAACTTTGTTAGATTGCTTTTCTATGTATTAATCAAGTGTTATGTGGAACGCTTCACTGAATGCGATTTCGACCATATAACTTCTTGGCAGGATCTGAACCACGACTCAAGGGCCGATGTCAAGAAGATCGTGATTCTTTCTCCCTTGCTTCTGTCGTTCTCAACTGCGACGCCTATCGACTTCTCATTCGCAAGCTGAGTTTTTGTTTGGTAATTTGCAAAATAGATGTCTAGGAAACACACGAAACTCAACCACGTCCAGTTGGAATTTCATTTGAAAAAGAGTACAGGTTATTTGCGGAAATTGTGTGTAGATTACCATGCATCTTCCCGTTGGGTCGTGCATTTAGGTTACAATGCATCTTCCCGTTGGGTCGTGCAAAAATAAAGTAAAACTGAGTGTAGGTTATCATGCATCTTCCCGTTGGGTCGTGCATTTAGGTTACAATGCATCTTCCCATTGGGTCGTGCAAAAATGAAGTAAAACTGAGTGTAGGTTACCATGCATCTTCCCTTTGGGTCGTGCATTTAGGTTACAATGCATCTTCCCGTTGGGTCGTGCAAAAGTGAAGTAAAACGGAGTGTAGGTTATCATGCATCTTCCCGTTGGGTCGTGCATTTAGGTTACAACGCATCTTCCCGTTGGGTCGTGCAAAAAATGAAGTAAAACTGAGTGTAGGTTACCATGCATCTTCCCGTTGGGTCGTGCATTCAGGTTACAACGCATCTTCCCGTTGTGTCGTGCATTTAGGTTACAATGCATCTTCCCGTTGGGTCGTGCAAAAATAAAGTAAAACTGAGTGTAAGTTACCATGCATCTTCCCGTTGGGTCGTGCAAAAATAAAG